>JACDJE010000120.1:607385-639234 GCA_016647715.1 Pavo muticus | reverse complement strand
CGGGAGTGCCCCCTCCTCCGAGCCCCGCACCGCGCTGTTTGTCAAGCGGCGGTTGCGAAATTATTGATGTTCAGGAAGTCGGTGGTGGAAGGGTGTTCTGGAACGGTCATTAATGCTTCTGTGTCTTTGTGTTGTGCGTGTGTGAGAGAGAGGCCGGTGACTTTATTTTGGTGGTTAGGAAGTGCTGACTAAAAATACCCCCGCGTTCCGTACCACGGGAAGCCGGGGGGTGAGCACGCGGCGGGAGGGGACGGCGCTGCGGCTGCTCGGAGCGCGGAGAAACAGGATGTGAGCGCTTCCTGCGGCACACGGCGGCTCGCCCCGCGCCGCGCGCCCCATTCAGTTCCTTTCTCACGCGGCCCCTCGGCCTTTTTGAGAATGAAACGACGCGGGTCGGCTTTGGCGTGGGGCGGGGATCGAGGAGCGGCGGTGCGCGACTCCCGAATGGCTGGGAGTGGCTGGGGCACGGAGGCGTGCTGTTTAAACACCGTGCCGTGCGGAGGAGACGGATTTTCCGTCAGTAAGTGAGGAGGCCATCGAGACGGCGGGCTGAGTTCATCGCGGCCGGAGGGGCTCGAGCCGCAGCAGTGGGTGCAGGCAGTGCCTGTGAGGCAGGCGGGGCCGGGCGCAGCTTCCCGAGACCCTGCTGGTAGCACGAAACTAACGAGGGCTGGTTTTGAGACAGGTCGAAGCTGATGTATTTACTGATGCTGCTCTGCTTCTTGACTTCTGTTCTAGAGTGACAAAATGGCTTGGGTTGGAGTTCCTACTCCCCTGCCATGTGCGGGACTCCCAGCCGCTAGATCCAGGCCTATCCAGCCTGGCCTTGAGCAAGCACCTCCAGTGATGGGGCATCCAAAACCTCTCTGGGCAGCAGTGCCAGGGCCTCACCACTGTCTGCAGGGTTTGGTCAGCAGCTGACAGCGCAGCAATTTGGGGAGTTTGTGATCTGTCATATTGGACTGAACGCAAGTATTGCGTTAGATATTAGACGGTGAACCCCCAGATTTCTCAAAACACTTGAAGCTGCTTTTATTGACCTATTTAAGTGTGCTGGCTGGTTCCTACAGTTACAAAGTAACTTTGAATGTTGCCACAGTCAGCAACCTGGTGAAAGTGATGGCATGCTGAAGGTGGTGCACCTTCACACGCCGGGGAGCAGTGTGAATAGCTGGTGTGTACCAGCTCCTCCTTAGTGTCTGGTGCTTGATCACTGTTAGCGCTGCGTTACCGTCACACTGTGTATCTATTGAACAAATGGGGGTTTGTCTGAGCTGTGGGATTTAGTGAGTTGTTGTTACAACTAATGTGTAACGTGAAAGTAATATGCAAAGTTCAAACTTATTAAATATTGTGTTATCTAAATTCCTGTTGCTTTAACACTGAGTTTCTATTAGTATCACAGCTTTTCCCTTTTGCTTAGGCTCGAGCTGATCTTGCTTTGAAGTAAGGCTTTACAACATAGTTGCACAGAGAACCCAAACAGTGCTTTATACATACTTTAAAATCCAAACCAATCTATATAGTCGACAAAAGTTATTTTATTAGTCATTTTTTGCTGTTTTCCCCAAGGAGGTTGTTGAGCGGCAGCAAAGACAGCTGAGAAGACAGCTAGTCGGTCGTAGTTATGAACTTGCCTTTTCAAAATAAAAGGGTCGGTGTTTATTATTAGTGGTGCATTTTGTACTTGTGCTACTGAATTGGGCTATGAAGCATGTTGCGAAAATAGCTGTTGCCTTAAATTAGGCTGGTGTCTGAAACTGCTGGATTGATGCGGTCACTAAGAAGTGAGTTGGCCTTATTGCTGCTGTTTGGTCACTTGTGCGTTTCGCTGCTGGAACCACAGGTTTAAATGTTGTGCTGTACAGTTTTAAATGACAGACACTGGAAAGCCTTGGATACAGTCCCACAGCTACAGGTAGACATGCGTTTCTCTCTTGTCTCCCCAGAAAGCTTTCTGGGATGTTTCTGACTGACCACCTGCACTGCCTGCATTCTCTGAGCCCCCCTTTGGAAGGCATTGGTGTGGATCTCCATGACATAATTCCCTCTCGCTTAACTTCTTGCCCTCTTTTTTTTTGAACTGTGGAACTTGCGATGTCTTGATGTTCTGTTGTTGTTGTTCAGGATTGTGTACTTGCTGAATAAACTGGAAATCCAAAAATTTAAGCAAGTATCTGCCGTTATTCATATAATTTTTTTTTTTTTAATTTTTAATCTGTATGGCTGGAAGTTCTCTCACAATTGTAAATGTGAAGAGGTTTTTGGGAGGATGTGACAGCTGTGTGCTTTACCTCATAGGTGAGCTGAGAGCTGCAGATCCTCAGCACCTTTCCACCCCAAGCCCCTCTCAAGAAATCTTCCTTCCTTCAACTGAACAAACCAAGAAGTGCAGATCTTTTCTCTTTTGTAGGAAGGCTTTTAATACGGAAGGACTGCAGTGTAGTAGAGTGGAAAAAAAATGTGAATTATGTAGAAATATTTGTTTTTTCTTTTTTAAGAAAACGTGGATCTGTAATACTTGTCTCTCTGCTGTACAGTAGTTTACAGTGCCAGTCAAGTAATGTTATATCTTAAATGTTTTAAAATAGGGTGGAGGAGCTTTAGGGTATTAACCAAAATTATAAGCTGCTGACCAGAAGTAACTGAGCGTACGGTTCGTGGTTGCTAATTACAGACTCCAGCAGCAGACCCCCTCCGGAGATGAGTAGCCTCTTGTCCATTTCCTTTTGTTATCTCTTTCATAAGTTCTAACAAGTTTTCTGTTTGAAGGTGATATTCCATCTCATACTTCTCTAATTTTTTCTGCACTATCTCACTAATGGGTCACTTTCAGTTTAGCTTCGTTTTGAAATCTAATGGCATTTAAAACCAGTTCTGTACATATCCCTCGGTCTGTCAACATTAAGGGTGACGTTTACAAATAATACCTATACTTCCTTCTCTCCCACACCCAAGCTGATGACAAGCTCCCTGCTGCTTTGGAGAGCAGAGCTTTACCTGGGGGAGTTACTGGAGTGTCCATGCCTTCCCAGTGCACGTACCCCTGGCTTCCAAAGGGCAGCAGAGTGGCTCAGCCTGCTCTTGTAAACCGTCCCGCTCTGCTCAGTGCTGTAGTGGCTTTTCAAATACCAGACTGACTTGTTAAATTTAAAGGCCACCACTGATCTATTAGGTAAAAACAAAGTTCTTCTGATTTAATATCTTAACAGCATAAACAATGAAGCTTATTTTCCAACATGCTTCATATCTGCAATTTTTTCAGAAGGAACATGTGTCTCAAATCTATCTTCAGGCTGCAGACTTTGTAGGTGGAGGTGGTTTGATATTTAGACGTGATATGTAATGAAAATCAGTAACTCATGTAGCTATGGCCATGTTTCTCTTCAATACCTTATCTAAAGCTCAAGTAGTTTTGATTCCATATTTTCTGGGGAGAGACATCTCTGGTAGGAGTGTAAGAGTGAATATGACTGCCAGAGCTACTGGCTAAGTCAGAGTCCAGAATACAGCTCTGGTTGCCTGTGTTAAAGATCAGAATTAAAATGGCATAAAACAGAGAAGAACTACACAGCAATTAAGAGTTTCTCTCTGTAGGAGTGAGGACCAAAAAAACTCGTGCCTATCAGCAGGATGTAAGGTGACAGGGGACCGATTCCCATCTTCAAAGGATGCACCAGAGGGGACATAACTGCTTAAGCTAATGGACAGTATTGCCATAAAGATGTGGAGGTGTCTACAGCAGTGGGATTCTGGACAAGCAGTTGGAATACAGGGAAGTATTCTTAGCTGTAACCGCTTAGATGTAACTATTTCAGAAAAGGGCTGCCTGGTGTCCAGCAGAGGTTAGTGCAGTGGCTCTTTATTCCTCCCATCTCATTGGAAACTTCCTTTTCTTGTTCTTACATGTGTTGCATTTAGTCAATCTATTTTTTTTCCCCCTTTCCTTACTAAACCAGACATTAAGGGGAAAAAAACACCAATACTTGTAGATGAATCTTTGGAAATGCATCAGTCAGCAACAGCTGTTCGTTGTGAAAAATGAAGTAGACTTGTTGGATAAGATCTTGTTAATCAGCTTCCTGCAACCAAGATGTTTAAGGAGAAAATACTGAGCGAACAGTAGCTCAGACAGTGGGTGTCTTTGTTTTGGGAGCTAATGCTGGGCTGCCCCAGGCCGGAGCTTCTCAGCCTCAGCGCTGCCGGATCAGGCCTGGAGCGGAGGTGCAGGTGCTGCAGGCAGCAGTGCTGGTGAGGCAGTGCGGTGTCATCTTCCTGGCGGCTCTCTTTCCATGTCATACAGGATATAAACATTGCTGGGTGCGTAAGGGAGCTTACAAATAGAAAGCGAATATGGAAATGCATGTTGAGTGGAAGGACAGACTTTGGATGTCCATTACAACTACAGAACTTTTGTGTGTGTGACATCTTGTTGTTTTTCCCCTCAGTACTTACAGTTGTTGTTTTTTGTTTACAGATGATGCCAAACATTTGGTACCCAACAAGATGAGAGACTTTTTCTGTACCATAAATTTGGACCAAGAAGAAGTTTTTCGTACGCAGGTAGTTGAAAAATCTTTAAGGTAAGTTTTCTTTTTACATGGAAATGGTAATTGAGACAGTCTCAGTCCAGAACAAAAGCAGGATTTGTATCGATATGTATGTGGCTTTGCTCCTGCCTCTTTAAAATGAGAATTGACTTGTGGTGATACTCAGAAGCACACTTACAGCAGTGTGCAAATCATAAGAGTAGGGGGAAAAAGACAAAATGGAGGCTCATGTGTACCACAGTGCTTTTAAAACAAAACATGCTGAAACGTATTCTGCTGTTACTCTGTTCCGTTCCATTGGGCAGCATAACGTTCTTTTCCTTGCCAGGTTATTTTCAGGGGAAAGAAGTCTGCTCCATCTCAGCTCTCCGTGTCATTTCCTACTTCTGACATGTAGTCACCGTGCAGTGGTGGAATTCCTCTCTTAGCGTCTGTCTTGTAAAACCTGTTTCCAGAATGGAGGAACTTGAACTTTTCCATGTATAGGAGTTTTGTTTGCTGTGGGATGTTCCCTTGAGTAGGCCTCATTCCCTCCTGCAAGCCCTGTTGCAAGAACTGCAACCTGTACTCTCACAGAGCAGCTTGCTGTGCCTCCCCAAGCAATGCTTAGCTGTAGGCTCTCCTATGGTTTATGAGCTTTAAAAACAGTCCAAAAACTCACAATAAAATATCTGAAATAGTCTTGAAATGTAGTTCTCTGATGGCCCATACCAAAGCATCCTTGCAGCTGCACTGCTCTGAAGACAGGAGTGGCAGTTTTATTTATTTGAAGGAGGCATCAAACCTTCCTCCTAAGACCCAGAAAGCCTGCTTAAAACATTGTTTTTTTTTTTTCCCCATGCTCCTGCTGTTTGCAGTGGTTTTGTTATTAGTGCTCCTGCTTGTTGTTGGTTTTTTTTGCTGGTTGTTACCAGATGAGGGAAGCCATGGTGCTCAAATAGTGCATTCAAGTAGGGAGTTGTACTTTTTCAAAACACCTTTTTAAAGTTGCCTTGTACTTCTGCATGGAAAGTAAGCGCCACAAACATGCGACCAGTTAAATCACAAACAAATTGTTTTTATATCCAACTACCTTAAATACAGATGAGGGGAATGAGCAAAACATTTGTTCCTGATTGCAGTTGACTAATTTAACTGGAAGTACAGTTTGATTTCCAAAATAAAATCAGTTTTTCAGCTTTGTCGTCAGGTTTCTGTTACGTTACTAATTGGACTCATAGAAGATAATTAAGCGTAGCAGGTTTTGTTTCTAAGCGTATTTTTATGCACTTTTAAAAATCATATTCCCTTTAAAGGGAGGGAAATATGTTCACTTTAAAGAGTTGTTAAGTTGATGCACTTGAATCACGTGAAAAAGAACAAGCAACTGCATAGTCAAACTTTAGTAGAAGAAATCACCTTGGATTAAGCTGCATTTTTTAGTAGTATTGAAGTGTACCTGAAACTTGAGAATGGTGCCACTAGTATTTCACAGAGGGAAGAAGAAAAATCTCTGTAATGAAGTAACAGTTTTGGGGGTGTCTTAATCAACACTCCAAATGGGGAGATCTTCAGGTGATATTAAATTCATATTCCTAACTCTAGAATGTTTTATTAATCGAAAGTCAGTGTTATGAAGCACTCTTTGCCTATGGGTGCCTTTTAGTCTCTCCTGGCTATGTAGGCAACTGTCTTTGCTCCTCTGAATGACATCTGTATGAACTTAAATACACAACATGAATAGGGTTCTGTACAAACTGATGAAATACAGCAAGGTAAAGCATCTGCTGGTAGCAGCAGCCAGAGCTGGATGCTTACTGTTGTATTACTAGGATGTGTGTAGTTCTGAAGACTGCCGCTTGTTCTGGAAGCTTAATTATACCATCTTGTAGCTTATCGCTCTGTTGATCTAGAGTACTGTAGTAACCTAGGGCTGCTGGAAGGAAAATGACAGTTCTGCACTCTTTTAGCTTCAAAACTGTATACGTTGCTTTCCAGTAAGCTTTAATACGGTATTTTTTCTTTTTTTTATTACTTACTGGCTTTTTTTCACAACTAATTCATGGTCTGTTTCTGTCCCTGTATTCTAGCTTGCAGACTTGAACTGAGTATAATCCCAATTGTATTGTACAAGTATGTGCTAGTTACACATCTGTGGAAGTAGTTATCGTTAGAATTAAAATCATCTTTGGTTCCAGCGATTGAAAACCAATGAAGAAATGCATTTTTAAAATGTGCAAATATATTTGGGTTTCCACCAGCAGTGGTGATGGTTAGAAGTACAGTTGTGAAGCAAATGAGTTTTCTGAGATAGAAGAAATATGAATTAACAGGAAGGAGATTATGGCTAATGACTCAGTAATGTTTCCTGACACTGCAAGGGATTTCTGTGGATTTTGAAGAAGTTACATTTTTTTTCCCTGGAAACGTTAAAGAGGTTTGAACCTCCTCAAATTTCCGTGGTCAGATCTGAGGAAACTGGGGGGGGAGGCTGTGGTATGTGTGCTGCTTTTTGGTTATTGTTTTAAAGTGTTTTGTTTTCCAAGTTGAACTGTGTGCAAATGCAAGGTTATAGAAAGAATTGAACCATCTGCTGTAGCTGTTGCTCTTATAAAATAACAGGCCTGGGTGCCTCATGCTCTGCAAAAGAATATCCAACAACTGATTCATAATGCATTAGTGATAATCTGGGTAAGGAGAAATGTGTTAATGCGGTACACAACTAAAACAACACATTACTTTCTGTCAATGTTTGTCAGTGTCTGATTTCTTTTTTTTTCTGCTGTGTTGGTGAATTTCATTCTCCTTAGCCTTAGGATATGGCTGCTACGTGGGCTGCTGGAAAGCTCTACTGATAGTCTCCATTCCACAACAGAGAATCATTGTCTGATTGTAGTTAAGCACATAAGGGTTGTGTAGATCTGGTAAAAATAAGGAGTTACCACTTAGTGATGTGAGGTTGTTGTATGTCATCATCTGCTCCTGACTGAAGCTGAGTTAGTGGCAGAGATTCCCTCAATACCAGTACCTGCTTGTTCATCTGCTGTTCACGCTTTGCACTGTAATAACTTTGTTTTAACTGCAGCTATTACTTGTGTAGCTAGTCAGGGAGCTACATCATGAAACTGACCTAACTTAGAAATAAGCCCTCGTTTCATCTTCTGGTGCGTTATTGTGCCAATGCAATTGGAATAAGCAGTCAAAGTAATAACGAAATTGAGACTGCTCAAGACTGCACTGCTGCTAAAGGTAATGCTCAGGGATCTGTAGCTTCAGTGGTGCTGCTGACAAGAAGAACACTGCTCCCTAAGTGAGTTGAATTTGTTGGATAGGAAATGAGAGGAGAAGAAAAGAAGTGAGGAGCTGAAAAACTAGGAGCAGGTTTTTCAATTGGGAATTTTTGTTACTTATCAGTATAATACAAGGTGTAATAGTGATTCATATACTTTGGAGCCTATTGTAAAAGTTCTGTGTTTGAACAAAGTGAACATACTAACTTTTGAAGTGCTTTGTAACATATTCCTGGGGTTAAAACCATTGATTCTGAGAATAGATTTGAATAATTTGGAATGCTGGATTTTGCACTTGTGTTTTTTGACACTGGTTAGCAGCTGTTTTTAACTTATTTAATGAAATGTTGGAACTTGAGCATTTGGTGGCTTTTCCCTAATTATTCTGGGGGGAGGAGAATAGGTGCGATATCCTATTTGACTGTCAGACTGTGGTTCTAGCATGTTTGTGCTACTTGAACAAAGTGGTATTTTAACTGTACAACGTCAGCCAGACACTTTACAGGAAACAACAACAAAACCTTAATTTTGGGGGGTGATCCAATTGTCGTGGTAGTTTTCTGTAGAGAGGAAGCAAGGCTAAAATCCATTTCACAAAGCTGCACATCTGTGCTGATAATACAGCACTGTAAATGTCAGTATATGAAGTCTGTAAGAATCCGGTCGCTCTGAAATAGGAGATTTTTTGTGATTGCATTTTATTTCCAGAGTTCACAAATAGCGTTGTGGTTCTGTTCAGCCTTCTGAAGTGCAAGCTTCTGAGTGCTGGCTGTGGCTGGGTCCATAAGTTTTCCTTCAGTTTAATGGGTGTATGCATCCCTTGAGTGGGAGGATACCAAATACACTGTGTGAAATGGCTCTGGAATACAGAGGAACTCAATTTTTTTTTTCTTACATAGAAATCTTTACATAGAAGTACCTGTACTTGTTTGGTATAGCATGAATGGTTGTAAATATTCTATTAGATTTCGTTAGGTGGAGAAGTACAGTGATTGTTTTATCATACAGGAGTATGTGTGGGTTTGAGATGAACATTTCCATCTTTCAGTTTCACTGTTCTCTTCTGCTTATGGCTTCTTTTTACGGGTCTGAACCTTTGAGCATCAGGCCTTACAGAGGTTAGAGCAAAACATACTAGCGGTTACTGAATTAGTTCCTGAGTTGTGTTTTACTGTGATTCAACCGTCTATGGAATAGAAAAATATATTTTTTTCTATCTCCAGAAATCATTTGTTTAAGGCTGATGGGTTGGGAGCCAGCTAGAATGACTTCAAGACAGGAAAATGTAATTGAAATTGCAGGAAAGATGGTACTTTCTCTGTATGCTCTAATTTCTTTATATTTCTTGAACACATGCAAAGGGTTTTCGTGCAGTGTGATTGCATGTTCTCTCATGAAATGGTTGCAGGTGGCTTGGATGACAGATTAGCATTGTGGTAATCACAAAAATAATGAAAATGTAGCATTTCAGTGTCTGCTGTATGAATTACACCAAGCGTTTCCTACTTTAATGTTCTGTTTTTCTTTTCAGCCCTTATTTTGGGGAAGAGTTTTACTTTGAGATTCCCAGAACGTTCCAGTGGCTGTCCTTTTACATTTATGATAAAAGTGTTCTACAAAAAGACCTGCGTATAGGTAAGTTCTGGGATACTCTCTGCATCTTGCATAACATTCAGTTGTTTTCAGTATTTGTGGTTTTATGGATATAATTATTAAACTGATGAATTTTCAAAAACATAGCAGGTAGTGCTCCTAAATATTTCTTTAAAGTTTGAAAAATGGGATTTGTTTCCTTGCTTTATTATACTTTAATTTAAATTATATTATTTAAATTGTGTATTTATTTTTCTAGGCTAATGGGAGATTTTGTATTCCTACTCAGTACATTTTGAAATACTTTCTTTCTCCAATTCTGTTCCAGTGCAATATTTGAGTAATTGTCACTACTTTTATAGCTCTGAAGAATTCATTGACTTTGTAGTTGTGGAATAATTCTTAAACCAATAAATAGACTTCTTTTCTCTGCGAGTACAACATGTAAACGTAGTGCTTAGAAGTTGCACAAAACATGCATAACTGAAAAATTACAGGAGGTGGATTAATTTCACTGTCTGATGGCTTTATTGCAGCTGTTAGTTGCACATAAAGTTGATATAAAGCTCTAAGAGTCTGCTGTGGATGTGGACTTCGTGTTACTTGAATTGAGGAAGGAAATAATTTGTACCAGGATACAAGATAATTTGATATAATAACAGCCTTCCAAATGACAGGCAGAAGAGCAGAAGGCATCTATCTTCAAATTGCTATTTAAGTGTTCTTCAGCACCGTTACTGTTCTCTCAGATCTGCATTGTGTTATTTCCAGCCACAAGTGTATTCTTTTACTTAACCTTGTTATTAGTGATATCCAAGATAATTCATCAGAAGTAGCTTAATTGGCTTTGTATGAACTCTTTTGCTGCTTTACTTCTGCTTCATGTTGTTTGTTTCTATGAGCTTTTCATACAGCATCATCATCTTAAAAAAAAAAAAAAGTTTTTAAACAAAAATCAGTCCTATTGAGGTACGTGTGCTTTTATCTCCCTCTTTCCTGTAGGAAAGGTGGCAATCAAAAAAGAAGACTTATGCAACTACACAGGGAAGGAGAACTGGTTTACACTTCAACCTGTTGATTCTAACTCAGAGGTTCAGGTAAACATTAAATTGCATGCTTAGACTTCTTAAAATTACCTTTACATGTATTTATCTATATTTAGACTATTTTATTGAACTATGAGTTTAACATCTGTAATTCTTATGAGTCAGTTGTCTTTCAGCTTGATTAAAGAGTAATGCAGTCAGTTTTTCTAAACAGTATTGTTCCTTGTGATGCTTCTCAAAACTCGTAGGAGATCTGAAGCTGCTGTTTGGGAAATGTCTAATAGTATTTTGATGCCAAGAAGCTTTGATGTGTGGGAAGCTATGTAATTTAGACAGCTGAATGATTTAGGATACTACTGAGTAGATTTTTCATCTGAAATGTTGATTGTGTAATGTGAAATGGCAGTGTCTCCAAATTGGGAGTTACTTGTGCTGTGCTTATACATTCATTTTATTCTCAAATACTTTCCACACGCAGCATTAAATAAGCTGTGCCTCAGAGTTCTACTTTGTGCTTCACATCCTTCGGACAGGATTGTTGTAAGAACGTTTAGCAGCGCGATGTCTCTAGAGCTGTAGCTGTTGCTGTCTGTTCTTCAGCTATTTTGAAGTAAATACAGCCGTGTTCCTGGGAATCCATTAGCCCTGTTGCTGGGATATCCAATTCAGTATATTTTAAGTTTTCTTCAGATATTCCCAAGTCTTGGCTTCCTTTCTGGAATTAACAAGAATTGAACTTGCTGATTCCTATGGAGTAACAATAAAATGGTGGTGGAGGAGACGTGGAGGTTTAGAGACTGGTCACTTCCTAAAACCACCATGCTCTGTAGTAAATTTAAGACTTGTAGGATCACAATCCACTCCTAATGCAGGAGGTCTGTACCTTCTGTGTCTTTTTCCATTCTGGTTCCACAACTCCGTACTAACACTGGTAATCAGAAGTGGAGGTGGTTAAAAGTAGAGCAGAGTATAAATACTATGTCCTTCATACAAGATTTTGGTTTTGCTGTGTATAAAATAATTCCAAGATCGTTTTATCTTACGTGCTTGCACAAGCTTTTTCAATTCCTTTGCTCTTTCTTTTCCTTCTCAAAATAGAGATTACACAAATAACGCTGGTAAGTGAGTTGATGTTACTATCAGCTGCCTTACTTTTCTTTTAATCACTCTTATCTAGATGATTTTTGTTTGGTATGCTGTGCTGCTTTTGCTGATGCATGGAAGTATGCCACTTAAGCTGCCTTGCTGAATAACCTTAACTGAGTAGTGTGGTCCAGATGCTTTAAACTGATGGATGAGCATCTTTGTATTGTCATAACTGATGATTTGGTAGCTAATATAATGATGATTGCATCTGGTGTATTACGTTGATGTAAAAACTTGGTAGATTAGATCTTACATCCCTCTTTAAAACAAAGTTAATTTCAGGCTAAAAATTGTCCTTTTACCCTTTTGTGTTTAAAAAAAAAAAAAAAAGGGGGGGGGGGGTGATACGCCTTTGGTATGTCTTTTCCAGTGTGTATGGGAGGGGAGCGGCCTTCTCATGGACATTGAAAAACGTATTAAAAAAATGACTGGACTTGGATTTTTAGCCAGCATCTGTTCTGTGTTATGCTCTTAGCTGTTTTTTTTTTGTTTGTTTTGCTGCTGGTAACAATAGTATGAATGGATATTATCTTATTTTCTTAAAAATTTCTGCTGTCCATTAGCGCTCAAAAAGTATATGTAAATGAAAGAGAACTAAGCAAATAAAGTAGTATTTGAGAAGCTGAGTAGAACAGTACATATTTAACTGCAAGTGGTACAAACTTCTCAGCAAAAAAAAACCCCTTCAAATTTTCTAAAATTCATATAGCCTCAGGTAGCTAGTAAGTGATTCTTGGGATTGTTTGCCTTGCCTTTTTTTAATCTCTATATAGCTGGTTTGAAATGAGGTCATAGTTTTAAACAAGCCCTTGTTTTGTTACTTGTAACATGAGAGGAAAATGTTGTAAAGATTTGATCTACGGTTGCAAAATGTATAGGCGCAAGATGTTTTACATACTTCTAAGGTTTCTGAAGGTAACGTTAATGTTTACTGATCTCGTAACATTGATAGGCTTTGTAGGTTTTACAATGATTGTAGTAATGTACTTCCAGTACATTCCCCTGGTCTTCCTGAAGAATGCATAGGTTTGTTTGAAAAAGTAGAGACTGGGGTTCAGACCAGCTTGTACATTCATAGATGGACATCTGCAAGCCTAAAGAGATGTCTGGGTAGAATGAACCATTCAGGATTAGACTGTTAGTTCTGTGGGCCAGTGTGTAGTGCTAGGATCTCGGTGGTGAAGGCACTAAGATGTGACATGTTTCAGAAACATGGTGTAAGTTGCTCTAATTTAGTATGAGAAAGATAGAGATATCCAGTGAAAGCTGATAGAACCTGCATCTGGTATGTATAGGGGTTTATGCACTAATCTTACAGAATTAACTACTATGTGCTGTGCTATAACTGTGGGAAGGTTATATAATTTCTGGAGTACTCCAGAGTCCCAGTTTTCCTTCACTTACTCCTAGAAGTCCAGTAGTTTGATATTTTTTTCCCCATCAAGTTGATGGAAGTGGAAAGTGTAGGGCAGAGTTCAAGAGAAATACTGCAGAGTTTCTGATACTGGGAGAGGAACTGGAGCATAACTGTTTGCCTTTCTAACTCTGCTTAACCCACATAATCAGAGTAGCTTCCAATTGTTGACTACCTCTCAGACAAACAAGTGTGCGTATCCATCTCATAGATTGAAAGGAGAGAGAGAAGGTGTTAGGAAGTAAACATACACTGTCAGAAATTGCCTGGTGGTAAACATGCAACAAAATGTGAAATGTGGACATAGTATATAAGTGCCTATTGGCGTATATAAAGTACATTTGCCAGCCCAGTTTTGACAGAAGAGCTTTAGAAAACTTGAATTTAGTATAGATACTTGTTTCTTTTGTAATGTGGGATTAATCGAAGTATTGAAATTGTGAGGAAGAAAAGCCTCTCAAAACACTGTCAAAATGCAATAGTAATTCTAAAAGCAAAACCATGCGACTGAATTATTTCAGAGGTTCTGAATTTCAGGTCAGAGATTTGGACACGCTGTTTTTGGCTTCTCTGTTCTTAGGCAAGTCTGACCGCCTAACAGCTCCATCTTCCTCTAGTCAGTGTCAGGAAAGATAATTGTTAATCCATTGGTAAAATTATAATAGTGCCTATCTGCTTTTGAACATTCTGAGATCTGCAGGTGGAAAGTGCTTTCACATAAAACATGCTTGTTTGTTGTACGGGATGGCTGATTTCACTGTGTGTGTTACGTCGAAAGCTCTGATACAGATCTGCAGATCAGCAGCTTTAGGAAACTATCATGCTGCTCTCAACGGATAACAAAAATGTTCTTGAAATGCTCCGTCCTTGTCAGAGGAGTGATCACTTAGCTCTGGTAAAATGGCTGTACTTGTCATGGTGCTGAGTTTGATTAACGCAAGCTCTAAATGATGTTCGTAGGAGCAATAAGCTGTGTTGTACTGCTCCATGCAGAGCTCTTGATTTGTGTGGGGCTTTTTTGTTTTGTGTTTTTTTCTAAGAGCAAAAAAGATGTTTAAGCCATTCATAAGGTCTGCTTACTAAAAAGTAAGCCAGCTATTTCCATAAATACCAGTTGTGTTGTCCTTTTGCTTCTCATTCAGAAACTTTGCCTTGTAAGGCTGTTGGCATGCTTCTCAGTATTCTGCTTTTATTAGGTAAATGTATTTTTGTAATTGAGTTTCTCTGCTTGACAAATATTTTCTTAATGTACCTGTGTTCCAATGCATGTAGTAACAGTTTGCAAAACACTTGGCAGGCATCCCAAAATAGTTATGTTTCCTTAAAAAAGAAACCTCACTTCTCCTCCCATGTGATGTGCAGACAGAGAAATACAGCCTTTGCCGCAGGGGATTGACAGTAATGACGTTTCAGTTTCCTGACAAGACATACATACTTCAGAAATGCGTGCACTGTCAACTAAGGGTTTTCTTTCCATTTTGGTGCTGTTGGAGCAGAACTGTAGTTGAAGCTATAGCTTCAACCCTTTGAAAAACTACAAAATCATCTTCTGGGTCCCTACTGTGACTCTTGCCAAATTCATTGTACTGCTGAACTAGAATCAACCACGGGCATATGGTTTTCTGATGCTCCGTTTAGCAAATGGACAAATCCCAAATATGCTGAGGAGAACACGGTACTGATTAAAGACTGTGTTGCTGTCTTGGTTTTCCTTTCCTTTACTGTTCTATCAGTGTATCAGGATTCTTCATGATGTAGTTGAAAGCTGCAATGGAATGAGATTCCTAAAAGATAATCTGGCTGGACTGGATTTCACAATTGGATTTTAAGGGTTACTGGTTATGTCTACCACATACTATTCACTTTCTCTAAATATACCTAAATGCTTGAGATTCTAAGATCGCTTTAGAACTTTTACCTGAAATTCTCTTAAATTCACTCTTTGTTCAAGGGTTAATCCCATGCTTAGGACAAAAAGGCTAAGAGAGGGGCTTTTGCTCTTGTTACTTCCTTCTGCTGGAAGAATTGTTTTGTTCGAGATCTGTGGAGATTTGACTAAGTTCTACAGTTGAGGATGGTAATGCTTCTATTAATGAGCATATTCAAGATACTTGCACGACACGTGCTTCGGATGTTACTCCAATATATCCACTTCAAACAAACCTTAAATGGCTTCTAACTATAAAGTATATAATTTTTCTAGTTAGTACCTCTAAAACAAAAGTTTTTAAAACTATTTGTGTTTCTGTCTTTTTCAGGGAAAAGTTCACCTTGAATTAAAACTGAATGAACTGATAACAGATAATGGATCTGTGTGCCAGCAACTAGTAGTACAGTAAGAAAATACATTAATCCTTAAATAATCCTTAAATACACAGTTGTCTGTTACAGCATGATGTGATCTGTCCCTTTACTGAATGTCTGCACATTCTGATACCAATGTTTGTTTTTCTCCATATGGCTTTTCTTGGAGCTTACCGTACTGGAGGTGATGGGTATGTTCTTAGGGAACTCCTGCAAAAGTGCTTCACGCCTGCTTGTCTCTATAGCTCCTAATGTACTCACTTCTATTGAGACTCAGACTTCTCACTAGCAAACTTAATTTTGACTCCAATATGTAAAGACATTATAGCGTATCAAAGAGCTTTGTATAAATAATACGTTTTTGGTGTATGTGATCTCAAAATGGTAGAGGTTACCGGACAAATTTTACCAGTACTAAGTAAAAAGTGGGGAATGATACCTGTTAGGAAATACTGACTACTCTGTAGTTGTGCTGTTACTCTTAGAGCTGTGTTTTATAATTTATTTATTTAAATTTCTAATTCAGACTTTTGGAGTCTGAATATACAGTTTACAGGCTTAAGACAGAGAAGGCTGAAGTCACACATGGTGGTCATTCAATTTTTTTTGCTGTTAAACAATATATTTAACGATAGATATCGATAAGCTAATACAAATGCAGGTATGCAAAATACAGTGTGTTGGTATTTGTATTAGAGGTATGATATGGATATAAGGAAGCAAATAGTCTTCTCATTTTGGAAGAAGTCCAGCAGCCTTCAATGTCGCTTGCTTCTGGGAAGCCATTTAGTTGAGAAGTCCAGTGGAAACCAGTGGATTGCAGATACTCTGAGATTGCTGGCATTTTCTTGTGACTCTTTACGTTCTCAGCATGAGTAGGGTTCACAAGGATGAGCTAGAATTTAAATTGAAAAATGCAGTTTTGTGTTCTGTTAGTACTTCAGAGAGAAACGAGACTTTTCTGCGCTTAACAGGTTTTGGGGTAGGCCGTGTGAGGAAAAGGTACAAGCAGAAGGTTATAAAGTGATACTTAAAATAAAAACTCAAAAGGCAGTCTGATTCTTTTTAGTCTTGCTTTCCAGAGTGACTTGTTAACTGATCTGGTAACTCAGAGAGTAAGGTTTGTTTTCTTTAAAGGTTCCCTGTCTGAGAATTCAGCGTTAAATAATGTTTGTATTGCGAAACTGCGATGAGGGAGGAAATTGCGTGTGGTATTCTGTTTGTCTCAGAGCTTCATACTCAGATCAGTTCCAGGGGACAGGGGAAACCATCGCACTGTCTATTTTGCAATGGAGTTTTCATTTTGAGGCTTAATTCAGTTGGAGCAAGGCTTAGCAAAATTAACCTCTTGCTCTTCTGTTGCTTAGTTGATATTGAAAAGAGAAGCTAGTTCTGTAACAGAACTTAAGGCAGAGAAATTGGTAAGGTTTAGTAGGCTGTTACAGGCTGATAATTCAGATAAGATCTGGAAACCTGTGGTACATCAATGTGTATTTATAACTTCAAGATAATTTTGAATGTGTTTCTACTTGCGTGGTGGGTGGCAGCTCGTATCACTGGATATCTTGCTGCTCCTATTTTTGTATCCCTCTTCCAGCACGAATTAGAGCAGCTTTTTACTTGTGTGCCACTAACAACAAAAGCTGGCTGGATTTTTATAACTGATTTATTCCCAACCTAACTTTCCTTTAGATGTCCAATTTGTTAGTTAATTTCTGTATATCCATGCACTCTAAGGTGAATTACTTTTAAATCTTAAATATTTTGACTTTTCGATACAATGAAGAAAGGTTGCTTTAGAAAGTTACTGTTGCAGATTGCAGTTTTGAGTAGGAAGTGGATTACTCACCCTACCCTTTCCTAGGATCTCTTTATGGTGGAGGTAAATGACAAAAAGGAAGCCAGGTTACTGTCATAGTTACTGTGCTCACCCACTTGTTGACAAGTGGGAGAAGACTGCGTAAAACACTACAGAATTACATCAGCGTTTTTGTTTCCATTCAAGTTTATGAGAAGATCAAGAGTTCCTTAAACCAGAAGAGCTTACTAGTTTGTCAGACGTACTGATAGTTTTGAAATGATTGTACATGAATATATTCTGTACATGTGAGAGTATGAGAAATAAATCTCTTACATCCCATAAGTCTATAGGGATGGATTTGAGGATGTTTTTGGTTTTAAGTGTGAGGAACTTACAGAAAATGCATGTGAGATCCTTTAATAGAACATTTCAACCTTTAAGAAGTATGTTTTATGAATTTCAGAGGCTAGTTAGTGATACACTTATGTTTTGTCAGTCACCAGGCCCTGAGAAGTTGGTGTATTGCACTCCTTTAACAAAGCTGAAAAATAGCAAATAACAGAGCTTTAATTAGGTTAAAAAAAAGTCATATGTATATTTCTGTCCCTACCTTTTTTGGTCTGTCCAAATCTTGAACAAGTATTGGCCAAAGAGAAAAAAATAGCGGGAAGGGTAATTCTTAAGGTGTGGGCTATACTGTGTGCCTTTTAAAACCATGTTTTGCTTACTAAGAGACCTTCAATTTGGACATTTAGTAACACAGGGAGGCTTTTAAACTCTCACTGTTACATTTTCTTATAAGAGGACTCTAAATACCTATGCTGACTTCTGCGCGTATGTAGGTTCTTGTGCATTTCCACTATGTATTATTCCCTGAGAGTCCAGTTCTGTGAAGACAGAAAATAATTAAGCCAATGTTAAGCTTTCTCTAAGGTCACATTAAGAACACAGACAACAAGAAGTAATAAAGGGCTGTGGTTCTGATTATTATCTGGGGTTCCACTAGTCACCCTTGTGTGGCTGAACCCAAGTGATTGGATTAGACCTGAGTAGGAGGTGAATTGTCTTCCTTCTGTAGACATGTTTGTGGAAGTGTTTTTGCTGGTTTTCTGAATCATTTACATGAAGTTTGGTTTAGACACTGAATGTGTCTCCAGTAGGAAGCAGTTTTTACAAGTTAAGTATAATGACAAGAGCTGCTGGGACTTCCAGGTTGTGGAATTATTCTAGAAACAAGATATTTCAATACCTGTTTCTCTGGATAAAGTGAAATTACAGATTGAAATTTTATCAGTTAAGTTCCTTCCCCTTTGAAATAAAGGCAACAAGTTAATCTGATGAAAGGCTGTGTTAGGGACTAATTATAGTGGGCTAAACTCTAAACTTACGTATTTTTGTATTAATTGGAAACTTACTGTTAAAGTTCATGCAAATACACCCACATAACATTTCTGAATTAAAACTTTGTTTTGTCTCTGTCTCTAGTTGTTTCCTTTTTGAATGTGTGAATGAGGAGGGGAAAAAGATAATGCAGTAGATTAACTGCTGACTCAATGAGTGCTGTTTTTGTCAAAACCGCAGCGGTACATATAGTAGCACGTGTCAAAGTACATGTTTGCACCTCCTCTTTCTGGGAGTCTGTGGGAAGAAAAAAACAAAACAGCCAAGTTTGTATGACCATTGGTTGCATATTTGCTCCTGCTGAAATGCGTGGTACTTGGATGTTTTTTTTGCCAAATTAGGTTTTTGAGTGGTGGTGTTTGCCTTTTGTATGTTTAGCCTGACTTTTAACTCTGAAAGAAACAGTTTCGTGTTTACAGTGCTAATATAACTGAAAGGCAGAAGTAGCTTATCATGTCTGTACATTTATAAATCAATCATACAGTATAGTATCTTAAATTGAAATCTCAGTTTATTACTATCCTGTTAATGTAATATCTGCTCTTCATAGGGACCGTAACAATGTTTATGAAATCCTAATGGCTGTAGCTACTCAGCTTTTGCACTTGGAAGGCTTTGATTGGCCTGAATGGCAGAGGTACAGAGTTCCTTTGTCGTTACTGAAGGGGTTTGTTGAGGGCTGGTTCTTTTCAAGGACTTATTTCAAACTTAAGAGCTGAGTATATGCACATTTGTATCTAAAAGGCTCGTATTTCCTTTATTAAAACTGCTCTTACATACCAAACTACTGAGATATGAAGCAAGCGTTAATGTAAACTGAAGGCTCTCTACATGTACTGTGACTGATCAGTCCCTTGTACCTGTTTCTTAGGCTTTTTGTAATAATGCAGTAGCTTAAAAGACAAAATGAAAGGCCTTTTATATTCCTGTCTACTTCATCAAGCTCAAAGATTTTCTGCCTTTCAAATGACAATAGCTGTTGCTAGCCTAGATAGACAAAAGCATTTGTTAAAGCTAAATGTTTACCCTATGCTGGAAATAGTTTTATTAGGGTTGTCAGAATAGGAATATATATTTGCTGTTATTTTCTTACTTGATTGGTAAGAGGCTTCTTTTTTTGTCCTGTAGAGCTGCAGTTCTAGCGTGTTGGTATTGGTTGTTGAGAGCATTTTGCTAGCATGAGATTTGCTCACTGCTAAACCTGGGGTGGGGGGGATTGTACGTTTCTGTAAGCCTACTCTAACTGAATCACTCCAAACATCTTAAAAAAAAAAACAACAATAACAACAAACAAACAACAAAAAAACACATTAATATGTTTGCTGTAGGTGTTGTTTAGGACCTTAAAAACATCTGCAATATTCAGCCCCTAGGGAGTAAGAAACCAGTGTGATACTGCTGAGTAGAAGTAATGGCTTCCTGCCTGTAACAGTTACTTTCACTGCCTTTGGAGCTTGAGAGATCTTTTGCATGACTAGGTTAATTCAAGCTGCTAATCTGACTGAAAACTGGCTTAAAACCTGAATAGTTGTCTGTAAGATTAGTAAACAAACTTAGCATTGGTGATTGGTGCAAGGCAGAAGCAAGAGAATAAGAGGGATCTTCCATCTATGTGCAGCTGGGATGACTTAGCTGTACCGTGAGTTGAAGTGCCTGTAGCAGGCTCTGGGCACCCCAGGGGAAGGGATGGTCATGATGGGCTAGCTTACTTAGACTGAGAGTTGGAAGTAGGAGAGGTCACATAAATTTGGAACAAATTCTGAGCTTGCTGGGTTGGAAGAGGAGAGGTTTGGGAGTGCTGAGTGTTGTTAGTGGAACTAGGGTGGTAGTACTTTTTTTTTTTTTTTTTTTTTTTTTTGAGGTATTGGAACAAGGCAGGCTGTCTAAGCTGTAGCTTGCAGGCCAGCTGGGACTTGGGCTCGAGGAGGAAAGGGAAGGCTGGAACTGCCTGCCTACACAGGGAGACTGACTGCAATATGAAATTAGCTTGAAGGGCCAGTTCTGGATGATGAATCTGGAGATTCTAGTTCTGTTGTGGGGTTGTGTAGTTGCCAGGAGAATGTTTTCCTGCTTGCTGGGAATCCAGGTGCAGGTCATACAGAAAAGGAGTTAGGAACTTCGTACATTGTGAAACCTGCTTTCTGTAGCTGCTTATGTCTGTTTGCTGCAGAAATCCAGAGTTTGAACACCAGGCTGCATGAAGAGAAATTTTGTTGAAATAGTCAAATTCTATCCACTCTGACTTGAGCCACCTGTTGTGAGTTTCCTCTGAGGGTCAGATGAGGCTGACTTACCATTCGGCACTTGCACTAAACAAATACAGTATGCTTAGCGTTACAAAATGCCTAACAGTTGGAAAGATCAAGTCCTAGCCGTCTCCATCAGCTACTTCAAACTACTGAAGTTTAGACAGTTTAATTTTGTCACCACTCTTCTATGTCATGTATGTGTTGGAGGAGGAATCAATTAATGCTTATGAAACAACTGGATGTTTCAAGATCCCCTTTAAATGGTGGGCTTGTAATCACTGTAGGGTTCATTGTGATTCAAAAATTATTGAAATGCTGAGGGCCGCGTGCTTGTGAACTGGAGGAAAAATAACAAATGATTGTGTGGTGGCTCAGCACTAGATGTTCCTTGAAGTAGCCAAGACAAAGGGACTTTTTGGAGGAAAATAGCCACTGGTTTATAATAGTGCGTGGTCCAAGAGGGTGGAGTTCTGAGGCAGCACAGGAGTGTTAGTATCTGTTTCTTCCCAGCTTGTGTTTGAGCTTAGAACTCTTGTTGGTCTTCTGACATTGTTTTTCTACATACAGGAGGCATTTACTTAGCAGTGTTTAATTACTGCCACTTCCTTAAACTTTGTGCTTCCAGTTGCGTTACAAATTACTGTGTAACCCAAAACTGCACACTATAGCATTTAGAATATGTATTCTATTGCTTACACGAATTTAGAGCAGAGAAGTTTATTTTCTTTGTAAACGACATAGATCTTGAGTTTTTCTCAAACTGGTTAATTATACAACCAAAACTTATTTGCATCAATATAGTTCAATTCCAGTCATATGTTACTTAAAAAAATAGTTTGAGCAGGAATGTAACATTCAGATCTTGCCTGTCTTAATTGCTTATGAAATTCTGTAACCTGCTGAATGTTTCTGGACTTGTAAATACCAAAATCTGCATGGCTGCATTGTTTTGCTAGGAAGTTTTCGCTCCAAGTTTGTGAACTGCTTTGGTTTATTTCTGTTGTTTCAGCTGTTTATAGTTAACACTCGTATTCTGGCAGCATCTGAAGGTATACCACCCTGGCTTGCAGGCACAGCTCTGCTGCTAATCACATTGCTTCTGTGGTGATTCAGAAACGTAATCCAGAAAACATAATTTGATAATCATCCTGTCCTTTTGTATCAGGAGTGATGGACAGTGCACCTTTTTAGCTCTTAATCATCAGTGTGTTATAAGCATTAATGGAAGAAAACAGCCTTTTTAAAAGGGCAGTTTACCCTTGATCATATGCTGTTGTGAAAAGTGTTAGGAAATTCAAGTATAATTTCAAAGGTAAACTGGTTTTCGTCCTGTGGCTGGATAGTATGGATGAAACCCAGATGTGCTCCAACTATCACTCTATTAGTTTTGGATGTTAGTTTTAAATAATTTTTTAAGACATGACTGCATTTCTGAACTTACTGAACTTAGAACCTAATTAAGCAGAAACAAAACACTGAAATCCATTTTTATGCCTTACAAATGTAGTTGCTACCATCGTGGATGAGGCCAATAGTTTTTTGTGGGCCTTCATAAATCGAATTTAAAAACTAATGAAGTCTGCAGTTTCCCCTAACATGGGTGTATCATTTTACTTGGAATTTTGCCATGGATGTGTGATACTGGAGTGCTGGGTTTTTTTTGAAGAAATTCCAAGAATCTTGTCCACGCAGACCTCCTGAAGTCTGACTGTGTGCTTGAGTATTATTACCTTTTGTTATCACCCAGAAATCTGTAGTTACAATCTACTTTGAATTATATGCTGTAAAATAAGGCAGGACTTGAAAAATGTTTCTTAAAAAGAATTTCTTGCATTATGTATTTTTTTAAACCCAAATAAAATTGAGCTGCTCTTTCTGATTGCCTTTTCATTTTAGCATAAAGGAGTGCCACGGGTTGCCTCTTATAAACGGACAGAATTGTGACCCTTATGCAACTGTCTCTCTTGTGGGTCCTTCCAGGTAATGTTTCATTATAATAAGAAATTAATCTAAAATGGTGTGATCTTAAACTGAAAAGCAAGTAATAGGTTTTAAGCAAAAAGTGTTAAATAAATAGATTTTTAAATGAGATGAGTTGTTTCAGAAAAACCTTAATGCTTTCTGTGTACGTTGTATTTTCCACTGTTACTATATTTTTCCCTTCCCAACCGTGCTTCCAAGATTATAAAGGTATTTGATCTCTGTGAATGACCAACACAAGCCAAGAACCGCTTGTCCCTCAGTTTCTTCACGCCTCTCAGCTTCTGGATCAGCTGGATCAGCTTCTTTATATCTGTACTGTACTTTCTATTAGTTTTAGTCAAGCTCCTGAATATAGCTAGTTGCCCACTCACCTTCTGTTTTTTATTTTTCTTAATTTGTGAATTTCTTTGCAGCAAATGCGTAGGAATTGGGAGGGAGCAAGAAAATAGAGGTTCTGGTGAAACCTATGTAGTGCCAGTGCTTTCAGGATGCCACTTTCCAAGTATTCAGCTTATCTCCTATTTCTTAAATAATCCTGAATAGATGTTGGGGTTTTTCATTTATGAAAATCTCATATCATGCATTCACTATCCACAAGTTCCAATAACACTGAACATTAGCTAGCTCTCCGTTGTTTCCTTTCTGCTGCCTCAGGCCTAAATTCATCCATTCTTCACAGCGCAGGGGAGTTGATACTGTGCTCACAGTGATAGACCTCTCATGTTAAGCTTGTGTGTGTTAAGTACTGTTGAAGAAGTGTCCCTGAGTAAGGTCTAAGTGAATGAATGGGATGATGGGATGGTTTTTCCTTCTTGGTAAAGGATGTAAAAAAAAAATTGTTAGGTGTTATTTTTTTTTTACTTTTTGTCAAATTTGTTAAGAGAACTAGTGGGATTCAGTCGTTATACTTGAGAAGAATGTTGTTGACTGTCAAAGAAAGTAAATTGACAAGTGCTTCCTGCGTGAGTCCTGTGATACAGACTGAACTTACACAATATTTATCCCGTTGGTATGGGAATATATGTGCAAATCTGACAGAACTTGGAAAGTTAAGATTTTCCAGTCTCATGCATGTGACTCACGTACCATGAGCACAGCATTTATTTATATGGGTAGTGCCTCCTGAAAATGGTCAACTGACTGGCTGGGAGACAATTTCTCCTCTTTGTTCTCTGTTTTTCTTCACCCACATTTTTTATTTGTTCCTTTTATATACCAATTTTATACTATCATAGTCTGTTGCTAGCTAAATAAGACTTCATTCTTTTATAAGCATGTAAAATAAAAAATTCTGTTTTACTTACATAAACCAGGAGGGAGTGGGAGTATTAGTTTTATTTGTCCTGACACTGTTTAGCATCCAGCATTAACAGAGGTTTCTTGCAATGAAAACATTCAGTGGCTTGGTGTAAGGCTCTATCTGTAAAGAACCTGGCAGAACTTGGCAGTTGAACAAGACCAGGAAAACTGTGCTCACAACTTGCAGGCAGTGATAAAGAAATTGTCTTCAAATTTAAGTTTAAAATGCTTCAGGAATTGTTGGCATATTGTGCTCAATTCATGTAAGGTGTAGTTGTGAAATAGGACATTTACTTGGGCTGAACAGATGCCTGGCTAAATGTAAGTGCTTGAATTTAACATCTCAGATTATGTGGTGAAGATAAATTTAAATTAAGAATTTTTGTTAACTAGTGATCTCTAAGATGACAAAAAAAAAAAACCTGTTTAAACTTAAATGCATAGGCTCTTCTTGGCAATAGAATATCTTATAATTGTGTGCTTAAGTTATTTCTGGTTTTAAAAAAAAAATTTACCACATTGGAACAGGAATGACCAAAAGAAGACGAAAGTGAAGAAGAAAACAAGCAATCCGCAGTTCAACGAAACGTTTTATTTTGAGGTAACTTTTTGTGTGGTATTCTGCTTGTCTGTTTTGTGCAATACTTCAAATACTTTGAAGGAAGCTGCATAGCAGTATTGAAGCAGAAAGCTTGTTCAAGCAAATGAAGGAGCCTTTATTAGTCCCTCAGGTTGAATGACATACTTAGGTTGCTTGGGAGGGTCAGCCAGTAGCATTGTCCTTATAAGCACCTGTGAAGGTAACTTACTATCCTTAGTAACTTTATATAGCATTTGCTGCCATCAGGGTTCTGTCAGAACTTAAACCTGTGGAATTCAGCTTAGGCTCAGTGCTCTTGAAAACATTTAAAGAACGAAAACAAACATCTTATTTCCTTAATAAGATAATGTACTGATCATACAAAAAGGCATATTTCATGATTTGATTAAAAAAAACAATTTAGTTTATTTAGAATTTGATTTCACTTCCACTTGAGTTGCCCTACAGAAGCCAAACTTAAGTTTTTATCTGTAATTAAATACTACATTTGCATGTAAGGATGTAGTACTATTCATTTGACTGTTGAAAGTAGTAGAACTTGTGCCTCAAGTGTAGTATAATTTACTGTGTTTATATAGATCCTAGTCCTACTGTATGCCTTCAATAAGAAATTGTTCCCTGCTTATGCATAGAGTAACATGTATTGTATGTGTTTTACTTGACCTGCCTAAGATACTGGACATCATTTCTTTAGAAGTAGGATACTTGGATAAAACTACGATCAAGAAGCACCCCTATAGCATTGTCTTATGATTTCTTGGGGTTAAACTGAGAATGCTGTCCATCAGTCCAGAAATGAGAAGAGAACAAAAATAAGAGGATGGTGTAACTAGGGCAAGAAAAGTTTTTTCCTTAAACGTTTCAACTCACTTTAGTGCTTTCTTCTGGCTCGTGATGCAGCCAATGAGATTCTTGCCAGTTCAATGTTATACTTCCTCCTTGTTTTTTTTTTCTAATAGGTCAATACTGTAGTTCCACTAGATCTCAGCTAGCCCTCATCAGACTCCAACGTGAAGTTGGAGTCTTTTTGTTCCATTATTTTCTTTTCTGTTCAAAACCAACTTGTTTGGTGAACTGAGCATTTTTTTTAAAGGGATTAGTAATTATATACCACTGTTAGACTCAAGGTTTGCTATTTTTTTTTTTTACTAATATAATACAATAGTAAATAGTATGTTAATAGGAAGATATTACTTGCAGGTAACAAGGTCCAGCAGTTACACCATGAAGTCCCAGTTTCAAGTGGAAGAAGAAGATATTGAGAAACTGGAAGTCAGGTAAGTTCAGTAGATTATTACTACAATAAAATATTGTAATTTGAGATAATAAAAGCTATTTTACTGTAGAGTAGCTCTAGAGAATTGCTGGATAGATTTGCACTAAAAATCCCTCAAACATAGAAAACTAGCTAAGTTTTATAGCGCGTTGATTACTGAAAATGAGGGAGTTTGGATTATCATTCAGGGCTTTGTCGGAGTTTTCAGTTGTTTGTTTTTTTTCTTATGTAGAGATAGTGTATCTGGTGGCCTCAACTTCTTTCCTGTGTCTGTGGGTAGAGGTATAAAGAGGACCTCCTGTTGATACATACTGGTTTAGGCAGAATACTGATTACAGAACATGTACTGGATGATAAAAGCATACCTGATGTTTGCTTATGGTTTCAAGTGCGGTTAGCTGTATTTTTAGAAGAAGAGAGAAAAGCCTCTTAAGAACTTCTTAAGGTTTCTTGCTACTTCTTAGAGAAATGTTTGTTTCACTTTTTCCTTGCAAATGTAAAGAACAGGTCAAAGTATACTCTTCATCTGCTTCTTTACCCTTAGAGCAAGTCAATCTGTATTTTCTTGATGTAGTTAGACCGGTCGAATGCCCCAGTGCTCAACTTCTTTTCTTTATCATACTCATGCACGTACATGCACTAGATTTGCTGAATGAGAAAGTCTTCAAGGCTAGCGTAAGTTTCCTAAAAGGCATCAGAAGAATTCAGTGGTTAGTTTTAATAGCCATTATAGAGCTAAGTTTGTGCATTTTTAACTATTAGCTTCAAGAATATCTTAATTAGTATTGTGTATATCATTATATATGCAAATATATTTAGAAAAGTAGTCATGCCCCAACAAATCTAGTATTAATTTTTTTGTTCTTCTTAACATCTGCTGTCTGTCAGAAATGTCAGCGAGGTAAGAAGTAATAGAAAAACCCAAACAATAAAACAACCCAATGTGCATGTCTGGAGTCTGTGATTCCTTTTTAAGACTGTAAACATACATGCTGCTCTTTGGAAAAACATGCGCATGTGTCGGTGTGGCATTGCAGTGTGCCCAGTTGTAGCAATTAGACAGGGGTATGCAACTCAGTTAAAATGTTCACTTGATTTATTTGAGAAGAATCATTTTTGGGGGTGGAGGCTGCTCAGAATACATGTTGCCTATAGCACTATTTTTATTTTTTTTATTTTTTTACTGATGGGAGGTTTGCAAGTCTAACTTTCACTGTTTATTGTTTATGGATTAATAAGCCACTTGTTTGATTCCTCTTGCTTTAATTAGAATGGAGTGAGGTTTCTAACATTTCCTGCCTGTGTGCATGTGGATTAGTGCTGTTAACTAAAGATTTTTATTTCTCTGGAGAGGAAAAACAAATTAGTCCTATTATTATTTTCAGGGTGGACCTATGGAACAATGGAAATTTGGTACAAGATATCTTCCTAGGAGAAATTAAAGTTCCTGTGAAGGTTTTAAGGAATGATTCCTTTCAAGCATGGTGAGAAATAATGGCTCAGAAGTTAATTTCATTCTATGCTGTGTATCTCCCCTTGCAGAGGATGTTTTATTCTAATTCTTCATTGGAGTATATTATCCTGCTTGAATTGCAGTAGTCTAGTTCATCTGAATAAGCTTAGAATTTTGTACATGGAAGGTACAAAGTGTAAAATCTTTCTGGAGCATTTTCTTGCTGAATATATTAACCTTACCAGAGGGTACATGGACCTCTTCCATTTTGCCAGTCTGTCTATTCCTGCTAAACATTTAATGTATTTGAGTGGAAAATGCAGAGGGTGAAGAAAAGGGAGGCTGAGCATAGCTGTTAGCTTGCTGAATTTTAGTGATCTGTATATAATTTTCAGATTAACCAGGAAACCTGGAACTTCTCAGAACTGCATCACTTGTAATTAAATTTGTTAGCCTTCCAGAATGACTGAAAAGTCAGACAGCATCCAAGTCTTAGAATTCAACTTTGATATATCTAAGGTTTTAATCTTAGCATTTGAGTATGATCCTAAATGTAATAAATGTCTGTGTCAGTATTTTGCAATACACCAAGTGAAAAATTGAGATTCAGATTTGTTTGTCCAGCACTCTGAGCTGATCAAAAGCTGTATGACCATATTAACGTAATGACATACCTCACTTGAAAACATGCTAAAGAGAAAAGTTTTATCTTAGCATGGACTTAATATCACATGGTGTGTTTGTATAGCTTTTTGAATTGGACATGGCTCATGCACACTTGACTCAAAGTGTAGAGGGCCTTCTGTTTGCTAATACACTTTGTACGTGTACTTTGCATGTGAAGATCTTCCTAATCCAATTAAAACCTGCTTATAAACATCATTCCGTGATTTAAAAACAGTTGCTTTTTCTGTTTTTTTTATCACTAATTTACATGAAATGTTTTGAAATGCAATGGGACTACAAAATATGAAGCGGTATCACTAATACTAAGTACTGGAAAAATAAGCCTAATCCATGCTGTCAAGTAGAGGCATTCCTTGTAAATTAGTTGTGCATTGTATTAGTGTGCCTTCAAGGCAATGCATCTGATTATTAGGAAGAAAAAAAGTCCAGTCTCCTGATTGTCTAAGTACAAATATAAGTGATTTTGAAATATTTGAAATTGGTCAGCCAAATGTTGAAATTTTACTATGGTGCCATAAGTTGTTAAAAAAAATTTTGTGGGACTGCATGTCCTGTTGGAATGAAGTTGAACTAGAGCAGAAGTCAAAGAAATATTGATTTAAATGTGTCTGAAGTAGGAAAAGAGTGCATCCTAATTGAGGTACAGGAAATCTGTTGTTTGGGAAGACACAAGAAAAGTAGTGTATTTTCTACTGTGTGCTGAAGATTCATGAAATGCTGCTCCTTTTTTTTTCTTTTGCCTCAGTTTTTCTTACTGTGAATTTTATTGCCAGTTGTCAGACTGGGTTCTTGTATTACTGAAGTAGTACTATGTGATATTTTGCTCTATTCCAAAATATTGAGATTTAGATTTCATCAATTTCGCTAACTTTATAATTACCCTATTTTTTTCAGGTACTTACTTCAACCAAGAGAAAATGGTAACAAGTCTTCTAAAACTGATGATTTGGGATCGCTTAGATTAAATATTTGTTATACTGAAGACTGCGTACTTCCGTCTGAATACTACACTTCTCTAAGAAACTTGCTGCTAAAATCATCAGATGTTCAGGTACTTCTGTTGAAAATTACTTGTCAAATGAAGACTTGAAATGGATTATGCAGTCTTGTATGAGACCATGTGTGGAAATATGCAAAGCTAGAGAGTTTCTTTATTTCTGTGCAGTACTTTTGTCAGAACTCACTGAGCAGCTTGCAGAACACTTTGTGTTCCAAAATACCAAGTTATCTTTGTATTTTAAAAGAACCAGCAAAGACAGCTAAGTAACTGGTGCGTGGATAATCACCTTTGCTAAAAGTGGTCTGCTGTAGAACTTTTTTCTGATCCCACCTCTTCTGATTTGCTTCTATCTAGCCCAATATGTTAATAAGCATAACTGGATTTTTCACTTAGATACGGTGACAAAGTGCAGTAGATAGCAAAGCGTTATGAGCCAGGAATTAAATTATAGTTAGTAGGCTTTATATTCCTCGGTCTTATGTCATTTGTTCATTTCAGTATTGATGAAGTATTAGCAGAGGAAAAGGAAGGTTAAGTGGAAGCAGACCAACAAAAATTTTTGCTAGCCAGCATTCAAATACTAATTCACTGGAATTCAGGAAGAGCTGGACACAGCTTATTGGCAGATAATGGTTTTTTTGACTTAAATACTTCATTAGTTTTGCATTAAAATTCACAGCTTTATAATGGGGACAACATTTTATGAGTGTGGGAACTGTAATTTATAATTACAGTATGGAAAGTTCTGTAAATATATATGGCATTATAGTTGTACAGCTGCTTACTGCCTCTTTCTTGTCTCTGTGACAAAGCCATGTTCTTATCCTCTTGGGAGAGTAGAAAGGGGGAATTTCGTTCTTAAATTTTAAGTATAGAGTTGATAATAATCAATTTTGAATTAAATATATCAAGGGAATGGAAACTTACAATTGCCATAGCAGATGTTGAAACTTTCTGTTAAGAAGCCTCATCTGTACTCGAGCTAGATTTGACTCAATCTGTACTTTACCACGTGTAAGTAGAGCTCTTAAGTGCTTCACTCATGATTTTTTTTTATTCTGCTTTCCCATAGCCAATTTCTGCATCTGCTGCCTATATACTATGTGAAGTTTGTCGAGACAAGTATGATGCTGTTCTGCCTCTTGTACGCTTGCTACTACACCACCATAAGCTAGTTCCATTTGTTGCTGCAGTGGCAGAACTAGATCTGAAGGACACTCAGTATGTATTCCACATTAAGTTATTTCATGTCTTATAAAATTGTTCTTATTTCCACAGGACTTCATCATACAACATTGATAAATGACCATGCCAGATCTAATTATCTCATTATTAAAACCTTTAATATGTGCTCTGTGGTTAGGAGATAAATGAAGTAGACCCGAGTAGTGGCTTCTGAGGCACTGAGTTATGTCCTGCGTAGACACAGAGGGGATTTTATCACCACAGCATGGTTCATTTCTAAGCTGACTTGAGCAAGGTTTAATTTAAGATAAAACAGTTCAACTGTGTTGAAAGAAGTGACTCGTGAAAAATAAATTTTTACACTGCATTTTGGTACACACATTCCTTTGTTATATTTTTAACTATAACAAATAGAGATTATACTAAATTCATTAAATTAGAAAGGTTTATTTTGCACAACTGTAATGAACAGCTGTAACGCAATCTTAAATGAAGTATATTTTAATTGAATTTGTCAGTTTAGCTTTAAATTTCCAAACCAGGAGCACTGGAGGAATAGTAGTATATCAGTCAGGTACAAGTCTTCGTTATTTGGGGAATTTTCTCCAGTTGTTTTTTTCTCACATTCAACACTGAATTATATCTTCTTTTGCCTAAAATTTCTCTCTTTTCCTTGCACTTTTTATTTGTTCCTGGTTTTGCTGGTAGCTATAGTATTGTTATTTATTCTGTTTCTGTTCACTGGGTGCCATTATGGTGCACCTAGATGCCTAGGTTCTGAAATTCCTGGCTGAAATAGACGATAAAATGTTTTTAAAAACTTAACAGCAGGATGAAATATTACACGTTGTTGTACCTGAGTTCGTTTTTCCCCAAATCGATTGTTTTCTTACAGAGAAGCAAACACAATCTTCAGAGGGAACTCATTAGCAACTCGCTGTGTAGATGAAATGATGAAAATAGTGGGAAAACACTACCTAAAGGTTACTTTGAAACCAGTTATTGATGAGGTAGGTTATTGTACTGAACCTGTTTGCATGACTCATTTGTCTGCTGGAGTATCTGGTCTCTTTGATAGGCATTCGTATAGTTCGCAGTGTGACAGTAACAACTCAGGTGAAGGAATTCTGGAGGAAAATTTAATTGAGCAATAATTGGTTGTGAAGTTGGTTATGAATTATTGGTTAGAAGGAGTCGCTTCTTTTAGTTGTGTTCTAGGTGCTTGGCAATAGTCAGTGGCAGTTGCTCCAACCTCTAACACTTTGCAGAATTGCCCATTTGATGCTTTATACAATTGATCCATGTAAAAATGCAGATACAAGAATTAGGATGATTGTTGCGTAATATTATGTTCAGAACCATTTAGAATTCTACCCCTAATTCTAGGACAGAGTCTAGTTTTAGAAAGGTGTATTTCCATGCATTCTTTCTGAAAAATGGAACTCTTAATAGTGTTGTTTGTTTCAGATATGTGAGTCCCCTAAACCCTGTGAAATAGATCCCATCAAATTAAGAGAAGGTGATAATGTAGAAACTAACATGGTGAGTTTCTTAATGTTTTTCCTAATTTAAGGTATCTCAAAATCTAATTT
>JACDJE010000120.1:591120-603724 GCA_016647715.1 Pavo muticus | reverse complement strand
TATTTTTGGAGTAGCTCTTGGTTGTTCTGTGTTTATGCATGGTATCAATTTCCTGTGTATTTTTCCTTAAGTTCCTAGATGATGTTTCCTCTACTGAAAGTAAAGAACCAAGTGGTCTGAGTGAGCCTGTACATCTAAAAGAAGGGTAAAGTAAAATGTGTGGAAAAAGAACTGACTTGATAGTTTTCCTTCATGCCAACATGAGATTAATACTCACTGAAATATTCGATCTACTGTAGTAATTACAACACTTATTTGTCATAATTCTTTGTTAGTTTAGAACTGTTGATGGAAACCAATTCTGCAAACCTTTCAGTCAACTTGTAACACTTGTGGGGGAAAAATTAGAAGCAACTTTAAAATCTTTTTAAGTCTGTCTGCATTTTTGTTACAGCTTGGTTTGTGCTTTGGTGATGATTTATTCAGAATTATGGAAAAATGGTTTAAAATAACGTAACACGTAATTACTTTGCATGATGCTTAAGCTCAGCCAGTTAGATCTTTTTCCCTTATAGCAGGGGAAAAAATTACCTTGTAACTGGAATATCTAACTGTAAATTATCAAATGCTTTTATAAATGTTGTGGTGAAAATCATTAATTCTAAGAAATGAGCAAGCTGTTTTCTGGTGTTGATTAAAAAAAAAAAAAAAAAGCTGAGAAATTCATCAATTTATGACGAAAAAGAACTTTGTGTTCACCTGAGAAGCAGATACATACGAAGTCAGGATTTTTCTGTGGGGAAAAAAACATCTGAATTTTAAACAGTAAGAATATACTTATTAAAATAGTAAATAAAAATGATCATGTAGTTGATTACATCTTACTCCTTTCTTGAAAATTTGGAGTTTGGGATCTGAATAAGTGAGTGTCATTGCCCGTATTCACTGCTGTTTTTCACACTCTTAACCCGTAAATGGAACCCTTTACCCAATCAGCATACTGGGAGGTAATCTTGAGGACCCATTTCCAACAAATAGATCTTTAATTACAATGAAATCGACTGTGTTGCATGATGAGTAATGATGTGCTCTCACATGGTTTTGAAAGCTCTCTGGAAGATTGAAGTTGCATTTTCATTTGATTCTTTTGTTACAGAGAAATGTACAAAAGAGCTCAGGGAAGGACTCGGATTGGTAAAAAGAATTTCAAGAAGCGGTGGTTCTGTCTGACAAGTAGAGAATTCACCTACCACAAACAGCAAGGTTAATTATGTTTTACAGTTACTTTTATTTTCTCAGTATTTTCTGTTTGTATCTGAACTTGATTACTTAAAATTCATACTTTTTCATAAAGGGCTTGATTTATTTGTTACCTTTAGCTCTGTTTACCACATGCTTCTCCACTGAGTCGTATAGTCATATTTGTCTTGTAGTAAGCCTTTACAGCACAGATCACTGAACTCAACTGTGCGCAGTTGAGATGTGAAGACCAAAATAACTGGCGGTTTCAGAGGTCCAAGGTCTAGAACCTTCCAAGGTCTGCACTGTGGTAGCGAGATTCTTAGCTCCTTAGGAGAGCTAGAGACCATGTAGGCTGGAAGTACTGTCAGCTCTCAAACCTTAGTTACAGCCACCCATGATCCTGGGAGTTTCCAGTTTGGTGCAGCAGTATTTATTCCTGTTCTTGCAGTAGGGAATTTATTAAACACGAATGCTGGTAACTGATAAAATGTGAGGTTAGGTATGACTTTCGTTAATTTGTTTTGTCAGTTCCCTGCGTTAGGGTTGCATAGTAACTTAAGCGGATGCATCCGTGATAAATGGCAGGTACATTTTCTAAGCCTTTTTGTGTCTTGCTGGGACTAAGTGAGTTTTTAAGTTCTTGCATCTTTAGAGGATAGTCACTAATTTATATACTTTTTCTCAATAATAAAAAGGACGTTTTGAGAACTTAATAGAATCAGTGCACTGAGTTTACAAAATATTTTTTGTTTCACACTTGTTTTTTATTTACAAAATTTTACAGACAAGGAACCAATTTTCACTATTCCAATCAAAAACATTCTTGCAGTGGAGAAGCTTGATGAGAGCTCCTTCAACAAGAAAAATGTGAGTCAGAAGATGATTTCTCTCTAATCCTTGATGTGTTCTTAAAATAAGTTCTAATTAGCTTAATAAACTCCTAAAACATTACAACAAAATATCTTTGTTGTATTAGGGGAGGGGAAGGTTGTATTCAGTCTTTTGACTCTTCTGAATACAGAACTTAGCCTGGGGATTCAGATTTCTGCGCCAACTTTTCTGAATGGTTTTATGACTTGCCCCCCTTTCTGAGTACCTAGAATGCAGGTTAAAACTACTGTGACCTTATTACAGGCCACTTATGTGTAAGGTAGTGGTAGTATGTATTGCATTATGTTCTGATGTAATAAAATGTAACATTACCTAACTTGTGTTTATTTCTTTTGATGAGAAATTCTATAATAATCTGAGACAGTTGTTCCTACAGCCTCATTCTGGACCTGTAGCACATTCTGTCCTTACATCAATCCAAAATTCTGAGGCAGTGATGAAGTACAGCTGTTACTTAGGGTGAGCATGACTAAAGGAGTGACCTCTGGGAATCTCCTATTATTCTTAGGATATGAAGTACAAAATCTGAGGTCACATCTAAAGAGACTTGAATGAGGAGGACATTGTTGTCATATTATTTAAGACTGTTTTGGATGAAGAAGTCGAACACAGCTGGTTTTGTGTTGGGTTCTTTCTTTTTTGGGTTCTGTAGTAAAATGAGAGAGGTAAAAAGTCCTTTTCCCTCTCTTATCTCACGTGTAGTCTTAATTTGGCTTTGAATTGCATGAGATTTGAAACGTATTTTGGATGTATTCAAAATAGATCAATAATTGGATTTTATTTACTGAGCAGAATTGCGTTTATTGCATTCCTTCTACAGATGTTTCAAGTACTACACGGAGAAAAGCCACTCTATATCCAAGCAAATAACTGTGTAGAGGCTAGTGAGTGGATAGAAGCTCTCTGTCGAGTAACAAGGTGCAACCAGAAGAGACTTAGTTTTTACCACCCTTCAGCTTTTTTGAATGGCAACTGGCTTTGCTGCAAGGCTACAGTAGAGAACACAGTGGGCTGTGCTCGTTGCACTGCGTAAGTTGCTTCTCAAATGGAAAATGTGGATGTTTTGTAAGACCAATGGCGGATGACTCACTGTACAACTTGAGAATCTGTAGGCAAGGCTTTCCTTCCGCTTTAGCAAGTTGCTAAGAACATGTACCTGAAGTACTAGACTTACTAAAATCTATTTTATCCACCACCCTGTGTAATGTTAAAGGTAGCCAATTCAGCATGTAGATCAGAAATACTGAATGGTTTATTTCTCTGTGCCGAATAATGTATTTTATAGCTAATGAAACTTATGTTGACAGTTGGGTTGCCTCGTGTGCTTGTACCAAATTGGTCATCTGTGAAAAAGAGCTTGATATATGAAATGCTCTACTTGTTTGTTTATTAGCAGTTCCTTTTTCTCTCTTGCTGGTTGTGTTCTGAAGTACTAAAGTGAACTAAGTGGTATCATGTGGGTCTGTATTGTAACACTGGCTATTCAAAGCACCTTTGAAACTGGCATTTTTACCTGTTTGTCCTCTACGCTTGTAATATGCACAATTAATACAGAGCTTGTTGGAGGGAATACATCAGTGGTAGTTAGCTACTTTGTGTTAAAATTTTGGCTGGTGATAATTCTTCCTTTGAGAGCTGTTACATCTACTGCAAATAAGGACAGAGATGGGATTTCTCAAGTTTGTTCAGATGTTAAGTTGAATTCAGAAATATCTCATTAAGTATATAGTACTTTTTTGTGTTGATTCATTCATCTATTGCATTTCCTAACAGCTTAAAAGATTCCCATTACTAAAAAACTTCTTGTTTCTGTCTTTCTGTTGTGGTTTAGAAGTTACCTTGTTCTCTTGTTCTATTAATACTTAAAAGGTAAACAGATCTTAAAAGCTGTATTGAATTGTCAGTTAATAACAGTTAATCGTGGATATTTTAAAAATATTTTAGTCTTGATATACTGAATAATAAATTCTATTGAGAAAAGGGTTTTTTAGTACAGCTGTATCCATTGCCCTCAAAACCACTCCTGTTTCTATAAGATTTACAATGAATGCTGAATTTTCTGTAGCAGTTGTGAAGCTGTCAGAGTGATAGGCATATTAAGAAGCCTATTAAAATGTAATCAATTTTGATTTGCTTTCAAACCTTTAGAGAATGACTTGGATTACTCATTTTCTGTTTTTTCACCTTTTAGAGATGTTCCTGCTGATACTCAAATTGAGATTGATGGAGACAGAGAGACGGAAAGAATTTACTCACTTTTCACCATCAACATGTCTAAACTTCAGAAGCTGGAAGGTACTCAAGTAGTAATTCAGAATTATACTGTATTTTTCAACTCTAATTCTTTAGGTCTCTAACATCTACTCGATGTCTTAACTATTTACTTAAAAATAACAGACTGGAGACAGAATATACATAGGTAATGCCTCCTGTTTATTTCTGTGAAAATTACATCAAATATAAAGAGCACGATAACAATATTTGATTAAGCAAATTCTCAGCTACAAAACACTATTTTTCATTGTAGCCACTGCTGAAATTTACCACCCACCACTGTGCTGTACTGACATCCACTGCTTGATCTCCATGAATGTTCAGCAGGCGCCACTGAATGTCCGTGGGTGTAATTTTTTCTGCCTGGAGGAGAATTCAGTGGCACACTTTTGTTTCATACACAGTTCCATGTCAGATGCCATTTTGTCAGACTTTCCCTGTGCTGCCATCTGTCACATGGCAACAAAAAGTAATGGGATATTGGTGGGAAGGTTCAACTTCTATTGCCATACCACCAACATCTGCCTCTGATGTCATGGGCCAATATAATAACATAGGAGGCATTATTTTCAGAGCAGTTCTCGGGTTTTTTTTTTTTTTGAGTCTTTAGTACTCTAGTACCAGACATTGTTCAGTCATTTCTTACCAATAGACATCAGGTATGCACATTATTCTAATTGTATTTGCATATAAACAAATCTGAAATAGTCTAAACAAAGATAGCAAGTATAGTAGTTTGCTTTTCTGTCCCTGTTCTCATTTTCCTGGCTGTGAAATGAATTATATGCCACGTAGTTGAGTTACAAGAAAGTGTTGATTTTTTTGGTTAGGAAGGAGTTGGATAATCAGGATGCAGAACCAGTGGAGAACAAGCAACAGAACCACAAATACATCTAGTTGATACTGTTTTCTGTCTCAATCTGTTATATGTATAAGCTAGAGTAATATCACTTTTCAGAATTTCAGAATCCTTATTTACATGGCGAGAGTTGTGTTTATTCATAACCAAAATCTAATTGGGATTTTGTGATTATTTTTGTAGAGGCTTGTGGAAGCATAGCTGTCTATCAGGGTCCACGGAAAGAACCAGATGACTATTCTAACTTCACAATTGAAGATTCTGTGGCAACTTTTCATACACTTAAACAGATAATAGATACAGTAGAAAAGCTGAACGAATCACATGAAAAATACCAAAAGAAGAGATCGTCCAGTGCTGAATATGGTAGCGAGTAAGTATTCTAAAGAATTTGGGCGTACAAATATGTATTAACAAAAATTTAAGAAGGAAAATAAAAAGTCCAGGTAGCAATAACTAAACCAAAATTAGTTTTAGACAACCCGAAGACATGGAGGAAAATAAGGGATGTCATTTCCTTTATTTGTAATAGTGCAGCTCTTTACCAGTTGATAGATAACTTGTCCCAGAAGAATATCGTTTCATCTGTTTGTGCTGAGATTCCCACAGGCAATGAGTCTGTCGTTTTCTTGCAATTTCAAGTTTGTGTGCGCTTCACGTGTTAACCCGAACTGTCTGCTAACCTTCTAATGTTCCTTAAAATATTAAGTTGTCATATCAAATTCAGTTAAGGAGTTATATTGTCTGACTACCTTCTAGTGCTTTTTTTAACTTCAATTCTTTTTATCAAGTGTCAGTTAAAGTTTAGTTATCAGGTTCTATGTAACTAAAAATTATACTGAAAACATACATTTATTACATACTTTGTGTTGTAAATTCTCTTGCCATGCTTGATGATAAAAGCAATCTTTTTAAATTGAATTTTAAAAAAATCTTTTCAAGTTCATTATTGCTCCAGATCTGATTGTTTTGATTCTCCTCGATCCGAGCTTTTGTCCACAGAACAAGAGTGGTCAAATTTTGTGTATTCTTTGTTGCGTCTGTAATGTTTAAATGTTCAGAAAAAAGAATGCTACAACAGTCTCGTTCCCCTAGTTTGATATTGGGCTCAGGTTGTTCCAAAAAATTGACAATTGATTTACAAGTTCCACATGCAAGTACATAAGGCTTTATGAAAATCACAAACATCCAGAAATATTATGCGAAAACTAGTTTTTCTTAATGAGTAAAAGCTATATGAAAGAATTAAAAAGCAAATGTTGACCATTAAAAATATTTACATGTAATGTTTTCTTTTTTTCCAGAAAAAATCCAATTGGAAAGGTTTCCTAACCAAAACCCACTATGGCACACATGGATGAAAAAGAAACTGGAAACATTCTCAAGTTTTGTTCTTTTGTTTTGTTTCATTTTGTAGTTCGTTATGTGCATTTTCACAAAGTATTTAAAAATGAACATAGATGCTAGTTGTGTTGACAATCTATTTAATATTTAATAGAAAGCTAGCTACTTGGAAATCTGGTCTTTAAAGTTTATTCTCATTTTGCTGAAGAACTTGAAGTTCCAGGTTCTGAAAGTAACAAATGTGAATAAATCTAAGAGTTGTTTGCTGTTTTATTGGAAAGAATTTTCTAAACAAATAAGCTTTTTAATGGAAGAAAATCAACATGACATTTGTTGGTTGTATTGCATCTCTTAATGCATGTACTGCAAACTTGTATGAGTTTACCATGAGTGCCTGCCCTGCTGATAACAATCTTTAAATAGAAATCCCAAGATACCCTGTCATAGAAAAGATCTGAAGTTTCACACTCAACTCATTTCACATTCTTTTTTTTTTTTTCTTATATTAGGTGTTGTCAGAACATGGTTTAACTACAGCTGAAGTCTTATAAAATCATGCAGTATGTTGCAAATAATCTGGACAGCAGACACCAGAGTTTAGGTTTTGTTGTTTTTTAAGTACTAAAGAAGAAGAAATCAGGGAACTTTTATTATGCCTCCTGTTTACATTTGGAGTGAGTAGTATATGGAGTGACATGAGACCACTATCAATTTCCTCTAGGGTACTTTTTCTAAGGTACATATTTTTTTTTTCTTAATCTGAAAACAAATGCAGGGTAGCAGTGTTCTTCATAAATAAGTTTGCCTACAGATAAAAAACAAACAAACTCAAATGTGAACTGATTATGGTTAAGTACCAATCAATTTACATCATCTCGTTTATGATTTTTTATTTAAAAAAATAATAGCTAGGTTCAGTTCACCATTTGACTACAAATCTAATAAATAATCTCTATTATAATCACTCAAAGCACTTTAGATATCTGGACTATCCCAGATTATTTTTAGATACTTTGTAGTATCTGCTTGTTATGATCAGTTCAATGATCAACATTGTTTTTCTTTAAACAATGCTTCAGTGAATATTTTTATATCTTTAGTTATATGAATTATTTGCCAATTAACACAATTTTTAAACTGTCATTCTTGACTCTTGTAAGATTAATTTTTGCTCATTTCATCTGAGAAGTTAGGTTTCTGCTGAAAGAACTTATATGTATATAACCAGGAAGAAGCAAAGATGGCAACTTTGCTTCATCAGTATTAAATATAATGATACTCCTTGGAATACTATTTTTAATAATAACTATATGTGGTACTTTTTATTTTTGGAGCATTTGCTGTGGGATCTTCTGTTGTTTATTTGTTGGTGTGTTTTGTTTTACAATCATGATTTTGGCCAGATTAATTAGAAATGTGACGTACAAATAGAGTAGAAATCCACAATGCTTGAAAACTGTAAGCTGTTTCAATTACTATACGCTTGTAACACTGTTGTAGGGAGGCCTTCTGTAATAGAAGCACACTGGCAAGACAAGAATGAAATTTCTTTTTAATGAATGTAACTATTGTTAAAATAACTATTTGTTTTAAAACCATACAAACCATGATAGAATGTCTGGGAATCAGTGCTAGTATCTGCAATGCCACAATCATTCAGCCACCTCCACTGTTTTTGCCTTTACTTAAACAATTTCGATGTGTTTTAAGGGACTTTCATTTGCCAACGGTTGAAATTGGAGTGGTGGGAATCATATTAATGCCAAGAAATGTTTTGCCAAGGTAAATTGGGTCTACATAATTGCCATTAAAAAGTTGCCATTACACAAAAATTAAGTGCTTTTATCTGACAAAGTTAGTTTGTTCTGTACACTGATTAACACTGTGGCAAAGCGTGTCTTCCTTGGGGCCATTTTTTAAAGGTTTCATAATCCAAATTATGGAAAATCACTTGGAACTTTTTTAAAAAAAGTTAAATAATAATAAAGAAAATGCACTTTTTTCTTTGATGGTACTGGAATATTTAGGAAAAAGAACAACGGCCATTGAATATTTGTGACCAGTAGGATTTAATTTCTCCTTTTTATAATGTTTCAAAACGCAGTAGGAGTTCTAGAATTTAATTAGGTACAAGTAGGATGATTAATAATAAAAGTTGCCTTCATTTTGATTAGTCTAGAAACATGTTATTCAGTAATTAGTTCTGTTTGGATTGTAAATTATCATTAGTTTTAATTTGTATTATGCTGATGTATTGTTGAATGTATTTTTATTTAAATTTTATTTTCTTATCAAGACATTAAAATGTTTTGTAACATTGCTTGAGAATAACTCATAAATAAATTTCAACAAACTTGAGATATGCTGTGCACTTACTGTGAGGCCTGGCTTTTGAAAATGTTGACTTGNTATATATTAAAAAGCAGCTCTGTGTATCTGAAAATGAATAACTTTAAGCAATTTCCAAATGGACCAGGGAGGAAAAGCTAGAAGATCACATGCTTTTTCATCAATTTATTGGGTGTTTTGATTACTAATGTTTCATACATTCAGTTGCTGATATAGCTAATTAGTACTGTTCTAATGCGCTTCATTGAGCTTTTGCTTGATGCGTGCCTGTTACCAGAGGATAATGTTAAAATCAACAGTAGCTGCCACAAACTAACATTTGCTAGGGATGCATGGGAGGTACTCTACTACACTGTTTTATGTTGTCACATCACGAAAATGTCTCGATCTGTCGTTTTATACTGCCAGGCACTGCTTGTGTGTTTTAATGTGTTGTTTAAAAAATCTGTTAACACTCGTAATCCCATATTAATACAGCAAAGCTTTGTAAATGTGCACAGTACTACAATGGAATAATTGAATAGTCAAGCGATGTTTGGAAAAAGAATGGTAGAGTTCTGTGTGTGTTCAGGGAAAAGCCATAGTTGATGGTCTGAAAAATAACATCTTCTCCATAATTACAGGAAAATCTACGCTATTATGTAGACAAAGTATTCCGTGAAATTGTGCGGTCAAGTATAAGTTGCCCTACCCTAATGTGTGATGTTTTTTATTCTTTGAGGCATCTGGCTGCTAAAAGATTTCCAAGTAAGTGTTCTTTTTGAAAAGTAATCATAAATTTGGAAATGATATTCAGAGAGAAATGCTTATTTTCTGCAGTTATCTTAGGGGTATATTTAAAATTTTTGCTTTTTCCCAAAAGATTTCTGAATTTCTTACCTTACCAATCAGGAGTTTGGTTTTTGGGTCAGACCGTATGCTACAGTAAAACTCTGTGGTCAGTCGGTGAGAATTGTGTTCTCTGATACTGTGCATATTCTTTGATACACTGCGGTATGGTAGTGAAAAAGAAGCCACGAACAAAAGCATGAGATAGTTATATATATATATTTTTTTTTCCAGTAATGCAGGAAGTGATTTAATTGAAAGATACTTACAGTTCAGAAGTGCTGATCTGCTTATGGTTCCATTTAAAGCTTTATTACCTTACAGGTCGAGGCTTTGCAGAAGATAGAACGGATGAAATATGTATTTATAATGATGTGATAAATGTTAGAAAACTTCCATTCTTTCGTGATGATTTTAATATAAGAATAACATGCTGAGTCTGAAATAGTCAGATATTTGGTAAATTTAAGCTTAAAATGTCATATAATAGGCTATCAGTTAAGAATATATTTTTATTATCTGGGTACTGCCTCTGATTCATGTTTGTCACTGGAAGTAGGGTCATAAATTCTTCTGGCTAGAGCAGTCCTTTCAAAACAAATGACTTGCCACAGAGATCAGACTGAAGTAGTCATTTAGATTAAGAATGCATTCCCACTATATTACCCAGTAAGTTGAACCAAAATATTGAAGTATTTGGAGCCTCAAAATTATATACTGCCATTGTGCGACTCAGGATTGGAGTTGAAAATGTTCATATGTGTTGACTGCATTTGTTTTGCAGTGTTAATGTATATGAAATTATTAGTCTTAATTGTAAATAATGTGATAGGCCTTGCTGTTAAAGCTAGCTGCCACAGTATTTTCTCTTTCGGTTAAACATGTATACAACCTTATCTAATCAACACAGCATATATAAATGCTTGAGATGATCTCGTTCCTAATTGTGGAGTTGATGAGCGAGTTCTATGAGAACAGAGCTTCTAAGGAAAATAAATCCTCCATTATAAGTAGAATGCTTTTTCCCATGACCACATTTCTCATTTCATGTGCTTCATTGATTTTTCTATTCTACTTTAAGATATAAATGTCTTCTCTGATGTTATCTTCTTAACGAGTTTTATGTTGACTGTCTCATTATTTCCTATTGAGCTTAGTGCATGTTACATTTCATGGTTTTTCTCTGCAGATGACCCTCATGTACAGTATTCTGCAGTGAGCAGCTTTGTGTTCCTTCGTTTCTTTGCTGTAGCCGTAGTCTCACCTCATACTTTTCATTTACGACCTCACCATCCAGTAAGTTTTGTGAAGCTTTGTTCTGTTTTATTCATAACTGTCAAGTCTGTTTATCTGGCAAGGCAGAAGTTACTTTCACTGAGCCTGTTACTGGGGCAGTAAGATCACTACGTGTCTGTAGGTTGATGTTTTCAGTTTTATGCCTCACCAAAGGATCTAAGATGTTTGCAGTTCTATAAGCATCAAATTTCTCAGTCTTCATAAGGCATTCTCAGATGACGTAGAAGTGCTGCTTCATTGGAACAGCAAGATGACTGAGGGTTTTTTAAGGCATATAGCCAAATTGCATTAGTTCCTCCCATTATGAAAGTTAACAGATCTCATTTTTACTTGCAAAGAGTATTTTCATTTGTTGCCTTAAACAGAGGTACTGAAGTGTCTGTAATCAATGTGTACACTTATTTAGGACTTCAGTAGTTGCACAGAGTTGTCAAACTTTAAATTTTCAAATTGTCAATTAGATGAACATAACAAAAAACAAGAAGCAAACAAAAAATCAAAGATGGCGTTACGGAAATAAGTGAAATACCATTTTATTTTCACATACAAAGTATGTATGAAGCCTTTTATTTCAGAGGTTATCTTTATTAGGTTATTGCATCAATTTATGTCAATCTACTTAATGTCAAAATAATTAGACATTATTCTGTTAGAGTAAACAGAGCTGATGGGAATTTATTACTTGAGCTATACAATTTAAAGGCAACAACAAAGCCTCTTGCTATGGCTGCTTTTATAATCCTGAAAATTCAAGTAGAGAGGTTCTAAGTGAGGCAAAGGCCTTACAGTGTTTTAAGTTCACTTTGTATTATGAAAATTTATACTGGCTGTTCTGTAAGAATTTATTGTCTTTGGTTTTGAATGGTTTAGAAACGTGTGTAATATTTGAGGGGTCTGAGATGTTCCATATGGGAAAATATCTTTGTGTGCACTAATGTTAAATTCTAGTGGTAGTGAATAACTTTAAACTGTGCAGTGGGTTGAAAAATGCACATATTTAATCAAAAATCACATTTCAAAACAATCACAATAATTATTAGAGGACAGCATAGCAAATGCATTCCTTTCCTTTGAGAGAAGAAAAGTAATGAAGGTGTCAGATATGCTGTGTCGTACAATGTAATAGTTGGTGTTGAATTTTCATTTTTTAAATCAATTTTATCTGGAGTCGTTTGAAAGAAGATGTAACTTATTTTTGGTTCTTTATTTTAGGATGCACAGACTTCTAGAACATTAACTCTCATATCAAAAGCCATCCAGACTTTGGGGAGTTGGGGAAGTTTGACCAAAAGCAAACTTGTAAGGCTACTACATTTCCTTCTTGTTTAATAGACTACATTCTGTGAAAGCTTATTCATTGTCCTTAATACCTTTTCTTTTAGTCAAGTTTCAAGGAGACGTTTATGTGCGAGTTTTTTAAAACATTTCAAGAAGAGAAATTCACTGAATCTGTCAAAAAGGTACCTTTCAACAATATATATATATATTTTTTTTTTCTTACAGTTAATATATTTCAGCAGTCTTATTAAAAGGTTTGTTGATGTTCAAGTTTCTTTTTTAAAAATGCATTTCAGATCTTTT
>JACDJE010000120.1:527097-589170 GCA_016647715.1 Pavo muticus | reverse complement strand
CCAAATTAAAAAAAAAAAAAAAAAAGCTGAGAAATTCATCAATTTATGACGAAAAAGAACTTTGTGTTCACCTGAGAAGCAGATACATACGAAGTCAGGATTTTTCTGTGGGGAAAAAAACATCTGAATTTTAAACAGTAAGAATATACTTATTAAAATAGTAAATAAAAATGATCATGTAGTTGATTACATCTTACTCCTTTCTTGAAAATTTGGAGTTTGGGATCTGAATAAGTGAGTGTCATTGCCCGTATTCACTGCTGTTTTTCACACTCTTAACCCGTAAATGGAACCCTTTACCCAATCAGCATACTGGGAGGTAATCTTGAGGACCCATTTCCAACAAATAGATCTTTAATTACAATGAAATCGACTGTGTTGCATGATGAGTAATGATGTGCTCTCACATGGTTTTGAAAGCTCTCTGGAAGATTGAAGTTGCATTTTCATTTGATTCTTTTGTTACAGAGAAATGTACAAAAGAGCTCAGGGAAGGACTCGGATTGGTAAAAAGAATTTCAAGAAGCGGTGGTTCTGTCTGACAAGTAGAGAATTCACCTACCACAAACAGCAAGGTTAATTATGTTTTACAGTTACTTTTATTTTCTCAGTATTTTCTGTTTGTATCTGAACTTGATTACTTAAAATTCATACTTTTTCATAAAGGGCTTGATTTATTTGTTACCTTTAGCTCTGTTTACCACATGCTTCTCCACTGAGTCGTACAGTCATATTTGTCTTGTAGTAAGCCTTTACAGCACAGATCACTGAACTCAACTGTGCGCAGTTGAGATGTGAAGACCAAAATAACTGGCGGTTTCAGAGGTCCAAGGTCTAGAACCTTCCAAGGTCTGCACTGTGGTAGCGAGATTCTTAGCTCCTTAGGAGAGCTAGAGACCATGTAGGCTGGAAGTACTGTCAGCTCTCAAACCTTAGTTACAGCCACCCATGATCCTGGGAGTTTCCAGTTTGGTGCAGCAGTATTTATTCCTGTTCTTGCAGTAGGGAATTTATTAAACACGAATGCTGGTAACTGATAAAATGTGAGGTTAGGTATGACTTTCGTTAATTTGTTTTGTCAGTTCCCTGCGTTAGGGTTGCATAGTAACTTAAGCGGATGCATCCGTGATAAATGGCAGGTACATTTTCTAAGCCTTTTTGTGTCTTGCTGGGACTAAGTGAGTTTTTAAGTTCTTGCATCTTTAGAGGATAGTCACTAATTTATATACTTTTTCTCAATAATAAAAAGGACGTTTTGAGAACTTAATAGAATCAGTGCACTGAGTTTACAAAATATTTTTTGTTTCACACTTGTTTTTTATTTACAAAATTTTACAGACAAGGAACCAATTTTCACTATTCCAATCAAAAACATTCTTGCAGTGGAGAAGCTTGATGAGAGCTCCTTCAACAAGAAAAATGTGAGTCAGAAGATGATTTCTCTCTAATCCTTGATGTGTTCTTAAAATAAGTTCTAATTAGCTTAATAAACTCCTAAAACATTACAACAAAATATCTTTGTTGTATTAGGGGAGGGGAAGGTTGTATTCAGTCTTTTGACTCTTCTGAATACAGAACTTAGCCTGGGGATTCAGATTTCTGCGCCAACTTTTCTGAATGGTTTTATGACTTGCCCCCCTTTCTGAGTACCTAGAATGCAGGTTAAAACTACTGTGACCTTATTACAGGCCACTTATGTGTAAGGTAGTGGTAGTATGTATTGCATTATGTTCTGATGTAATAAAATGTAACATTACCTAACTTGTGTTTATTTCTTTTGATGAGAAATTCTATAATAATCTGAGACAGTTGTTCCTACAGCCTCATTCTGGACCTGTAGCACATTCTGTCCTTACATCAATCCAAAATTCTGAGGCAGTGATGAAGTACAGCTGTTACTTAGGGTGAGCATGACTAAAGGAGTGACCTCTGGGAATCTCCTATTATTCTTAGGATATGAAGTACAAAATCTGAGGTCACATCTAAAGAGACTTGAATGAGGAGGACATTGTTGTCATATTATTTAAGACTGTTTTGGATGAAGAAGTCGAACACAGCTGGTTTTGTGTTGGGTTCTTTCTTTTTTGGGTTCTGTAGTAAAATGAGAGAGGTAAAAAGTCCTTTTCCCTCTCTTATCTCACGTGTAGTCTTAATTTGGCTTTGAATTGCATGAGATTTGAAACGTATTTTGGATGTATTCAAAATAGATCAATAATTGGATTTTATTTACTGAGCAGAATTGCGTTTATTGCATTCCTTCTACAGATGTTTCAAGTACTACACGGAGAAAAGCCACTCTATATCCAAGCAAATAACTGTGTAGAGGCTAGTGAGTGGATAGAAGCTCTCTGTCGAGTAACAAGGTGCAACCAGAAGAGACTTAGTTTTTACCACCCTTCAGCTTTTTTGAATGGCAACTGGCTTTGCTGCAAGGCTACAGTAGAGAACACAGTGGGCTGTGCTCGTTGCACTGCGTAAGTTGCTTCTCAAATGGAAAATGTGGATGTTTTGTAAGACCAATGGCGGATGACTCACTGTACAACTTGAGAATCTGTAGGCAAGGCTTTCCATCCGCTTTAGCAAGTTGCTAAGAACATGTACCTGAAGTACTAGACTTACTAAAATCTATTTTATCCACCACCCTGTGTAATGTTAAAGGTAGCCAATTCAGCATGTAGATCAGAAATACTGAATGGTTTATTTCTCTGTGCCGAATAATGTATTTTATAGCTAATGAAACTTATGTTGACAGTTGGGTTGCCTCGTGTGCTTGTACCAAATTGGTCATCTGTGAAAAAGAGCTTGATATATGAAATGCTCTACTTGTTTATTAGCAGTTCCTTTTTCTCTCTTGCTGGTTGTGTTCTGAAGTACTAAAGTGAACTAAGTGGTATCATGTGGGTCTGTATTGTAACACTGGCTATTCAAAGCACCTTTGAAACTGGCATTTTTACCTGGTTGTCCTCTACGCTTGTAATATGCACAATTAATACAGAGCTTGTTGGAGGGAATACATCAGTGGTAGTTAGCTACTTTGTGTTAAAATTTTGGCTGGTGATAATTCTTCCTTTGAGAGCTGTTACATCTACTGCAAATAAGGACAGAGATGGGATTTCTCAAGTTTGTTCAGATGTTAAGTTGAATTCAGAAATATCTCATTAAGTATATAGTACTTTTTTGTGTTGATTCATTCATCTATTGCATTTCCTAACAGCTTAAAAGATTCCCATTACTAAAAAACTTCTTGTTTCTGTCTTTCTGTTGTGGTTTAGAAGTTACCTTGTTCTCTTGTTCTATTAATACTTAAAAGGTAAACAGATCTTAAAAGCTGTATTGAATTGTCAGTTAATAACAGTTAATCGTGGATATTTTAAAAATATTTTAGTCTTGATATACTGAATAATAAATTCTATTGAGAAAAGGGTTTTTTAGTACAGCTGTATCCATTGCCCTCAAAACCACTCCTGTTTCTATAAGACTTACAATGAATGCTGAATTTTCTGTAGCAGTTGTGAAGCTGTCAGAGTGATAGGCATATTAAGAAGCCTATTAAAATGTAATCAATTTTGATTTGCTTTCAAACCTTTAGAGAATGACTTGGATTACTCATTTTCTGTTTTTTCACCTTTTAGAGATGTTCCTGCTGATACTCAAATTGAGATTGATGGAGACAGAGAGACGGAAAGAATTTACTCACTTTTCACCATCAACATGTCTAAACTTCAGAAGCTGGAAGGTACTCAAGTAGTAATTCAGAATTATACTGTATTTTTCAACTCTAATTCTTTAGGTCTCTAACATCTACTCGATGTCTTAACTATTTACTTAAAAATAACAGACTGGAGACAGAATATACATAGGTAATGCCTCCTGTTTATTTCTGTGAAAATTACATCAAATATAAAGAGCACGATAACAATATTTGATTAAGCAAATTCTCAGCTACAAAACACTATTTTTCATTGTAGCCACTGCTGAAATTTACCACCCACCACTGTGCTGTACTGACATCCACTGCTTGATCTCCATGAATGTTCAGCAGGCGCCACTGAATGTCCGTGGGTGTAATTTTTTCTGCCTGGAGGAGAATTCAGTGGCACACTTTTGTTTCATACACAGTTCCATGTCAGATGCCATTTTGTCAGACTTTCCCTGTGCTGCCATCTGTCACATGGCAACAAAAAGTAATGGGATATTGGTGGGAAGGTTCAACTTCTATTGCCATACCACCAACATCTGCCTCTGATGTCATGGGCCAATATAATAACATAGGAGGCATTATTTTCAGAGCAGTTCTCGGGTTTTTTTTTTTTTTGAGTCTTTAGTACTCTAGTACCAGACATTGTTCAGTCATTTCTTACCAATAGACATCAGGTATGCACATTATTCTAATTGTATTTGCATATAAACAAATCTGAAATAGTCTAAACAAAGATAGCAAGTATAGTAGTTTGCTTTTCTGTCCCTGTTCTCATTTTCCTGGCTGTGAAATGAATTATATGCCACGTAGTTGAGTTACAAGAAAGTGTTGATTTTTTTGGTTAGGAAGGAGTTGGATAATCAGGATGCAGAACCAGTGGAGAACAAGCAACAGAACCACAAATACATCTAGTTGATACTGTTTTCTGTCTCAATCTGTTATATGTATAAGCTAGAGTAATATCACTTTTCAGAATTTCAGAATCCTTATTTACATGGCGAGAGTTGTGTTTATTCATAACCAAAATCTAATTGGGATTTTGTGATTATTTTTGTAGAGGCTTGTGGAAGCATAGCTGTCTATCAGGGTCCACGGAAAGAACCAGATGACTATTCTAACTTCACAATTGAAGATTCTGTGGCAACTTTTCATACACTTAAACAGATAATAGATACAGTAGAAAAGCTGAACGAATCACATGAAAAATACCAAAAGAAGAGATCGTCCAGTGCTGAATATGGTAGCGAGTAAGTATTCTAAAGAATTTGGGCGTACAAATATGTATTAACAAAAATTTAAGAAGGAAAATAAAAAGTCCAGGTAGCAATAACTAAACCAAAATTAGTTTTAGACAACCCGAAGACATGGAGGAAAATAAGGGATGTCATTTCCTTTATTTGTAATAGTGCAGCTCTTTACCAGTTGATAGATAACTTGTCCCAGAAGAATATCGTTTCATCTGTTTGTGCTGAGATTCCCATAGGCAATGAGTCTGTCGTTTTCTTGCAATTTCAAGTTTGTGTGCGCTTCACGTGTTAACCCGAACTGTCTGCTAACCTTCTAATGTTCCTTAAAATATTAAGTTGTCATATCAAATTCAGTTAAGGAGTTATATTGTCTGACTACCTTCTAGTGCTTTTTTTAACTTCAATTCTTTTTATCAAGTGTCAGTTAAAGTTTAGTTATCAGGTTCTATGTAACTAAAAATTATACTGAAAACATACATTTATTACATACTTTGTGTTGTAAATTCTCTTGCCATGCTTGATGATAAAAGCAATCTTTTTAAATTGAATTTTAAAAAAATCTTTTCAAGTTCATTATTGCTCCAGATCTGATTGTTTTGATTCTCCTCGATCCGAGCTTTTGTCCACAGAACAAGAGTGGTCAAATTTTGTGTATTCTTTGTTGCGTCTGTAATGTTTAAATGTTCAGAAAAAAGAATGCTACAACAGTCTCGTTCCCCTAGTTTGATATTGGGCTCAGGTTGTTCCAAAAAATTGACAATTGATTTACAAGTTCCACATGCAAGTACATAAGGCTTTATGTAAATCACAAACATCCAGAAATATTATGCGAAAACTAGTTTTTCTTAATGAGTAAAAGCTATATGAAAGAATTAAAAAGCAAATGTTGACCATTAAAAATATTTACATGTAATGTTTTCTTTTTTTCCAGAAAAAATCCAATTGGAAAGGTTTCCTAACCAAAACCCACTATGGCACACATGGATGAAAAAGAAACTGGAAACATTCTCAAGTTTTGTTCTTTTGTTTTGTTTCATTTTGTAGTTCGTTATGTGCATTTTCACAAAGTATTTAAAAATGAACATAGATGCTAGTTGTGTTGACAATCTATTTAATATTTAATAGAAAGCTAGCTACTTGGAAATCTGGTCTTTAAAGTTTATTCTCATTTTGCTGAAGAACTTGAAGTTCCAGGTTCTGAAAGTAACAAATGTGAATAAATCTAAGAGTTGTTTGCTGTTTTATTGGAAAGAATTTTCTAAACAAATAAGCTTTTTAATGGAAGAAAATCAACATGACATTTGTTGGTTGTATTGCATCTCTTAATGCATGTACTGCAAACTTGTATGAGTTTACCATGAGTGCCTGCCCTGCTGATAACAATCTTTAAATAGAAATCCCAAGATACCCTGTCATAGAAAAGATCTGAAGTTTCACACTCAACTCATTTCACATTCTTTTTTTTTTTTTCTTATATTAGGTGTTGTCAGAACATGGTTTAACTACAGCTGAAGTCTTATAAAATCATGCAGTATGTTGCAAATAATCTGGACAGCAGACACCAGAGTTTAGGTTTTGTTGTTTTTTAAGTACTAAAGAAGAAGAAATCAGGGAACTTTTATTATGCCTCCTGTTTACATTTGGAGTGAGTAGTATATGGAGTGACATGAGACCACTATCAATTTCCTCTAGGGTACTTTTTCTAAGGTACATATTTTTTTTTCTTAATCTGAAAACAAATGCAGGGTAGCAGTGTTCTTCATAAATAAGTTTGCCTACAGATAATAAACAAACAAACTCAAATGTGAACTGATTATGGTTAAGTACCAATCAATTTACATCATCTCGTTTATGATTTTTTATTTAAAAAAATAATAGCTAGGTTCAGTTCACCATTTGACTACAAATCTAATAAATAATCTCTATTATAATCACTCAAAGCACTTTAGATATCTGGACTATCCCAGATTATTTTTAGATACTTTGTAGTATCTGCTTGTTATGATCAGTTCAATGATCAACATTGTTTTTCTTTAAACAATGCTTCAGTGAATATTTTTATATCTTTAGTTATATGAATTATTTGCCAATTAACACAATTTTTAAACTGTCATTCTTGACTCTTGTAAGATTAATTTTTGCTCATTTCATCTGAGAAGTTAGGTTTCTGCTGAAAGAACTTATATGTATATAACCAGGAAGAAGCAAAGATGGCAACTTTGCTTCATCAGTATTAAATATAATGATACTCCTTGGAATACTATTTTTAATAATAACTATATGTGGTACTTTTTATTTTTGGAGCATTTGCTGTGGGATCTTCTGTTGTTTATTTGTTGGTGTGTTTTGTTTTACAATCATGATTTTGGCCAGATTAATTAGAAATGTGACGTACAAATAGAGTAGAAATCCACAATGCTTGAAAACTGTAAGCTGTTTCAATTACTATACGCTTGTAACACTGTTGTAGGGAGGCCTTCTGTAATAGAAGCACACTGGCAAGACAAGAATGAAATTTCTTTTTAATGAATGTAACTATTGTTAAAATAACTATTTGTTTTAAAACCATACAAACCATGATAGAATGTCTGGGAATCAGTGCTAGTATCTGCAATGCCACAATCATTCAGCCACCTCCACTGTTTTTGCCTTTACTTAAACAATTTCGATGTGTTTTAAGGGACTTTCATTTGCCAACGGTTGAAATTGGAGTGGTGGGAATCATATTAATGCCAAGAAATGTTTTGCCAAGGTAAATTGGGTCTACATAATTGCCATTAAAAAGTTGCCATTACACAAAAATTAAGTGCTTTTATCTGACAAAGTTAGTTTGTTCTGTACACTGATTAACACTGTGGCAAAGCGTGTCTTCCTTGGGGCCATTTTTTAAAGGTTTCATAATCCAAATTATGGAAAATCACTTGGAACTTTTTTAAAAAAAGTTAAATAATAATAAAGAAAATGCACTTTTTTCTTTGATGGTACTGGAATATTTAGGAAAAAGAACAACGGCCATTGAATATTTGTGACCAGTAGGATTTAATTTCTCCTTTTTATAATGTTTCAAAACGCATTAGGAGTTCTAGAATTTAATTAGGTACAAGTAGGATGATTAATAATAAAAGTTGCCTTCATTTTGATTAGTCTAGAAACATGTTATTCAGTAATTAGTTCTGTTTGGATTGTAAATTATCATTAGTTTTAATTTGTATTATGCTGATGTATTGTTGAATGTATTTTTATTTAAATTTTATTTTCTTATCTAGACATTAAAATGTTTTGTAACATTGCTTGAGAATAACTCATAAATAAATTTCAACAAACTTGAGATATGCTGTGCACTTACTGTGAGGCCTGGCTTTTGAAAATGTTGACTTGAAGACTGACTAAATAGGAGTTTCCATATAGGAGTGAGTTATAACAAAATAAATATCTAATACAGAGATGCAGGATTTCCTTGTACAGAGCTGACCTCTTGTCACTTATTGCTGATGTGGAAGTTCTTATTAGGAGTGAAGAGTACAAACTGTCAAGACACTTTGGAGTAAATTTTTATTAATTCTCAGGTAAGCTATATTAAAGCCCAATCTTAATGTCGCTGCTATCATTTGCAGAGATTTAGAAAGCAGAGAAAGTTCAAGATGAAGGAAATGTAGGAAGAATTTTTTCCATGAACACTCCAAAAAAATTTGTAAAATTGTGTGGCAATTTTAGCAGTACTCTGTTCTATTCACAGCTAACATGAGCCTGACATGACATTAATTTATGCCTGTTTGTACATAAGTTAAAGTACTAAGTTTTTTGCATTTCCTTATGATGATAGACTCATTCAACTGTTTTTATTCCATATGCACGCTCTTTTTTTAAAGATCAGACCAGTAAGCAAAAGCTCCCAGAAACAAACAAGCGTAACTTCTAGCAGAATGGGGAAATGCATGCAATTTAACTAAGGAACTCGTGAGCAGGTGCAAAAAGATATTTAAGGTTTGTACGATTTATGCAGATCAGTGTGTTCAGTCTTGAGGAGACTACTGCCAGAATGCTTTGTCAGTTAGTGAGATTGTGTAAGAAAAGTTACTGTGAGAAAAGATTTTGATGTACCTGCATCAAGGACTGGAACTCGATAATCTACAGCTCTGCAATATCAGAATAACGTTTAATGTGTGGTTTATTTTTTTTGTCTTGAGAAAATGCACAAAGTCTGTTAGAATGTTTCTGTTATGATATTGAAATTTTTACACAACCTTGTTAAACTGCTTTTTAATTATCCTTTACACTGATTTAGGTAGACATTTCTAATCTTGCTGGATATGATGTTCTATTCAGTTGTAATGACCAAGCTTTTAACTATTTGAGCTTATTTAGTATTGCAAATGCTGTGGCAGTTGTGTGTTTATAGTGTAGTTAAGTTTCACCAAAAGGAGGATAGGAATCTTTATAAAAACATTTTAGAAACACTATATGCCTTTTTTAATCCCATCAGACAAATTAGTTTGCTTTAAAGGTCTGTGGCTTTTATTCTCTCTCATCCTCTATTTTTGGTTATTCTTCTTAAGTAGGATAAAAAGACAATCATAGAACAGCTCAATTTACTGTGACTTGAATTCAGTATTTAAAGGTAAAAATTTCTTACCCGGTCCTGCTGAGATAGCACTGCAGAAGAATTTGGTTTCTCAAAAAGTGCAGTATATTCCCTGCTTTACTCCAGACTGGTGTTTGAGTGGAAGAAACGCACTGAGTCAGGGAGCAAAGAGTGATAAAAAGCAGAAGGCTTCAAAGCCAGCTGGATTGTTGATGGATCGTTTTCCTCCTAGATGAGTGTGAGGACACTGTACTTACAGAGGGGTTACCTCAGGAGCCAGCTAGCAGCATGGGGGTGGAAGCTCCACATATTTAACACAGTTTGCAGCTGCATTGCTCCCAGACCCTTTGATCTTGCTGCTGGGTGACAGAAACAAGCCTTCATCAGGTGACAAGTAGTCTGCAGGCTGTAGAACTAGTAAAAGGGAAACTCCTCTACAAAAATCAAGGTATCTACAATCATGCTCAGATCTGGTGTTTATGAAACAGTTTTATCCTTAGACTTATGAAGTATTTTACAAAGGAAGGGTAAGTAGGTACAGTTCAGCCTCTTCTTTCTGTGTAGGCGACAGCAAGGTTCTATACGTTGTATAGAAATGCAATTAGAGAGTGCCTCTTCATAACTTTACTAAAAGATAACCTGCTTTTCAGTTCAGAATGTAGTTCCATTCACAAACAGCTAACCTCAGTTAAAATAAGTATAATTTTGTCTTCACAGTTAATTTGTTAAAAAGTTAATAAATGGAATATGAGATGAGCTTTTAGTTTGAAAATTCACACTATACAGAGGTAATAGCAATAACTGAGCTTTACTACAGAATAAAATAATTAGCAAACAAGATTTTAGTGTAGTACTTGTTGGAATTTGAGTCATCTGGGACCTTTGTGGTGGTGGCCTTGAGACTCAGATTCAGCAGTCATGGATGAGCTTGAGTGTTGTATGAAGAATGGAGACATCTCAAGGATTTAGACCTAATGGAGCAGTTCAGTGAAGCCAGAAGCTGTTCAGTCTAGATTTCCAGAGAGGTTCCCACACAAAGTCATTAACTGTTTTTGTAAAAACTTCTTAAGGATTTCTGTACTGAATACTAGGTATTGATCCATTTCACTGAATATGAATAATGTGAAGCACTAAATCTGAATTTCTGGTACTTGTTAATCTTTGAACTCTTACCCAGACTTGTGTAAAATTCATGCTTAATCACATATGAACACTGCAATACTGGTAGAATGGCCAGAATGTACTTCTTTTTAAACTCAGTTTGCTACTCTTGGTAGCAGTTTTTCTGTGACTACTTCAGTCTCCTTCCCACTGTGAAAGTGGTATTCAATCTATTCCACGAATGCAGTATGTTTCCCAAATTTCTGTTTTTATGTAGTTTTTATATCTGGATGCCTGCTTCAGACTTGTGTCACAAAAACTACATATTATCATTCAAGTATGTCCCATTTTGGCAGTTGCTTCAGGCAGCTTCAGTAAAACCTTAAGGTGGTTTTGCCACAGGTGCACTTAGCGAGGTCTTGTCTTTAACCACAATAGTATAAGTGATACTGGCATTAATGGCACTGTTGAGCATCTTCCTATTGATAGAAGGCCACAGAGAGAGACAGATGATCTAGAGTTTAAGGAACAATTTTGGCAGAGAGCTATGCTTGAATTCTTTTCTTTGGCAGATAAATTAATTTGACACAGTACTTAAGACTTCTAATATATGTTATTCTATTGACAGAGCAAACAGCAAGTGTACTAATACAGTTCAGCCTGCGAATTAGTTGGCCAAGATACACACATACTTACATAACTGTTCTTTGCATTATCATAAAACTGACATTTCCATAACAATTTTGTTATTAGTAAAAATAACCTCAGATTCTATGTTTCAGAGTAAGCAAGCTGCGGGGGAGGAAAAAACTTCAAAAATGTTGTATAAGGAAAGAAGAAAGGAAAAATAACACAAGTCAGGTCATTTTCAAATGCTTCCGTTCTCAAAAGTCATAAAATCTATAAAAAAAAAAACAACATAATTGTACTTTCTTCCAGCCTGTGCAATTATTACAGTTTTAAAAGGTGCATAGGAGATGCAGATGATCTTACGAGGGGAAGATAAGTATGTATATTCAGTTGAAATGGGATTAGGACAATAAGAAGAAATCTGTGCAAGCTTTCTCTGTTTTGAAATTGGGTGTCAAACGCTTGGAGCTTTCAGTCAGTATTCTTTGACTTAGAGATAATCAGAATCTAGAATAAATGCTTGATGAATGATGCCATATCTTACTGTAAAATTCTTGCAGAAATATAATTGATTATAAACTGCGTAATAGAAAACAAGTCCAAATTTTTATACCTGCTATTACTTACTACCCCATTCATAGTTGCCAAACAAGTTGGTTTTTCACCATTTTATAGCTTGCAATTGCCTGTGCAGCTATAATTCTATCTGAACAAATGTTCAATGAACGATGAGTTTAAATTCCTCTTAAATAAGCAATTCATAACATTTTCAGCAAAGTCTGAATGATGTGAACCATTGCAGTCGTCCCCTACCCTATGTGAAATAATTAAGTTTTATTTGCTGATTAAAATGGTGCCACTTTCCTACACACTACCTTCATAATGTTGTGTAACTATATGGAACAGATGAATTCCATAGTGTCAGGATAGTATTTCTTCAAAACTTGGCATCTTGATTCTATAAACTCTTTAGATGTTAAAATAACCAAGAAATTATTTACTAGATAGGAAACTTGTTGTCTTTCTGTGAAGCAAAATACACACAGGTACTTGTATCGTAATTGCTCTACAACTTGCACTGCCCAGTACAAGTGTGTGTTCTTTATTTGTAACGGTAGACAAGGCAAAGTGAGCCAGAGTACAAGATGAGAAGTTACCTCCTTTCTACTTTGGAAAAACTTTTTCAAAACATTTTTCATCCTGATATTGAAAGCAGTGTGTCACCTTGGCAATTTCACTTGTACAAAAGGGCATCTCAGTCTTTCACAGCCTTTCAGAACAAACTCAGAGCTGTATTTCAGTTCAACTGTTGTGCTCAGCAGCAAAGCTGGTTATGAGTGATCTCTGCTTTTCTTCTTGATAGAAGAGGCCCAGAGGGAGGGGATTGTAATCATATTACTGACCATGTTGTATATTCTACTGACCTCAGGTTGTTTTTCTATAGATACACTGACAGTGCCAGAGCAGTTCCTGTGCACTTCAGCCACTTGTTTTCCTGCTCCATTCAACACCAGTTGTGCAGGAAAAACTGCTTACAGCATCATAAAATGGGAAAGCACAGGGAATGGTTGCAGGTTAATATTAGCATTGCCAAATTGTTTAAATCAGTGTTGTTGCTTTTACATCTGCCAAATACATGACCAACATGCTACGTTTTGATGGCACCCAAATGTAATTACATGATGCTTCATAGTTTGCTCATATGAATTCTTCCAAGCTAAAGAGAACTACAACCAGTTTCCTTCCAATTCCTGTCAAGACAAATTATAGATGGCCAGACAGATTGTGTTAAATTAGAGGGAGGGAGAGACTACGTCAGGTTAATTATTTTCCTCTTTGTTTTAAATTATGTTCAGAGGCAGTTAACATTTTACATAGGAGAAATAAAATGTGCTTTGGTTTCAGACATTTTTAATTTAGGAAGATATATTTAATATATAAACATTGCACAAAAAGGTATAAAAATGCAATGTATTATCAAAGTAGAATTATGCAAATAAGGGAAGAAAATGTATACAAAAAGCACTTAGAACTTTCTGGATTATACCTATTCTCACTAATTTATGTTCAGAAGTGCCATGATTCTTTTATCAATATATATAATATATATACATGATGAGATACAAATAACTGAATTAAAGTTAATGACCAGTTTGACTAGGAAATAGTTACTTGAAGATCTTTTGTTTCCTCTGTTGATCTGCTTTTTAATGGTATTATCATTTAAGAGATGCATCCATCTTGTCTTAAGAGTTGATAAGCATAGAAAGAGATTTTTAAGATGAATATAACTCAAGTGATCAGAATATTTATGCCTTTACTACCCAAAGCCAGATCTTCGTGGACAAGAAGCACTGCATGCAAGTCTGCCAAAAGTGTACAGCTCCATCTGTTAGCAGTCTTGGCGAACAGGTTAGGAGTTGGAATTCCAGAAGGATTTGGTGGTCATCTCCCTTTTGTGAAGGCAGTCCAGTCCATTCAGGTGATGTTTGGGTTATCCAAAATTGCTTTATCTATTGAATTTTAATGTTTTTATTAATGTGTACAAAATTATTTTCGTTGCCATGTAAGAGCTGAATAACAGAGAAATTATTTGTTACAGGGAAAATTACATTTCTTGATGAAATATCTTGAATTGTGAAAGGGAGTTAAGAAATAGAATCTCTGCCCCTCCTTGAAAATATCTAATTTTTTTACTCCATATTCTTACATACATTGATTTCTATACATCATTCTTCTTGTGCCTGTATAATTAGATGTAACCCAGATGTGACAGTCAACAGCAATTATTCTTGAAGGAAAGTTGGCATAACCAAAAAGTTAATGTTTTGAAGCTTCACCCAAATTTGGCAGCATTTCTGCTATGCATAGATTTTATTTTTTAATTTAAAATGGCCATGAGAAACATTTCTCAAGTTATGAAGCAGTAATCTAGGCTAGTTTTTTAAAGCTTAGCACCACAATGTGACGTAGGTACCGAAATGGACCACTGGGCTGTTGCTGGTTATTGCAGCAGCGTTGGCCTAGATGGCCTTTAAGGGTCCCTCCCACCTCTAAGGAATGTATGATTCTATTTATATTATATTATATATATATATTATATTATATTATATATGATTTGGCTTTCGGGCACTGGGCATTTGTGATCTCTGCCCGTAAGACGCTCATGGTATTTTTCAGGAGGAACGGTCCCAGTGTGTGCAATGAGAATACTGAGGAAGGGACCACTGCTTCCTGAGGTGGTAGCAGAGGCACGGCGCAGCTCTGGGGAAGGCTGTTCCCGGGTGTGGGAGCATGAGTTGGAACTGACGGGCGGCACCACCATTCCCTGCCCCCGTCAGCCGCGGCCCGCAGCCCCCTCGGCGCCCGCTGCGGGCTCTTCCCGCGGCACTCCGCCTGGGGCTCCGACGGCCGCCAGGAGGCGCTGTAGCCCCGCCGCCACGCGCCGCGGCCGCGTCCCCGCCCCTCCGCCATGGCCGATGTGGAGGACGGGGACGAGCCGGGCGCCCCCCACTCGCACCCAGGCTCCTCGGCCTCTAAGGCGGGCGGCCCCGACAAGATGTTCTCGCTGAAGAAGTGGAACGCGGTGGCCATGTGGAGCTGGGATGTGGAGTGCGACACCTGCGCCATTTGCCGGGTGCAGGTCATGGGTAAGCGCCAGCCGGCAGGGCCCGGCCCGCCATGGCCGCTGTCTCCGCCGCGGGGCGGAGGGTGCCCTCCCGGATTGCCGACGCTGCCCCACGGCTGCCCTCCGTCGGGCGACGCGGCTTCCGGCCCAGGGTGGCTGTGCCCCTCCTTCACCCTTCCGCGCCCGCCCCGGCAGCGAGGGTCGTTCCCGCTTCCCGAGGCGCCTGAGGGCCCCGGGCGAGCTCGGGCCGCGGTGCGCGCTCACCGCAATGAGGCCTCTCCCGCCCGGCGGGCCGTGCCTGTTTGTGCCGGGGCCGTCAGCCGGGGTGCGGCCCGTCCTGCGCGGTGCCGGCTGCGCGGGCTGTGTGTGGGTGGCAGGCGCGGCGTGGCTGGCGGACGTGCCGGGGCTGCAGTGCTGCCGCCTGCGCTTGTTTTGAAGCAGTGCTGTGGGCGTACAGAGAAATACGTTTTTGCTTATCTTAATACGACATCTTTGGCGCTTTTCCCAAGCACCCTAATTTCTACTGCAGTTCAGCTCACGTGAATATACTGAAAGGTTTATTGGAAAAATGAGAGCTTAATTCACCTGATTTTAAAGCAGTTTTGGAAAGCAGCCTATTCAGTGACTGGTATTAGTATTTTCTGACGTGTTTGGCTAGCATGGTATTTATTTGCGGCATTTGAAAATCCTTTAAGTTCTTCTGTTATACCGCATCTGTTTTTTTTTGCTCTTGTGCTGCTCTGTGAAGCACAATTGCAGTGGAAGCCCCCAGCCCCAGCAGGGCCCACGGGCACAGTCCTGCAGAGCCGCTCTGCTTTGGGCTCCCCAGGAAGGAGGCAGAACATGCAGCGCAGTCATCTTCTGTACATGATTGTGCTGGGAACGTTCAGAGGAGCAGAGATGTGGACTGAAGTGAGAGATGAACCTTCTGTGAGCAGTGACTGCTGTGGAAATAGGAAATTGACTTAATCTTCTATGAGTAAGCAGTAATTTTAAGAACACGTTTCTCTTCTGTGGCATAGTTAAAAAAAAAAAAAAAAAAAGTCCAACCGTTACCCAGACATTTGATTAAAAAAAAAAAAATCATTTACAATTTTTTGTTGTTAGGCCATGGGACTGCTTTTCATCTGAAAGTAAGAGAAAATTCTGGTAACCGTTTCTGGGAGCAAACTAATTGCCAGAATGTGAAACTTGATCATTACTGATGGGTTCAGCAGTTCTGCACTGATTCTGCCAGACCCGGCCTGGCTCCTGCAGAGCCGCTGCAGCACAGCCCCCTTTGGCTGCAGGCAGTGCCAGGCCTATACTGGCTCTGCATGTTTGAAGTCAGCGTGTTTGATTGTGGAAGGGAGGGAACTATTAGCCAGCATCATTTGCTGCTGGTTTAACTTCTTGAACCAATGTGAGTGAGCTAAATTTTGTCAAGCTGACACCCTTAGAATTGCAGTGCAGGATTGGGGACTGCTTATGTTGACGTTGCTGTGGTTTGTGTCCTGTCTCTTTGAGTGCAGAGCTAGGGCTGAGATAGAAAAGCTGCCTTCCGAGTGGCTGCCAGTCCCCCCCAGCCGACTGCCCAGCATATTGGGTGACTCCAGATCAGATTGCTTCCACGTACCATGGAATAGCATCTGAATATTTCCTGCATGGCCCGTAGTACTGTGAAAGTTAAAACTACAGGAACAGACATCAGGAAGCTTTGTTTGCCGCCTTCCTTTCATCTAAGTGAGGAAGGGGCAGCTGCTTCAGAGTTTCTGTGCTCTTCGTTCTGTATTAGCTGAGAAAATGAGGACTGAGCAGGTGAATCTAAAATAGAACTACTGGCGATATCTGGCAGAAATATTCAAATTAAAATTCCTGCAGCATGCTGTGTTTTTGTCTTCCAGGGAAACGTGATCCAGCTGGTGACCTGCAGGTCAAGTCCAACCTGCGGGGCACTTGTTAACTGTTACCTTCTCTTTGGAGGAAATCAAGAGGGGTTTCCTCTGCGTATGCTGCCATAGTAACTGAATGCTTTCTGTTGTGTTAGTGTGTGCCTGCATGTCTGAGGCAGTTTGTGTCGGTGCAGAGGAGAAACAAAGCCATTCTTCTGCTCTATATGTGTGGCATATATATTAAGCCTGGAAGTTGTGACTTCTCTTCCTCTGTGATTGCTGTATCTGTCATCCAACCCTGTAGCCATGGGCTGGAGCTCATGAAGTACATAAATATTTTTAATTGGGTATTTTTCCATGTTTATTTCTTGGGTTGTATTATCAAGTTGATAATACATGTTTGTGTGTGACTCCGAAAATTACATGCAAGTTCCCATTAAGTAAAAGTACTGTATAAAAGAATGGTAGCAGGAGGTGGGGGTTGTGATGAGAGATGCAGAGGCCAAAGAAATGAAAATTGTGAATGATTTCCTTAAAGGGAGCTGCTGACATCTGAAAAACAAAGTCCTGTAATTAGGGTTTGGCTGTGTGCTTGCTCTGCTCTTAATGTGCCTGAGTGCCTCTGACGGACCTGCTGGTGGTTGTATCTGCAAAATGGAGAAGGCTTTTTTTAGCCTTAGAAGTTGAGAAAATATAAGCAATGAAACTTGTTGGGCAGCTTAGAGTCCTTCTGATCTCTTTCAGATAGATATGTCATCATCTCATTCACTGTTTGAAATCTGGGGGGAGTTGTTATTTAATGTTCAAAGGCTGAAGTGGACACCAGAATTAGAGATTTTTACCTTTTGAAATCGGTTTTAAAGTTAAATTTTTTCCTCTGTCAAGCATATTCTTAAGATGAAATCTTGAGCATCAGATTGAGTCTTGTTCTTGTTTACTTTTAGATGCCTGCCTTAGATGTCAAGCTGAAAACAAACAAGAAGATTGTGTTGGTATGTAGTGATTTCATTCGCTTGTTTTTAAGTTGAAGCTTCTCTCAATAGGGTGCATTTCCATGTTTGAAGGAAATACTGGTTTCATTAATGCTCAGAATCAAACTGCTGTTTTGTTATACAGTGTGTCATCTCTTTACATTAGCAATACGTGACCATTTATTTTTTGAGCACTGCTAACTCAGCGTTAGGGCCAGGCGTGCAGTGTAGGGCAGGACGCGTTCACATTTGTGGTGCCAGCGTGCACACGGCCGTGAGGTTTGGGTTCTCACCCTGACTGTACCTCAGCAGAGGAGAACGCACGCCTTTGACGTGGGCGAAGGGATGGCTCCTTTTTCCTTCTGGGCTGTGTGCCAGAGGGGCCGATGGTAATACCCAGAGAAGAATTCTGTTCTCAAATAAGTTTTCGGCTGTATTAAAAGTGATATTTTTCCCAGTGTTGATTCAGACACGATTGTGTCATTTTTTTCGGTTTTCATTTGAAAAAACGTAATCGCTTGAGTTGGCTATATTGCTGTTTAATCATGAACATACTTTATGCTGCTTGCCAACATAGGCAAAAGCAAATTGTATCTCAATTCTGATATATTTAAATGGGAAACAGTGAAAATTATCTCATACTGTTTGCTTTAAACCTTTAAGTCAACTCTTACTCTGGTGGTAAAGCCTTCCACGCCCTTGTTCTTTCTGCTTTGAAGTGTATTGTCTCAAAGTTAATTCACTGTTGTTTCTGACGATTGTTTTAACCAGAACAGGAATTTCCTGCTTCAGATGCCTTGCTAAGTGGCTTCCTAAGTGTCCTGTTTAAATTAGGAAAAAAGCAGCGCATAAGCTACAGCGCTCCTTTGGTTGGTACTCTTACATTTCATTAAGGAAAATGTGAGCTAATAAGGGAAAAAAACAGAGCAACTGCTATTTATGAGTACATGGGCAGTACGTAACCATTTTGTTGTGCTGAAGAAATTGTAGCCCATGAATAACTTCTGATTTATTTTGCCAGCATAGCTGTTTTGAGGCTATATACAGTGTCAAATGCTCTTCCCTTGATTTCACACAGTTTAAATGCAGCGTATCAGATGAGAATTTGGTAATATTCTCTTGTATTCTCTTGTAAGTCAGTATCAGCAGTGCACTGGTGATGTTTTCAAACGTGGCAGTCAAAATGAAGCTCTTACCCAGGGCAGAATTGATACTCACAGATCTGTTTCAGACGCTTGATGCAGGAAGGTGAGAATACACGTGTGAGAGGATGTGTGACAGAGAGCTGAGAAGTGTTGTTAGAGTGACTGCCATCATCCAGACTCAGTGGATAAGTCAGCGATGACACATTTTGTCTTTTTAAAGGTTTTATAAGTTTGTAGTGGTCTTAAACATCTGAGAAGAATAGCTTGGACCTTGCTGTGAGCGTTGATCAGACATCTGAGCATGACTAGAACGTGTTCTTTCTTCTCTTTCAGTGGTCTGGGGAGAATGCAATCATTCCTTCCACAATTGCTGCATGTCGTTGTGGGTGAAACAGAATAATCGTTGTCCCCTCTGCCAGCAGGACTGGGTAGTCCAGAGAATAGGCAAATAAAAACACTGGAAGTTTTCTGTTGGACTTGCTGGAGTTGTTTATCTCTTACGCCATACACTCATACAGAAGGGTGGAACGTCTCAAATCATGGCATGATGTATTCAGTTTATCTGCTACACGGAACAGTGTGCTTTTGCTGCGTGCTCTTTGCTGTGCTGGGAAGCAGTGGTGAGTCTTATTGCAGGTATTTCCACAACTGAATAAAGGGAGGCACTGCATTAATAAACGTGTCTGTTATGATTGAGTGCTAACTACGTCAAGAGCATAGAAATGTGATGGTGCAGATTGTACGCCAAATACAGTTCATTCAGTGTTTCTGCTCAGAGAAGAAGATCTTTCTATTAAATCTGATATGCTGTACAATTTAGTGTCTGATACATTATTTTGGTTTTGGATAAATACATTGTTTTCTAAATAATACTGTATACAAAAACACCAAGTTTTTTAGCAAGTATTCTGTTTTTTAATCTAAAATGAATAGTGTGTGAACAACACTGGTGTTCTCATGTAGGCTTTCTTTATGGCTTAAGAAAATCTGTTGCATCTCTGAAGTCTATTGCTGTATAATATTCCACATGTTTTCGGCAATCGTAGTTACTAAAATTTAACCACATCTGTGATTTTATATTTATATTTCTTTTGAAGTTCATGGACACGAGTACTTTTAATCCAGATGTTTTTGGTACAAAGACACATATTGGATATCAGCTTACTGAAACCACATTGTTGGTTAGCTCTCTAATATGGAAACCAAAAACAACCATTTTAATGTCGCAAGGAAAGCAGGTACCAATTACATCTAGGAAAATAATGTTAAATTGTGCTTTCATCAGAATTCATTTGTAGAAGTTTCTTCATTGTTATTTCGTTGGCTTACGTGTTCGGTTTGGGATGTAAGAGAAAGCATCGTTTCACTGCTGTGGAAATCCTCAATATATCATCTTTTTAATAGGATCAGACCTGTGATTTTTCCTATGCGTATTGAAGTGCTTTACCCTAAATGTCTGCAGTAATTACTATGAATCCAAACATGTTTTGTTGTTTTTTAAATACGTGTATGTAACAGAGATTGAATGACTGTTTTTAAGTCTGTAACAAATTCAGACTTAATAAAATGGTGAATAAACTTGGGTGGAATTGAAGCAATATTATATGCATATTCTTTTTTACTTAAATCGAGATTAATTAATAACATTTAAGATTAATTCATTTCTCAGCAGATGTGTTTCTATTTAGTTCTGTTTAAGTATATTTAACGAGAATTATCTCCGTTGTATAAAGTAGTTCCAATGGCAGTCTTTGACTTGTGTCATCACACTTCCATGCACAGTTTATTGGGGTTTTGTTTAATGACTGTAATCTTGCTTTTAAAATGTTCTGTATGTTTTAAATACGGCCTTTGTGTTACTGTCAGTGTTACTGTCAGTGTTACTGTCAGTGTTACTGTCAGTGTTACTGTCAGTGTTACTGTCAGTGTATCGCACTCGTTAGCATCTCAGGAGATGTCTTTCTTAACATTTCAATAACAGTAGTAATGAGGTGCCTATAGCATTTGGGTTGTCGTGGAGTATTTTGTCTTCATCTTTCCTATTTCTGTAAAGGCATTCTGCCTCAAATAATATCATCTTAGATACGGAAATAATTTACTACTTACTTTTCTCTGCCAGAATTTGGTCACAGGTTCCATCCCCTAAAATCTCTTTACTTTTATCTAATTCCACCACTTTTTCTTTCATTTTATTTGGATTTATGGGACCATATGGACAGCAGCAGAGTAATTTTCACCCTGCTTTCTGTTCGCTCAGAATCATCATTGCAGGAGAATCTCCTTAATACTGTTCTGCTGTGTTTAATAAATGCTGCGTAGGTGTGGACAGTTTCAGCAAATCTAGCTGGAGTCTTCTTGGAAGTGACTGGAATAACAAATGTGTGTGCAAAGATGATATTGTTTCACTTAGATATTTTTTAAGTGGCCTTGTTTTACAGAAATATTGTACGTTACAGCGTATGTTCTATAGAAATCAAGAAAGATTCTAATTAATAGAGCAGAATTATTTTTGAAGCTGTAAATGTGCCTTTCTGGTGCAGATCGCATAAACATTGCGCGTTCTCTTGATTTGCTTGGATGTGATCAATTGCTGGTGTAGGCTGAAGTTCAGCCCTGTTACCAGGCGGTCATACTACATGTCTGAGTTGGGGCAGTGGTGGCCTTTTGCTAAAAGACCCTGCTGAAGTTTAGGACCTGAAATTAAGGGTTTGGGTTTTTTTGCCTCCCTTCTTTTTGGTTCCGAGGCTCTTACAGACGTGTTGCTGTGGACACATTTTTCAGGGGAATCTCTCACTGAATTTGACATTATTTCCTCTAATTTTTGTTCAGTTTTCCTTGCTCTGCTAGTTGCATTATTCAGCCCTTTATGTAACCTGCTCCTGCCCCATGCATGCATTCAACTGGCAGAATTAGACATGCTAAGCAGGCAAGGGTGTCAAATGCTGTGGAGTACACAGCTTTCTCCTACACGTAGTTTGCAATGGATGATTCTTTCAGTCACAGATTGAAAAGCACTCACATCTGTAATGTCATTTTGTAGAGAATAAGCAAGAGTTACTTGTCAAACGGATTCAACACAGACAGGATTAAGTAGATAAAAGCAAATTTATACTTGCACTACTATGCGATAGTAGAGTGACTGAAAGCAGCCTAGAGGGGCTCACCACTTCTTGTAAGGATTTTGAGAACTGCTTGTTGTTACTTGATGTTTAGCATCTGTGATTCAGCCCTTCAACTTGTTCCAATTACAAAAGTAGGAAAAAAAAAAAAGAAAAGGAACCTCTCTTTGAGTAGTTTCTCCTCAGTTCTTCTGGAAAAATCATGGACCTGCTTCACTGTTCCTGTAATACTTGTATCTAAAAACTGTTCTTGGAGGCTGAATCACAAGACTCCACAGCAGAAGAGGACCTAACAGATGCCATACAGGAATTTTTTCTTTTGAATAGAGATGGCACACAGACTTCCTGGTGGGTAGCCCAGTGAGCATAGTCGAGTGGATTTTGGCTTCACTTGGTTGTAATCAGCTTTGTGCCTTTGTTGATGCTGCCTCAGCCATGCGCTACTGCCGCCTTGTCTCCTTGTCATCCTGCCGCTTGTCATCATAAGACAAGCTCTGCAGGAAAGTAGAGAGAGGCCACAGTATCACGTGGAATGTGTTGGCAAGATTTGGCCAGTCATTTCAAGTGTGTTTCTCCTTTTTCTGTGGATAGGAAATGAGCTCACAACTCCATGCTGCTTCATATGTAGGGATCATTATTTTTAGAGCAGCAGCAGATCTGAGCCTCTGCATGTAATCCGCTTTCTGTTCCTTCAGATGGAGTGGCATGAGGCATCAATGTCTGCAGGAATATCTGTGGAGCTCAGAGTTGTTGCTGTTGAGTGTAACTTGAGTTTGGAAGTGGGGTAGCTCAAAGCTCTGGATCGTGTGAAAATTAGAAGCTCAGAGACTGATAGCATTCAGTGTGTCAAGAGCAAGAGTGGCAAGAGGCTTCTCTTAACTGTGGCTGGCATGCCACTGGGTTTGGACTGTGCTTTTGTGTTAGAAACAGCAATCATTGCATGTCCTCAGCAGCCAGCATCTGCCTACAGAGGGGATCGTGGTACATCTAAAGGTTATCAGGGTCCATTCTGAGAAACAGCAGCTGAACTGAGTCTGTTTGGTGCTGCCAGTGAGAAGGTTTGTGTATGGTGTCATCCTTTGGCTATAGATAGCAAACTCAAGCTCCTTACAGAGAAACCTCTTACCAGTCACTTTCCACAAATGGTGCGTGTACCTAAAGGTACTTAGTGAAAATCCTTGAGAGGTATTTAATGCAAAAGCAGTTAGTCTGTCCGGTGCGTTTGAGAAACACGCACACACCACTAGCAGGAAGGAGTGCAGGGCAGCCGCAGCTCAGCTCTTGGGCCAGTTACTGATTTTTGTCTAGCCAGGCTCTGCCACCCCAAGAGCTTGCCAAGATGTGTGACATGGGGGGGCTCGACAACCTGATTGCCAACACAGCCTATCTGCAGGCCAGGAAGAGTGGAGAAGGAGACACCAAGGAGATGCAGAAGAGACGTAAGAGCCTCTCACTGCCCAAGATTGATCAGTGCGGGGAGGTTAGGCAGTCCATTGCCGCTGACTACGAGAGCATCTGTGAACAGCAGCCTATTGGCAAGAGATTCTTTAGAGACTTCTTAGAGACGGTTCCAGAAAATTTGGTAGCTAGGGATTTCTTGGATGAGGTGTCAAACTGGGAGTTAGCAGAGGACAACATCAAGAGCAGCACCATGGAGAATATTATCACCAACTTTCTTAAGACAGGCTCCAAAAATTATTTGTCTTTCATGAGCTCTGACTTGGTCAGCAAATGCCAGGCAGCCACTGAGAAAGACTATGAGAATGTTGTACAGCTGGCTAGAGACGAAACCAAACTCTTCCTTCAAGGCAAGCCCTTCCAGGACTTCCAGACTAGCCCCTTCTATGACAAATTCCTCCAATGGAAAGTTTTTGAGAAGCAGCCAGTAACTGATAAATACTTCTATGAGTTCCGAGTGCTGGGCAAAGGTGGCTTCGGAGAGGTAAGAGCTGTACTTTTACAAAAGTGGGTCATCTCTCCCCTTTTGAGATCGGCAGGTGGGTTTGAAAGGTGAACTTGGTAATGAATTTAAACATATTCTGAAGTTTTGCAAAACTTTAGCCTCCAGGTTGTCCGTTTCTCAGAAATTCACTTTATCTGTGCCCTCATTGACTCCAGAAGCCTATTAGTGAAGAGCTGCCCTAAAATTCTTGTATTCTGCATCTGTATTAGTAAAGATGCAGGCTTCTGTACAAAAGCTGACGTGACTGTCTATACAGTTAATTATTAGTCTTTTCCTTGGCACTGTTTTGGCCTGTGCTAATTTGTGTATTTCCAGATCATTCTTGCATACAGTTTAAGGAATATCACAGGTCAAGTTCTGTTTCCAAAAAGTTATGAATAAGATTACCTTTTCTGAGAAGGAAGAGAGAGATGCAAGCTGTATTTACTGCTTATTATGATGATCAGAGAATGGATCCTTCTTTATTTTATTGAATCACACAGTTCTATTGTTGAGTCCTCAGGATCTTTCCACAGTTGTATACTAGTTCCTAATAGCACAGCTTGTATGCTTGCTTTTTCCTTACTTTCTCTGCTTAATATACCCAGCCATGCAAGTCACCATCAGCATCTACTAATAGGCATCTGTGATGCCTCAGTTCCTGCCTATTACTGCTCTTGATATTCCAGTCTGTATGTGTAACATTGCTTCTTTACTTTTTCATGTGCATCTTGCTTTTAGGTTTGTGCCATTCAGGTGAAAAATACTGGCAAGATGTATGCCTGCAAAAAACTAGATAAGAAAAGGTTGAAAAAGAAAAGTGGAGAGAAGATGGCACTACTGGAGAAAGAAATCCTGGAGAAGGTCAACAGCCCTTTCATAGTCACATTAGCTTATGCCTATGAGAGCAAAACTCACCTGTGTCTTGTCATGAGCCTCATGAATGGAGGTGATCTGAAATATCACATCTACAACATAGGACAAAGGGGTTTAGAATTGAACAGGGTCATTTATTACTCAGCTCAGATCACCTGTGGGATTCTGCATCTTCATTCCATCAAGATCATTTACCGGGACATGAAACCGGAAAACGTCCTCCTGGATGATAACGGAAACTGCAGACTGTCTGATCTTGGATTGGCAGTGCAAGTCAAAGAGGGAAAATCCATCACTCAGAGGGTGAGTAGAAATTCATTGAACATGGGCGGTGGGAAAGCAAGCTGTTCTATTTCTAATGCGTTGAGTCCAAGGCTTAATTCCCCAGGATTTATTGCTTGCTAAAGACCTTACGTGGTCATTTCATTCTAAGAGACAGGTGGTAAGAAGATTTGGTTAATTATGTCTCTGGACGCTATATGTAGTAAAGCAACTTCTCTTACACAAAAACAGAAGAATCAAGTTCATCTGTTGTTTCTCTTAAGTTAAATACTCGAACCACTCATTTTAGAGCTGCTAACGCAGCTTAAGGAGCAGTGTGTAGTCTGGGATTTAACCAATGACTTGTTTGCATAGTGAAAATCAGTTAAAGAGATGAATCCCATTCTCAGTTTCTGTTCCTAAAAGATTCCAAGACCTCAGATTTCTCCTGAGTGGTGGTACTGATTGTGTTGTGGGTGTTCGTGGTGCTGCACAATAAACAATTGTGAATCCTCCCCCTACAAATTCATTCCTGAAAAAATCAGCAGACTCAATGGGAGTTTGAAAATGTGCATGCCTGTGTGTATGTGTAGGAAGACAGAGAAAGATAACCAACTGGTTTTTACTGTGTGAATTTCTGTGCAGCACCTCAGCTGTGCCTGTGGTCACCCCAGTCCCGATTTATAGCAGTATCACAAGGTTTACACAGGAAAGATGTACTCCTGAAATGAAAAAAACTGTTTTTATCCTGAAGTGTCTTGAACTTAAAGATGTATATAACAAGAGACTGTGTCTAAAGTACACTAAGAATGTGAAGAAATTGAAGCAACGTTATGAGCTGCAGTAATTATACTTCCCACGTCTTTAAAGCGCTGTAAAAATTCAGTAGCATGGAGAGGACCTGCTAGTAAAATTTTCCATCATGTTTGAGGTACACACATCTTTTCGTGTTGTCACTCCATGCAGTCATTTGTACTTGGAAGGGTAGGTTTTCTTTTGACAACTAAAATAATGTTACAGTTGTTTTTAGTTCTCAGTAAAAGATAATACAGAAACTGATGTTTTAAATAGGAGATTTTAAAATGAGGCTGCATAGTTTTAGATATGAAAATGCAGTCTCAGTGATAGCTAGGACAGATTTTCAAGTAGAAATTATGTGCACTGGTAATGTTTTGTTTATGAAGATGGCATTTTGATCGGAGAGCCCAAAGTATACTTGATCTGTGAACCTTAGTGTGCGTTGCGAATTACAGTTGCATACGTTTATTATGATCAAAATATATTTTTGTCCAGGGGCAGTGCTTACTGCTTGCAAATGCGTGGGCTTTGGTAAAAGAAGAAGGGGAAAAAAAGTATTTAGAAATATATAACCTCTTGTACTTATTACAGTACAATCTCAAAAGCAGTAGTGGGCAAGATAGTTGTTCCTCCTCACTTTCCATGACAGTCATCAGGTTGTTCTGTTGGTGGTCACTGGTTTTAGTAGCAGCGTTCACCATTACATGGACACTAAATTAGAGTATGAACTGCAGTGGATAAACTCTGCGACTGCAGCATGGTGGAAGGAATTTCTGTTAAAGGCAGCTTTGTTTTCTTCTTGTTGGGAACATGAAATATGAGAGAGATTATGATGATTTTTTTTTCATTTTGTGTTGTAATTAGGAGGAAGTTGAAGTTACTGCTGCAAAATATGAGCTGGTAATTACTGTTGTTTATAGCAGTGTTGAACACAGGAAGCTCTAAAAACACCTTTACAAAATTTGGTGTATGTAACAAAATAAAAATGGTGCTGTTAAATTAATGTGGTTACTAATTGCAGTTACATTCTGGCCTGATATGGAGGGAATTCTTATCTCCTAGCAAGCGTTTTGAGTATGGCTCCCAAATCATCAGTTCTTTAAAAGCCTTAAGAGAATATATTTTTATAGACACCTTTGGTTCCAAGGCAGATTTATGAATATAATCAGTTGCACCATTTTGTGGACACAGTTTTATAAGGGCAGGTAAGGTAAGGCAGAATATCTGCCTGTTCCTCCCAGGCAAATCTGTGTTGTGCCCCAGGTACCGACTGCAGCACCAGACATCAGAAGGCAGATTCCATGTTCTGGGTGACAGTTTGACCTGATGGTGCAAATAACTTTCAGTCACTAATCATAAGGAAAACACTACTGATCAATAACATATATATGTTTTTTAATTTCAGTTTATTCATTTGCAAAGAGTCCTTCGTTTTGATGGAATGCTGTAATAGCCTGGACTTCATGCCTCTGGCATTTAAAAGCATTTCTGACTTTAATGACTTGTAACCATCTTTTATGAGGTGGTTCTTCAATATACTAAAAGTACTGTTCTATTGCACCATGAGAAAATAATCTAACTCTTCCTTAACCATATTCATAAACCATTCTACTGCCTCAAAGCAGTCAGCGAATAGCACCAGTACAGTACGAAGCTGTGGTTTAGTGCTGCAGTACAGCTGGTGGCCATGGATTTTCATCTGTTCAGATAAATTTTACTCAGCCAGCTTACGCATCTTAATGAAGATTTGTGATTATTTGTTGTAAAGAAGGGAGACTTTTTTTTCTTCAAAGAGTGTCTGTTGTGGACTTCCTGTAAGATGATGCGTTCAAAAACAAGTTGGAGTCGTCTTCAATCTAAGGAAATTTTGCAAACTTGTTTGATCTTTCATTTCATTTGTTTTCATCACAGAAGTTTCAGTAGCATCAGCATGTTTTGCTGAAGTGTTGTTTCAGGGGAAGAAATATAATGTGCTTTCTGGGTCATATTTTAATAGTTCACTCCCACAGGACAGTTTTCCACAATGCAATATCCCATTGCTCAGTAAAGCTGCTTTTATAATGAGACTGTGTTCATTCGAAGTATGAATCCTGCTTTAGTGTCTTACCCTTAAAAGAAGAGGCAGAATGGTGACTTTTTAAGAGCACTTTTCCTCCAGTTTGGTTTCTGTAGACAGGAGCTAAAAACATGCTTAAATTGAAGTAGCTCATGTTTTTTTCAGCAGCCAAAAAACTTTTCCCCAGTGACTCAGGGTTTTCTTCCTAGGTGCTAATCTTCTCCTAACATCTCCAGTTCTTCAGTTGTTCAGTGACTCTTCCTTGTAAATAAGCAAAGTAAAATGGAAGGTTTCATCAGGAGCTAAGTAAATGTTCATTTGATTTAGTTTTCTTCTTGATGACTCTAAAAATGGGCTAGTGACCTGTATTATTTCTTTTAATAAAATTCTCTAAGTGATACATTAACCAGGTGCATTTTCTTGAGTAAAAACCTTGTGTGCATTTTTTTTTTATAATTTGTTTGAAGATCTAAATGAGAAAACAAAGTAAGTTTTCAGTAACTACATTTGCCTGTATCTTCCTTCCTGAATAGTCTGCTCTTCTACAAAATTGAGTTTGGAAAAAATAGAAGTCACACCATTTTAATGCTTTTCTAAATCAAATCAGCAAGAAGGGCAGATTTTGTCCATACATTTTTGTGTACTTGAAGTCAGCTGGGATTTTATGAAGACTTGAGCACCTCTCCTCTATTGAGTCAAGTGTACTTGCTTGCAATTGACTACGTTTTCAAGGCGGCGTTGCAGAGCATACCTGAAATGCATTGATTGTCTGGTTTGAAGTCAGATCACTTGTTCAGCTGTGTACATTCGAAGTGGACATCTGGTCTAAGACACCTGCTTGATAAACATTCATCTCCGTGTGATTAACTGTCCCTCAGCTGTTATGAAAATACCTCTTAATACATCATGAATAGTGAAACAAAGTAGCAGTTTTCTGCTGTCTCTGCCTTTTTTCCATTGTTATTTGCTATATATTACGAAGTAGAAAGTTGTGAATAATTTCATTGTTCCTTATGCAGGATTGAGTAGTATATAATACATGAATTTATTTGAGCGTTTATTTATTTGAGCATATGGGCATTTATTTGAGCATCCCAGGCTGGACGTGGCTCTGGGCAGCCTGGTCTGGTGGTTGGCGACCCTGCACATAGCAGGGGGGTTGAAACTCGATGATCATTGTGGTCCTTTTCAACCCAGGCCATTCTATGATTCTATGATTATGATTCTATGATTTTCTTTAATCCATTCAAGATTTTAAAAAATACAATATTTCCATGCATTCTGAAAATTCAGTATGCTTCTCATTAGTGTAGAAGCCATTAAAAAATAAATTTGCTTCACCTTCAAATCATAACAAAAATTCCTACCATCTCATGTACAAATACATACCATCCATGTATGAGCTGGAGGATCCATAAATCCCCTTTGTAAATCTTGTTAGGTGATTAGATTATCATGGGGCACCAGTGGTAGGCTTGTTAATGAGTTCCTGTTTTAGGCATTTTCAAGTTTTCAGTGAAACTGTAATGTTTCTGCATTGTTTGCCAGCCAAAGATTATATTCTTTGTGCATGGGAAGGTTCCATGAATTTTAGGTCAAGTCTTCTTATAGCTTAACGTGTGATTATGCTACAGAAAAACTATTTTGTAGATCATTATTTAAAGCTTAATGTGATTGAAGAAGTAGCTCTGGTATCCTTTAAGTATTGTCACAAAATGTACTCCACTTGGGAAATACCTACTCAAACTGACTGTAACTACAATACATAAAATTACCCTACTTTCAGAAGCAGAAGTTTTTTTTAAAGAGTTTATTGGATACCCAGCCTTAGTTTTTCCCCTCTCCTCTCAGGTATGTGCACGTACCTATGCTGTCTGCCTAGAAACGTGTATGTGCTCACTTACTCAGACAGAGTTGTTACTGACAGCTCTGGAAACATAAACTCTTTGCCAGAGTTAATAAAATTATTCAGGACATTAGGAAATATCATCATGACTTTTCATACAAGTGTGCCTGCAACATCTATTCTGACATTTTGATCATATAATGTATAAGCTGGATTGTGTGATAAAATGACTCCCTTTTTGTATGTTGACATTCTTTTTTTTAAGTTGAATTAGGCTACAAAGAGAAACTGAGAGCCTTTGAAGTTGGCTTTTACATAAGCAGGATGTTTTTGTCTAGCTGTGTAGTCATTTGACTACCATATGCAGGTCATCAGTGCAAATGCACTTGAGGTTTTCTTGAGTCTGGTCTGAGAAACTGTAATGTTCATAGGGTGGATATTAAGGTGTTTTTTTTCCCATTATGAGCAAGAGAATTTCTTCAAGAGCTTGCTAAATGCTTATGACTGATTTGGAACTAATTCTTTTTGCATAAGATGACAGTGAGGAGTCTCCATCTCTTACACCAAGTTTCTCTGTTTGAACAGTGTGACTGAGCCCGCTTTTTCTGGAGGTCTGTACAACTTTTTCTCATTATATGTCTTGAAATTCACATGTGTCAGAGTCAAATGCTCCTGCCCCTACCCAAAGGATTAGCAGTATTTAATTTCCTGAGAATGTGAGAGAAAAGCAAGCATTTTCTTCTGTATAATACCCTCATATGTTCAGTATATCCAGTTGTGGGGGGCTCGGTTCCATTTTTTTTTTTTTCAGAAGCCGGTGCATATTTGCTATTCATCTTGGAACAGACTTTCTGCCCTTGCTGGGTATGGGTTTTGCACAAAGCAACTGTTGCATGTAAGTTACGAAGTTCTTTGGTGAAGGTGTGTGTGAGCCAGGGAGGCTGAATATAGGAAAAAAATCAACATAAAATAAAACAAGATAAAAATATTTTTATAATATTCATAAAAATGCATTCATATCTTCAGATGTTTCAGGCGTCTTCGTGGTCTTCCTGTGCTATGTTTTATATATTTGAAGGACATGATAATATTTTTATAGTAAAAACATGTTTTGTTAAAATCTTACTCAAAACGTCCCTTTGCCCTCCTGTATGTTTGTTTATTATAAGATTCTATTTCTTAGGAAAACAAAAGGAAATCTATTTAGATGTTCCTGAAACTTGCAGCTTAATTTCAGGGCAGTTGAGAAATGGAGAGGAGGGTTCAGGGCTGCAAAATGGAAAATAGCAAAGCGTTTCTGCAGCTGCCCTCTGGTCGTTGTCACATTGCCTTCTTATTAGATAAAGTTCCATCAGAATTTCTTCCTTTGAGCTTTGAAGGAATTGGCAGCTCTTCATTTGTTCAGAATTAACAACCGTTGCTGTGATCTTACAGTTTGAAAACCGCCATACAGCTGATGCAATTTGAAGTATCACAAATATGACTGATTGTATTTAACTGGAGGGACTTCGTTCTTAAAAATTTTGATAATCACAGTTGTTATGAAGTGCATTGCAATGATAGGTACTTTTGCTTTTTTTCTCTCTGAAACATACACTTTACAGAACGGAATCTTACCATCAGGGCTGCCGTTGTCACTTGAGAATGAAGGGAATGAAAATGATTTTGCGAGAACTTTCTGCATCCTGCAGTTTTGGAGGTGGCAGAAGGGCTGTTGTAGTCATCTAAAAGGACAAGAATGCGGTGTGTCCCAAGCTGATAGTTTTCCTGCGCAAGGTGTGCCACCTGACAGACATAGCTTTTCTTTTGGGGAAAAGCTATCAGGGTCTTTTTGAGACACAGCATCCAGGCACTTTGCGTGACTTTGAACCTCATTCTTCATTCAGTTTCATCTGATGGTTAATAAATACTGCAGTATGTTCCATAAAAAGCAAGAGATGAGATTCCTTGTGAAGTTTCTAAAGCTGGTGGAAAGCTTAATTAAACTGTTTGAAGATTAGAATGCTAAATACTACTTTTTAGTTTAATTTTAGCCAATTCTTTCCAGAATGATCTCTTTGATTATATCATCTAATGGTGATTTATTTTAGTCAGTAATGTGCATTTCATTGGATAAGAAATGCAGCATTTGGCTGACAATGCTTATCTTTAAGCTGTGCATTTGACAGCTTTGACCAGAAGCAGTGTAGCAGGAACTGTAAGCTGTAGGTTGCGGAGGTTTGGTGCTTCTGCCCATACTGGGCCATGTGTACAGTTGCACATACTGTGAGGAGTGTTCCAGTTAACAAACTTGTAATGGCATGACACTGTATTCATGCACTGACTTGGCTATATGGGCCAAGTCTTCCTGGGCTCATCTGTAGAGGTGGTTGAAGTCCTGTGGATTTCAGTGACAGCAGCCATTCAGGGATTGCTGTTATTTGCGTTGCTTAACCTAGAGGCTGTGCCAGCAGTGGGAGGCTGCTACCTGTGCCTTGAAGTCCTGTTCTTCCATCATGCAGGTGCTGAAAATAACATTTCTCTTTGATGTCCTCTCTTTGAGAAAGCCACCTACGCCTTGTGCTGCATGAGCATTAATTAGAAAGAGCTTCATAAAATATATACGGAGCTAAGTGGATAGAATGTTTCTCATTTTTAATATTGTTTATATAATATTCAACAATCATTAAAAAATAAAAGCACAGCCATCTCTGAATTGCAGTATTATTTGCACGTTACAGACGGGAAATGATCACCAGAAATTGAAAGAGAAACAGAGTATTGCACAAAATTAGAAGGAAAATTGTGTCACAGGAATAATAAAGAACCCTAGTAATGGTTGTATACTAATTGTGTAGTTAGGGGGGCAGTACCAAATGTTTTTCCTGTCCCATATGCTCAATCCCTATAATGTTTGACTGCTTCACTATCTGTAAAAGCATGTGTTTTCTGATGGCAGTTCACAAGATATGTATGTTAGTGGGTTTGGCAGTGGGGATCTGAGGCAAATATCATGACGTACGTGTGGTCACACAGGGAGCCAGTGGGGAGATGCTCTTGAGTCCAGAGATACGGTTGCTGTTCAGTGAGCAGCTGTCGTTCCTCAAGCCGTTATCCCTTTCGTTTTCATACAGCATGAAGCTGAACTGAAGAACATGCTGTAACTGCGTCTACTTTCTCCTGCTGAGTATGAGCACAGGAAAGCCTATCACAAGGCTTTCTCTTTCACTTGCACAACTTATGGTGATGGCATCAATGATCGCTGTCATACAAGCTTAAATTAATGAAAAATGGTCGTGGACTTTTTTTACTACTTCAGTTAGTGACTTTGATCCCAGAGATAAATTTTGTTTCCTTTTTTCCTACTATATAGCAGAAATCAGGTTTTGTCCCATTTTGGTTTTAACAGTATGGATTTTGTTAAGACAGACAAGCTTTCCCAGCTAAAATTATGTCCCTCTATGAAAATGAAAGAAAAAACTTCAATGTTGAATTTCATGTGAACCTGTAGGATTCACAGATTTCTAAGTTCCCATGCAGTTTTCATCATTATTTTTTCCTGATACTCTGAACAGACTTCTTCGTGTTCTTCTGAACCAGCAGCCCATCAATTTGTCTGAAAGTCAATGGAGTCTTTCCCTTTGCTAAGCATTAACAATATGCTGAGGTCTTTGCTCAGTGAGACTTTTCAGAGGTGCAGTTTGTGCTAATTAGATTAAATTTTATGTTGTTTTAAAAGATAGTGCCTAGTCATTTGGTCAGCTGGCTCGTTACTGCATCAACATGTAGTAAGAAAGTGTGGAGGAGCTCTTTGTGCCTAATTCTCCTCACAGTGACTCTGGGGGGGGGAAATGAACATTGCAAAGTGCATGGCAGAAGAATATCAGTTGTTCTCTTCTTCTGAGGCCCGTTAAGTTATGTGCAGAGAAGGGTTTTCTGTGGTCGTTCACTTCATTCCTGCAGGGTGTGTTCAGGCGGTGCTGAAGGAGCGGAGGAACAGCTGGAGGAGAGAACAAAGCCGTCAGTGGCACCCCTTGGAGGAAGGATGGACTGAGCCCCAGGAAACAGCTGATAGAGCTAAACTCAGCTTGTTTTTTTTCCTCTGTTCAACAGTTCTTGTGCCATGGCAAACAAAGGACAGACGTTCTGATTTGCTATACTGTTTGCTTTGTGATATCAATTAAGTTTGTTTTGCAGAGATCTGTGGGAAAAGCTAGAGGGATCTAAATCCCATTTCTCCTCACTTGCCTGTTTCTGTGATAATGAAAACTCTAGACGGCTCTCTTTCTTTGCTGTATTTTTAAGGAGCTGGGATAGCAGTGTTGTTCAGAATACTTTTACTTCTCGGGACAGTGAGCTGAATAGGACGTAGGGGCAGAAGCTGCACTGTGCGCCACGTTGTGCTGGCAGCCCAAGTACCCTCGGCTGTGCCTGGAGCCCAGTGCACTTAGTGCTTCTCAGGATCACGTCTTGTGTTGTTCTGAGATTATAATTATGTGGCCTTTAAAAAATTTATACAGAATCACATTTCACTAAAGAAACAAGGTATCCTTTCAGATGACTCATTTCTGCTGTGTCCTGTCAAACCACACTGAAAGCAACAATTCCACCTAACAAGATTTCTTTGCTAATGTATCTAAGGACAGCACTTGGTCATTACGTTTTAGATGATTATTGAAAACTTGCTTTTTGGGTTGTTTTCAAGGCAGGGGAATTGAGAGAAGTAGATCGCTTAATCCTTGTCAAAAACAAGGAAATTGAAATTTATTTAACAGAAGAATAAAATTTTTGCATTTCAGACAGTGTGTGCAAATAAAGCATTCTGCTCACCATAACAAAAGATAGTGTTAGATGGAGAGTAAGTAAAAAATGGCCAGTGTTGCACTGACTGAGCTTGGAAGAGCTGTGTGTGTTTGCAGTGGCATATGATTCTGCCTTCTATGGGATGTTATAAAATGCTTTGGCTCCTAGTGAGAGTTGCACAGTTTTACAGCTCCATTCACTAGGCTGAGAACATGCTTCTTTCATACCTGCCTTAATAAACCTTTCCTGAGTCACTGAGGCTGTCCTTCGTGCTGCCACAGGATCTCTTTTTTCTTGTAAGATGTTAAGAGTTTTGACATCTTGTTCCTAGTAATGATTACTGCAGGGATGTGAGGTTGTAGCTTCCTTCCAATGCCATCTACTCCTCAAAGATACAAGTAAGTCTTCATTTAAAAGGTTTATTTTCTTTCAGTTCCAGGGGTTGGATAATTTGTGTTCCTTGTTCTGCATTTAAATACTTAAGGTTTTATCAACTTTCTTCCTAAATGAAATATTTTGCCAAAGCTCTGCATTTTGAGCTAGTGGCGAAGGACTAAAATTTAAGCTGTTTTCTTCCTTTTTTTTCATATTACTTAAAAAAAAGAAAAAATAAAGTTGAGCTATGTATTTCTCCCCACTTAAAGATCACTGTTCAATACTTGTGAAATGTCTCTGTTTCTAGTGGGTTTTCTTTGGGTTTTTAAAATTTATTTTACTTTTGAGTTTTAGGGGTCATGAGATTATACTAGATTGCTATTTCTCAACTTGTTCCTTTGCTATTAATCCTAGAATTAGCAATAATCTTCAGAATGGAGAGAGATTTATTTTAAATTTAGGTTCAAGTTTTGATAAATGTTCATGAGAAGAACAGCTCACCTGGAATAGTTGGACATATCAGAGGAACAACGTTTATTTCAAGATTTCTCTCAGATCGAGTTGGGTCAGCTCAGTAACAGCTCAGAAGATTTCAGTGATACCAAGTTTAGAATGTTGAAGTTTAGTTTTTATTTACGCTCTAACCCATCCACCATCTCGAAGGAAAGCTTTTGTTAATCCATCTCTGTTTTCTATTAAATTGTTCTCATGTGGTGTTTTAGTCTGTGTGCTCTTGCTTTCTCTGTTTCTAAGGATCAGGTCAAATCACAGTGTTCTCAGTAGTGTGACTTACTGAAGGCTATATGTGGAAGATGCGTATGGAAGAGATTGATCTTACTTGGCACCTGTTTCTTCTGAAAAGCCAACTGGGAAGGAAAGGAGAGGCAGGTCTCCTGAGACACCTTGTTGGCCGCAGGGTGACATGCTGACTTTTTAAATGACAAATTTACCCAGTTCCCATATGATGATGTTAACTTGCAGCAAAGTAGTGTCTTGTCAGAAAGTGCTGTCAGGGCACCTTTTAATGATGCTGTGATCCATCAGTTGTTCAAGGCATTAGTGCCCTAAAACCGGCTCCATCTCAGTAAAACTAAGAACATTTATTGCTTCCCAGAAAGAGAAGCAAAAATATTCCAGAAGCCTAATCAGTGTCTGTGTTCTTTAATGCACAATGAGCTGTCTCCATCCTTCTGTACCAGCATTTCTCAACTGTTCTCAGCCCCTCCACTCCTTTCCAAGTTTCTTGATCTTCGGCCAGGTGGGCCAGGGTTCTGCAGGCCATGTTGGAGCACTTTCTGTGTGGCAAAGTAATCACACATAAAAATTGAATGCTGTCAGGATATCTCTCAGTATTAACTTAGATGAATCCAATGCAAACAGTATAAATTATGTGAGGAATGATTTGGGCTGCTGTAGTGGCTCCATTGAACTTCTGTGGTTTTACTGAGGGAGGTAATGGTTCACTTTTAACCCTTCCTTTTGCTTTCAACCTGGCTGATATTTTTGTTTTTTTCTCATTTCAATTCTATACATCAATCAAATTAAGGACTTTGCTTTATATCTTTAAAAAATGTAACTTCCTGCAGACATTATTTACTGTAGCATGTATGCCATCATATGAACTGGCATGAGCTGAAGTTCATAGTGAGACATGACTTGTAAACTAAAATTCATCTGTTGGGCTATTATTCTTTTCACAAACATAGTTTGCCCAGATGAGCTCTAGTTTTAGTTACACCTTTCTCACTCTGTTTTGCTTCGAAGTGAATCTCTGTCACTAACTGCGTTCTGGTGGTAGTAATGATGGCCATCTTGAGTACATGTGGGGGGATTTTACACAAGCATTGTATTTTCATTTCAAATGGTAATACTACTGAAGTTCAAATAACTTCTGACATAGTTATAAGCGTTAGCTGAATCTGGTAAATACATGAAAGAAGGTCTAGAATTAGATGTCAGTTGAGAGAATGCTTTAACTGAAATTTCGTATCCTGAGTGATGTAACAGTGCATCAGAAACTGTATAGAGAGGCTCACCTCCCCTTCTGTCCCAGGTAGATCAGCTTACTAAAGAGGCAGCAAGAGCTGTTTTGGATACTGTGAAGTCTGTTCCCCAGCTGGGAATGTGCCAGGCCTGTGGTTGGGAGAAGGCAGACAAATTCCCCTCTCAAAGAGTGGTCACCACTTCTTTTGGAGGCTTGATTCGTCCTTTCCTTTATTCAGAGAGCTTTTTCCAGTCAAGCAATATGAATTAGTTTTTTTACCTAAATATAATTAATGTGCTAATTACAATTATCTTTGCTTTACTTTCATACAGTGGTTTTAGGAGTTTTTCTTGGCCCTTGATGGTCATAGTTCCTTGCAGAAGACAGCAGGGAATGTGACTGATAACTTCCCACCAGCTGGCTCAGCTGCCAGCTGCAGGAGAATGTTCTCACTGGCAACAGTCCCCTTGTGTTGGAGCAGAGTTGTAACCACTGAACAGGGAGGGGGCAGAAGGTTGCCTGATTTTTGTCCTTTTTCAGTCTTTTCAAAATGATTACTAGTTGTATTTGCAATACAAAGCTAGCAATGTTCTTCAGCAGGAAAAATGTTAAGATGAAAGAAGACAGATAAAGATTAATTTTAAAAGAAACCCCTTTATGCAGAAATTGTGTAGACGTTTCATCTTTGAAGAATGCATATAAAAGTTTTTCCATAGGCTAAGATGTTTAAAGACAGAAATAGTCCATGTGCTAAAATGTAGTTGTTCCTCAGTTTCTAGATACAAAACCAACTTATCATTTGTATTGCTAATATTTTTTAAATTATAGACTATTTAATTCTTAGTATTTCATTGTAGACATTGTGTAATAAATCTGTCTGTATGTTTGCTGTAGGCTGGTACAAATGGTTATATGGCTCCAGAAATCCTGAAGGAAGAAAGTTACAGCTATCCTGTGGACTGGTTTGCTATGGGCTGTAGTATTTATGAGATGATTGCTGGGCGAACACCATTCAAGGATTTCAAAGAAAAGGTCGATAAGGATGAGGTTAAACGAAGAACTCTGGAAGATGAGGTGAAATTTGAACATGCCAACTTTACAGAGGAAACAAAAGATATTTGCCGACTGTTTTTGGCTAAGAAACCAGAGAATCGTTTAGGAAGCAGGTATGCCTCGTTTCTCACATTCAGAAAAAAAGCTGTATTAATGCCACAAATAATGATAATAATACTATTTTCCACAAAATTAGGTTAGATCTACCCTTTCTACAGAGTACTGAATTTTCTCCTTCATTTCCAGGAAGAGAGGTGGAAGTTTTTGAAGATAAAATGGAAATAAGGAGTGTTGTTGCAGTACTATAATTGTACATCTCCACCCCAGACTACTCACAGGAATTCTTTTATCGGTATTTTGTGGGGTCAGACTCTGTGCAGTTCTGGGAGATGGGAGCAGCCCATTTCTCTTGCATTTTCTTTCCTAAAGGCAGAGGGTATTTAAGTAGATACCTGAGTCTATGCTAATGTAGACTAAATGCAGAGTCTCTGGCTATATCACTTACAGGAATGATGTGGGCAGAAATCCAGATCTGCAGTACAGATTTTCTGCCCTGCAGATGCCTAACTTACAAGGCTGCGTCATTGGCTTCTTACTGAAGAGACCATTCTCTTTACTCAATTGCTTTTAAAAAATCTTGTAGAGGTTCCTGGTTTTTCTGACTCATTCCAGGAACAAATGAGAGGAAAAGAATATTGGGCACACATTTGTGTAAAACAGAGTGGTTTTTGGGACTTCAGTGATGGCTTTGAGTTGATGAATACTGATGGATTTGTCCCTGACTTAGCAATTTGGTCAAGTTAATTCAACAAGTCTGAAGCAAAAGCAGCAACAAATTATTCACTTAAAGTAACCACCTTCCTTTAGCCAAACTACAGTTATTCTGCCTGTTTACTGTTGCATTAATTCTGAGCAGTATCAGAAATGTACAGGGATAAATAATTGCATAGGTCGTTCTTAAGGTACTGCCTTTTAAAATATTGTTATTGAGATGTGTTGTGAAAATGTTTGGATATATACCATGTCTGGTCATGACAGAATAAAAGCATTTTTGTACGTCTTAAATAGGGAGATACTATTCAGGACAGCTAATCCTTATGTAAAGATTAGCACTGTAATTCTAATAAGGACAATAAGACCTTGGGTTATCTACATAAGTGCCTGTTGCATAAGTTAAAGCTGCTCAAGGACAGCTTTAATTTGTACACCTGACCTTTTAAAATACCTCACTTTTTTATTGAAGACTTAATGCCGTTGGTTAACTGAGGAAATAAAGTAACCCTTTTTCTGTGCTCCAGTTTTTTGGGATTGACATGTCTGTAGCCCACGTCTTCCTGCATGTACAGTGATTTTCTTCTTTTGTGGAGGAATACAAAACTGACAGAGTTTAGATGAGCTCATTTGTTCTTTCTTCTAAGTTATATAAACACGCAGTTCACAGAGGAAGAGCTCAAATACATCTGCAGCTAGTTGGAAGATGCTTCAGTTGGTTCCAGTAGATGGCGTTCCTGTAGCTTTATGTTTTTAAACTTTTTACGTTTCTAGTGGTGACAGAAAATACATCAGGAAGAAAAACACCACAGCAATCCATACTGGGGCCTTCCTCAACATCTAATGCTTTTTGGTTTATGTTACAGAAATGAGAAGCAAAATAAAGTGAAATTTTTGTGAGTACATCTGTCTAATAGGATTGTCGGCACTATTAGCTCTCTAGTGTCACAGGGCACTAATTAATCTGAGCAGCAGCTTTAATGCCCTACAGGCTAACAGCAAATGTAAATAAATCACATCAAGCTTGAGAGCTGTACAAGTACATGGTATTATCACTAGCTAGTTAAGCTAGAAGATGATTTTACAAGATTATGCATATGCAGAGGCCGTTATCTCTGTTGGTATAATCTACACTTTAATAATAATCCTTATATGGCTCGTTTGGGTTGAAAATGTCATTACTTCATTGGGCGGGGTACCAGGATGGCAGCATCTCTCATTCTTCAGGCTGTATCTTATCGTTGTGGTCATGGTGGAGTACAGTTCTTAGTGGCTGGTGGTGACTTTCTCAGAGGAACCAGGAAGCAGAAGCGCAGAATTATGGTTTTCTAAGGGAGCTGAAAAAGGCAGCTGGCAGTTTCATCTCAGCTGTGCCTCATTACAACCAGGGCAGGCCAGAAGCAGAGCAGGGAGGCTTATTAGGAAATGGCAGTAGTGGCAAGCCAGAGGAGCTGTTCTGTAAACATATTATAAGGTCTTGAAGATTTTCTGTGGTCGTGCAGATCTACTACTTCTGCACAGTGCTTCTTTACATCTACAGTGATAAAAAGACTAAGATTGGCATTACATCTTGTTCATAGAGCATTCTCTAGAAATGCATGAGGGCTTAAATGTTTTTTGTGAAGTATTTTTGTAAGGAAATGGAGAAAGACAACAGGAACAATAGCAACTCTCATTTGCTGAAATTAAGAAAAAAATACATTTGTTTATATTATCACTTTCAAGACCCATGAATAAAAAACGAACAAAAACAGCTACAACAAAACAACAACATAGGTGTGAAAAAAGTACAGCAATCTTCCCTGCTCTTCTTTTAACTGTAATTCTGAATACAAACTTTGTATGATTTGGTGCTAGAGTTACATTATGGGCAAGATGCAAATCTGAAGCTGTGGTCATTGATCATGCTTTAATGCCCATACATTTGAGGCTCAGATTATTCTTAGACTCATAGGCAGCCTTGTAGGATATGCTACAGTGAAAGAATTCACTGTTTCTGTTACATCAAAAGTCATCCCTGAGGTCTGCAGTTACTCTTTTTAAATTGTACCTAAATAGATGTATTTACGGTGTCTGGATTTTATTCTTGGGTTCTAAAGATACTTTAAAAAAATTGTGTTTGTGACAGAGGTGCACATACTCCTGCTGATGCCATAATCTATGAGTCCCTTTGGTCATTTATAAGAGTAGTTCAATTAACTGACTCACTAAAGCTACTTAACTGGGCTTTGCAGAATATTTTTAATGTAAATGCATAGTTGCTTTGAATTAAGGGAACAAATGCCATTTGTCTGTTTCCTGTTCAGGCTGCTTTTCATCAGTCAGTCCCTAGATGTATTAAACCCCAGACTACCCCAGTCTGGAATTTACTACACTCAATCCAATACTTCCTATCCCCATCCTGCAATCTCTTCAGTTCTGGTTAAAGTGTATCTTTGGATGTGGGTATCTCAGTGTACTGCCAGAAGCAGCACTGCTGCTCTTGCGTGGTACCTTGCCCAGACTAATTTACCTTGAGAGGTAGAGAAATGAATAATGGGATCCCTATGTTTTTGGCTGCTTAGCTGTGCTTACGCTGTTCAATGCAATGCTGTTTGAATATGCTTGAGCTGTGTGTGGTTGCACTGCTTTGTATATATATAATATAGCCTTAATTTGAGATTCTCTTGTATACAACACGGAGACAACTGTATCTACTGGAGAGCAAAATACTGCAGTAATTAACAATCTTTTGCTTTATTGCAGAAATGAAGATGACGACCCAAGAAAACATAGCTTCTTCAAAACAATAAATTTCCACAGGCTAGAGGCAAACCTTATTGACCCTCCATTTGTGCCAGATCCATCAGTTGTCTATGCCAAAGATGTTGCAGACATTGCTGATTTCTCCGAAATACGAGGAATTGAGTTTGATGACAAAGACAAGAAGTTCTTCAAAAAATTTGCGACGGGTGCTGTCCCTATACCCTGGCAGGAAGAAATCATTGAAACTGGACTGTTTGAAGAACTGAATGATCCTAACAGGGTAGATTCTGGCGGATATGCAAATGGAGGTGAAGCTAAGTCAGGAGTTTGTTTGTTGTTGTAAATATCAAATTGTTACCAAAAAGATTAGAAACAACCTCAGAACTTTCCGCATTCTGACACTGCTTCGGAAATTCAGTGCATCTGTTTAAGAAGAACTAATTGGTGTAATATGGCATTGACAGGCTGTGGAGACCACAAGCTGTACTGACCATGTTATTTTCCTTTGTCCTAGCAAAGGAGATAATTATTTTGTTTGACTGGAGACTTAATCAAGATGAAGGACCATATTTCTCTAAGGAACTTAGAATTATAGAAATTCTGAAATACAAAAAGCAATCATAGAGTGAAGAGGCATCTCCTTTGGAAAGTTACTGACTCTACCATTTTGAATACAATAATTTATTGGCTTTCTGTCTATTTTCTTGTTATTTCTACTGATCTTTCCTCTTTGATTTGCAGTTTTCAGGACATGCTTTTTAATTTTCAGGTAATATTAGACAACAGAGCTCAAATACTATGTCAAACTTGGATGCTTATTGGTTAGCCAGTCTGTCTTGTTTTCCTAATTTCTGTCAGATTTTTGGTTGGTTTGATTGTCATTAAATGTAAAAGAAGGCTTTACAGGTGGCTACAAAATGGGACCTTCAGGATCAAATTCTTTCAAAGCTGATTTTAACAGAGTGAAGAGAAGAATGCACCAATTTAATTGAGTATAGCATTTATTAAGCATGTTACGTATTTATAAGTGAATATCCATTCTTTTTGACAATCAATTTCAACCTTTTATCAGGTCTCTTGATAATATTTCTGTATTTTGTTGATAAATTAAACTATGAATAGACTAAAGCAATTTGTAACTGGCTCTTTACGAGAAATATATTTTCGTATAATACATATACTAATTCAGTCACAAATATAGAATATATATATGCAAGTTGACACCTTCATCTTCAGCCATTCATTGATTCTTATGCAAATTCTGAGGCATCTTTTTGATTTTTAGTTTTATGACAATCTACATAGAATTAATTGGAAGCATTTAAATGAGCACTTGCTAATGTTGAAGTCTATTACTTGTGAATCACATCTTATTGTTTTCTCTGGTAAGAAGCTGGTAGTTTTTTTCTAACAACTTCTCAGTTTGGTTATGTATGTTGTTTACTGTCATCTGTCTAGCTCTAGATTCCATTGACTGAAGTGGAATTAGAAACTGCTCTGTTTGAGTCCCAGAGGCTGCTAATACTTTTCTGTTTTTCATAGAGCAAACGTCCTCCTCGGTTCAGCTGTTAATTTTGTATAGACACTGTGGCTGTTCAGAAAGAAGAGTAACAATAGATAAGCTGTCTTCTATAATTATATCTGTTGCGCAAACGTAGCTTTGTTGATTATTAATAATCTAATACCTCATTCCAAATGGTGCAATAATAAAAAAAATTCTTTAGTATTAAATATTTTAAGTGCTTTAGTCACAGCTAAATAATGTGTTGGAGATACGTTGTGTTGTTCTTCATTTTCTGTAGAGAGGATTAAGCTGAAAAAGAATTGTTCCTTTCTTTCCTTTTAAATTTGCTTTTCCAGTGTTTTATATTTATATTTTTAAAATGAAAAAAAAAATCATGAAAAAGAGTGCTATTTAGCATTAGTGGATAATTCTGTTCACAGATTGTTGTGAATCTGTAATTGTCTGCTTTTGGAAGGGAGACTTTCCATCAAATAGTGTGAAAGGATATAGGCTGAATTCTGACCTGGGGTTTTAATTGAGAAGGGTGATCCTGAAAAATTGTGAAAATCATAGGAGGTTGAGAGGAAAGATAGCCATGTGGGTGTCAGGGTGGTATTAAGCTAAAATATCTATTAGTTTAAGAAACTCAGGCAGAAAACTTCATTATGTATACATTTCAACAACAGCAGTGTTACTACAGCTAGCAGAGGCCTAATAGTGCTAGTGGCATAAAGCATCAAGCTTTTGTCCTGAACTGCTTTACGTCTCACAACTGTACAGGTGCCACTTCACAACTTCTTTAAGGCCATAAACCAGCGGTCTGAGTTGGCCGTAGTTTTTCTAGCACATAAATGACTTTTTCAGTATACAGATGTTCCCATACGGAAATAAGTTACATATAGACAGAACCAGAATTTAATGTGATGTTAATTGCAAATCCCTTGTGATACCGGATGTTACAAGTCTGTGGTTTTCAAAATACATTGCAACACTGAGGTTTGTGAATTCGGGATATCATCTGTGCATAACATTTTGTTACTTAGTTTTTGAGCAGTTGTAGTGTCAATAAATCCCAGCAACATCTTTATCAGTGAGATGCTGTAATGTTAAGTGTTCCATGAATCATTGGAAGAAGCACATCAGTAGTTTGATAATGCACCATTTGGCATTATATTCCAGAAAAGAAAATGAGTTAGTTTGACATATTGGTTTTCATTTTCTACAGTTCTCTATTTCAGAACGTGGACAATTTGTATTTGCACTGTGAAGAGGTAGAACAGAACAAATGTTATAAATGTATTTGTTAGCATTTTCAGTGCATCTTCTAAAAATTAATTTCAACTTCTTTTAAGGACTCTGAAATGCATGATTCTTTGCTTCTTCCTGTTACTGTAAAATTCTTTGTTACGCTTTCGGGATCACAGTTACTTTTAACATCTTGTTTCACCTTAACAAACCAAAGGCAGCAATCCTGAAAGGTTTGCGCCCACGATGAACTGTCTTAGTGAAGCCAATGTTACTACTTGTGTAACTTTAAATGTTTGTGCAATTGTGCGAGATCAGGACCTAAGTCAGAAGAACTGACCGAGTCATTTTATAATAGAAGGGTAGATAGATGTTTACAATAGAAAATGAGGAATGAAGTTGTGGGAGGAGAATAACCTTGAGATTGTGAGATACTTCTGGCAAAAGTAAATTATGTAATTTGAAATTGCTTTTTTCTTCAGGCTGTCTTTCTCCTCCTTTGCCAGCTTTATGGCACCATACTTGTCTACCTCTTTTCCAGGCATATAAAATGCATTTCAAGTGTTAATCTAATCTGAAAAACTAAATTGTGAACTCTATTGGATTAAATGCCATCTCTCAAAGGTTACTGAGTACCCTGGTCACTCTGTAGTGACTGTTGTTACAGTGCTTTATAAGACAAATGGTGCTGTCTTTCCTGCCCTGTTTTACATACTATTGCTATTAGAAGTACTTGAAAATTTTAATTGAAGTAGGCTGAAATGAGAGGTTCATAATAGCTTAAGGTCTACTCTTATGAGAGCATCTTGTACGTTACCCTGGCCAACGCTGAAGAAAGGCCACTAGCAAAGAGAGAATGTAAAAGGAAAAGCTTTCCACTGTATCTCAAGTCCAAACTTTCTTTGCTGCTCTCCCAGGTACCATTACCCCCGCCAGTCTCACTGAGCCCAAAGAGACAAAATAAGTTTTAGTATTAACCTAATTATGTCATTGTTCACTGAAGGGCAATGAAGCTGGTGAAGAGTCTAGAGCACAAGTCTTACAGGGTGCGGCTGAGGGAACTGGTTTTGTTCAGTCTGGAGAAGAAGAGGCTCAAGGGAGACCTTATCGCTCTCTGTATAATTCCCTGAAAGGAGGTTGTGGCAAGGTAGCCTTCTCCCAGGTAACAGCAATAGCACAAGAGGTACTGGCCTTCACTTGTGCAAGGGAGGTTCAGGTTGGATATTAGGAAAAATATATTTTCGGAGAGAGTTGTGAGGCACTGGCACGGGCTGCCCAGGGAGGTGGTGGAGTCACTGTCCCTGGAGTTGCTCAAGAACCGTGGAGATGTGGCACTGAGGGACATGGCTCAGTGGGCATGGTGGGGGCTGGTTGATGGTTGGACTAGTTGATCTTAGTGGTTTTTCCAACCGTAACAATTCTATGATTCTATTCTGTGAAGGTTGTTAGTGGCGATAAAGCTCTAACTGTGTACTCTGGCTCTGTACTTTTGGCTGTATTGTCACAAAGGCTCAGCTGGTCAGTAAGCTGCTTGTGTTGCAGCAAGTAGTTTACCTTTCTATTGCACTGTGAAATGGACTTAGTAAGTGGAACCTGTGTGTAACTTCCAGGCTGTCTAGTATTGTCAGGTCAGGCAACTTCACGTAAAGTCTATCAGTGTTATTTTGTAGAATAAAAATGCTTCTAGTACTATCTTGAGAACATTGTTGCTTTCTTAACCTTTAGTTTTATACATAGCGCTTTTCTCATCTGAATATCCAAGTCTGTGACTAAGATAAAGATGTTCATCTCATTTACCTTAATATAGATATTTTACTTATTTTATTCTATGGTAATTGTTTATATCTTTTTGTCATCTGATTTTTAATACCCGAAGATTTAAATTCCTTTATTTAATATCAGTTGTAAAATTTTATTTTAATTATATACGGTGTTTTTCTCTCTAAAATAGGATTTTGATTAAGATCTCGGCAACTATAGCTCATAGCACGACAGAGCTGCTGAAGGTCCTACCACTTCAGTTTGCTTGTGTGGAGTTTTTTGTTTTGCTAAAAGGAAGTCCTATTTTTTTAATGTGACAAGCCATCAATTCTGAAATCTATAGATAAGAGAAATAACTGGCACTTTATGTTAGGAGATGCATAACTTGTTACGGTTAAAGGTCATCCACGATCATTTCATTTTAGAGAGCACATTTTGAATGTTGCATTATGTTAGCCTTAGGGAGCTTCGTTAGACACATTAAAGAATGCATGGAGAGAAATTGAAAGCAAATTCAATTAAGCGTCAGGTTATTTTTTTTGTAATTAGGTATTGCATTATTACAGCAAGTAATTTCAAACATAGCTAGTATCTCACTTAACAAATAGGCAATCTTACTGTTGCTTTGGGAAATTTTGTGGGTTTTTTTGTTTTTTATTTTCTTAACTGTCTGAACCTGGACAAAGCTAATCTAAGTTTCTCATCAGTTAGCCCTTTTCAGTTTCAAAAGTCTGAATAAATACTCTATTCATAAGGGAGGGGAAGTCTTTTAGGCATCTCTTGCTGTAAAAGAGGAGGAGCAAAAACACAGGGGTGTAACTGCAAGTACCTGGATCCATGGTAAAAGGGCAGATAAAAGGTGACATCTGTGTGCTGCACCGTTCACATGGGTTTGTTTTCCTTGCATGACATTATACTGTTCTTAAATTTATCACCACATCTGTATCCCCGTCTGTCATCTACAGAAGGTTGGCACAATTCTGAGTGAAGCCACTAACTTTCAGGGAAAGTTAGTCCTCTAGCTTGGACAGACAAAATGTGCCATAAGAAAAAAAGCTGGCAGCAGCCTTTCAGTGTGCTCCAACAGGTGAAAGACTTTGGGAGGAAAAAAGCATAGGAAAAAAACATGAGTATCCCTGAAAGAGCATCTGGATATATTAGGTTTATTCGTTTCTCTCTGACATCTTTGGAGCAGCTAAAGTGGTTAATTCCTCCCTTTGCTGTTGCCCACGTGCTCGCACAATTGGTTCTAGGAGTTGTTCTAGCCTGTTTGTGGTCTTTGTATGCTTTTCAATGCCTGAGCTTTGTTAGTAGGCCAACTCCTTTCAAGTGTTTTGGTTTCTGATTAATGTACGTAAACAGGGTGCTATTACAACATTTGGTACAATGGCTTATGAGGAATGAAAATTTTCATTTTTCTTCAGTGCACAAACATAGCTTGAAGCTAAACATAACTAATTAAATCTGACATGTTTTATCAGAGCTGTTCTTTGCCGAGCCTACATGTTGGCCTATATGATTCATTCAAGTTCTGACAGTTATATTGTACAGAATGGAAAGATACAGCACGGCTGAACTCACACTGTACACATATCCTAATGATGGGGGTTCCTCATGGTGAATGTTCTGGTGATTCATGTTTTTATAAAGAATACCAAAGGGATGACTATGGATATATCAGTTGTCATAACTTGTAGTTCACTTAACAATAGTGGAGTAACTGTTTAAAAAAGCAGCTGTTGTACAGGAATGTTTAGCTAGGTTAGCTTTGCAAGACTTCATGCAAGCATGACATAGGATGTGCTAGACATGTCTCGTGACTTTTGAATTGCTGGGGTAAAAGTTCCACTGCAAGTATGAACAGATTTGTTGAGTGGTCCTGTCAGCACACATTCACACAGAAATACATGCTGTTCTGACTGGATGTTCACACGTGCTGTTCTGACTGGATACCTTTTGAACAATTGAAAGACAATTATAAAAGCTTTCTTGTAACTGCACTGCTAGTCTGCAGTACTCAGTTATGCGTCCCTCTGTGGAAATACCTTCATAGAACTACAATAAGCTAAATTGTTCCAGTCTCCTGGACTTCTCAAGAGGAGGCAAAGCAGAGTGTAGTCATCATAGTGGTTGTTTGTGGGGGCTTAGCCTGCTTCTGATGCCACCAGTGTGCAAGGCAGATGTAATATGCAAGGATATGAAGGTGGAGAAAAATAAGATGGAAAAAAATGCCTGCTGCTTTGGGTCGGTTCAGTCAAGCTGTTAGGAATACTTGTCCGTGTCAAATGGTTGTGGAGCTGTATCTTAGTATTTCTATGATTAGAAAAAAACCAGTGAGACAACGTGTGCTACAATACCAAATGAGGAGGCCCTAGAGCATTCCAGATTGTGTACTTCTTTTTATGAAGGAATTAAGCTCATTATAAGAAGTATGGGTAATTTTTGTCATGATCAGTAACAGTTACATGACATTCATCAAGAACGAGCGGCACCCATTATCAGTTTAGCTGGTTCCTCTCTTGTAAACTGGAGACATATGCCTGATTTGTAAACAAGTCTAAAAGAATTTTGCTTCTGTTCCCAAGGCGTAATACCAACAGGATATTGGGAAAAACAAGAGGAAGCTCTCAATTGAGCTTATACAGAAATACATTTGACAGAACAGTTATACAGTGACTGGTTTGTAGGTCTATTTTCTTCTATACTCATGCAAGAACTATGAAGCTGGTTTGAAAGTAGTCTTTAGGCAGAGAAGTTTATGCTGACTAATACAGGAGGATTTTCTTTTAGTTGTTTTGAAGGTGTCTGTTTTATCCCTCCTCCATACTTATTTCTATACTATCCCCCATTAACACTGGTATGTTAATGCATTTCTAGGGACAGATAAGAGTCTATTTTTGACCGCAGAACAATGTTGAATTTTCTTTAAAAGAATAAAAAAGAGATACCTTGAAAATTTAACGAGGGATCAACAGTTGACTCTTAGGACTGGTATCCATCCTAATATAAACGAAGTTTGAGAAGATCAATGTAAGTAGCCTTCTACCTAGAATAACTGCAAAGAATTGAATCTGGATGTTTTATGAGGACAGGTTAGCTGTGCTGCCAGCACCCCAGGCAAGATGTCAACTTTTGATTTCCTGTGCTAGCATACTGAACGTGAAAAATGATGGTGCTGAAATCTGGAACCCAGCATCAACCTAATAAGCTATCAGAACACACTTGCAAAAAGAATTGAAGCTGAAGGTATAGCATTTTAAAGTACAAAGTCTGAGAAGCTGTGAAAAGTTTGCATAATGACTAGATATTTATACATCTAATGATACTTAGATCTGATTCTATTTAAGAAACAGAACAGCAATATTAATCTCTCATTTTTAATGTAATAATTGTGTTCCTAAGTCCTGATATTTAGAAAAAATAATGCAACTTAAATGTGGGCAGTTGTTTTCCCTAGCAGTATTGTACAGCTGTATCTTTTCATATTATATGGAAGAAGAAATCAGAGAATGTGCTTTGTACGAAGTGCTGTTTGTATGCTGCTCAGATAATGGGGTAATGATCCATTGTCGGACTCAGCCTAAGAACCAGTAGTTCATGATGCTTTTCTCTAACAGAGAATCCTCATTATTCTCTTAAAATCAAGCAATAGATAAGTATTTGAATACCAGCTTTTCTGCATTTCCTCCAGATGATTTTTCTCATTTTTGCAGCTCTGTGGTGGACACATTTTTGCTTTTTCCCTACCTCTGTGTGTCAGTTCTGAATCAAAACCTTACTTTGTTTTTGATGTGACCGAAAACATAGTGTCAGACCTCCTAATTCATGAACCAGTGCTAATCCAGAATCTGCTGCCCATGAGAACTAAAAACAAATATATGCTCTTATATTCAGTCTTACTTCAGACTCCTGTTACAGCCTTTCTAGGCAGGGAAAGGGATAAAGAAATGGATAATCTCTTCACAATTTTCCATATACTTTGTATAGAGAATAGTGGATCAAGTGTTTAAAACAAAGAAAGGAAGGAAACTTTGATTTCTTGCCAAACCTCCCGGTTGCTTACCAGGCTGGTTTGTTTTGCTGCCAACAAGCAGTTTCCTCACCTTAAGCAGCTCCTTTTCATCTGTGAAATGAACAGCAGTGAGAGAAGCAGAATGGCACCACTGTAGGAACTTGCTTTAGTTGACGTAAGGACTGATTCCCTTCTGAATTTGAATAGGGACCAGCAGACACACAGCACTGCAGGTGTAGACTATTCTCAGACCATCATTACCATCATTTACTTTATTCCTTCAAGTATGTAGAAGTTGTTTGTTTTGTGAATGTTCATCTCCTACCACACAGAAGTTATTTAATTGCTTTTGCAGTTATTTTTGAGGGGAGGAATTGTAATTAGCGAGTTTTATGTCTCCTCAGTCCCTGAATCTCTGTGGCCCTTGTTTTTGCTGAATGGACTCAGAGAGAATTTGCTATTCAGGGTCCCAAGGAGCAGCTGTTGCTCCAGACCATAAGCTATCGTTCCAGACTGACCACGACCCTGACACTGTGGAAAATAATTATTTTAAAATTAATTTAAGACAGGATATGCAGGGCTTTAAATCTTCATTTGAATCAAGAATGGCAGCAAATGCATTAATTGTGTTTTGTCCCTGCAATCTTCCGGTAAGGAAAAGAAATAGACTCATTCTGTAAAAGCTATTATTTTAAGAGAACAATGAATTTTGTTTGACAATAGCAAGAGAGGAAATACTGTTTGAATCCTTTTAACAAGCTTGCAAATACAATCACATTTATAGTAGACCAGGAGAACAACCCTTTTTTGTTCCCCTTCTATATATCTGCAGTTAATGCTTGTACCAGCAGAAGTGATAGCTAATGAGGAAACAGTATTTCAGACCTCAGCGTATATCTTTGGGTCACACGGATGATATGAAAATAGATAGACCACTGAGAGCAAAACAGTGCACTTCCAACAGTAACCAAAAACCATTCAGGTGGCCTACCACCATAGAGCTACAATTAAGCCATCGGACTTAACCCTGCCCACTAAGTTAACTGCAGTGAATGCTGTGTATTCATCCCTTAGAAGGATGGTTTCCCTCTGAAGTTCTTGGTTGCTCAGCATATGATTTAAAGATTACTGCAAAGCCTTTTGTACAGTTTCCTGCTTCTTGTGAAAATATAAATAGTTTTATTGACTTAAAGGGCTTTTATTTCATATAAAGAAGGAAGGCAATGGAGAGAAAGATGGAGAGAGAGAGACTTGAACAGCTTGAGAGAGCACAGTGTATGTGCTTGATAGAACTCAGTAAAAAAATCTTCATGTTGCAAGGGTCTTTGTGGTCACAGATGCTTATCTGTATAATTCAAAGTGATGCCTTCAGATTTTTTAAGGCTATTCTGCTGCTTCAAGTTCAGACAGCAGTGTTTTTGTTGTCTTTGTGCTCAGTGTCAACAATTCTTAGAGCAGGGAGAAGCTCTATGGAAGAGAAGGTTTGAAAAATCATTTTTAATTGTACATTAAGAAATGTGTTTAGGACTGCACATACCTTTAAGGATAAAAGTTCCTCTTTTCTTATCTGAGCAACAGCCATGAGCTGAAGTAATCTTCACGTTTCCTTAGAAAAATGAGCATTATGACAGGAGGATTTTAAAATTAATATGAATCTTAATTAGCTAATTGTCTCTAGAAACTGATTCATTATGTATGATTATTACAGAATGTGTTACTATTATGTGTGTCCCAAAAGAAGTGGAAATCTTGTGTCTAGGAAATAGCAGAGTATGTGTGTCAGGACGAGATTTTATCTTTATTGTCATTACAAAAACAAAGTTAGAATACAGGATATTCTGGGTTTTTTGTTTTCTTCTTTTTCCCAGAGTTTACAATCCTAGCCTTAAAAACAGGGAAAGTTTCTGTACAATTAAAGGACAATGGAGATCACATTTGACGATTCAGAAGATAACTGGTGATCAGGAATGTATCTCCTGGGTTTAGATTTTAAGTGCCTCTTACTGATCTTTTCCTGCTATTAAACTGTGCTGTTGAAGAAGAACTCAAATAATAAGGGATGTACTAAAATAGAAGAAAAAAATGTAGCCGAAGAATTATGGTTAAATTAATTAGGAGTTATATAGGAGACGAGAAGATTTATAATCATGTATCTCATGTATTATTCTTAGCTGATTGTTCTATATACCTATGAATATATATATAATTGTTATATGATAGATCATGTATATATTTATCACTTTTAGCTGACAGATCCCTGAGTCATCAGAATCTCCAAAGTAGGCCTACTCTGTCTTATTTTACAGTGAGCATGCTGGAAGAAACCAAAAGCTTCCCATCTTTAAAGTCAGGTTGTATTTGATGCAAAATATCAAACAAGAACATGAGAGGTCTCTACAGGGGAGAAAGCTGAGGCTCATCAATGTACTGTGAAAGGTTTGCAAAAGAACCCTCCTGCCCAGTGTATCTTGCTGGGTGAATCCCTCTACTCAGTTTTGCCTTCCACTGAAGCAAGTTTGAGCAGTTTCCTAATGTGTATGTAATTTAGTGATCCCCTTCAAGCTCCTATAGAAACACCCATATATCTAGTTCTGGATCTGAACCTTTTCTCTGCTGTAAGCAATCCCTTTTGTTTGTTTCAGCTTTCCTGCCTGCTGCTCCCTGCTTGCTGTGCCTCTCTGCGTGCTCTCCCAGCCACTGCACCAGGGCTGCTTCTCCAGAAAGGTCACTGCTTCTCCCTGCAGCTTCCCTGTGCTCAGAAGGCTGCAGCCAGAGTGAGGGAAAAGGTAGTCTGCCACCCTACTCCCCACTCCATTTGGGTGGAATGCACGCATAGAATCTATTCGTAAGGCTGAAACAAATCGATGCAGTCTTTGTCCCATTGTAATTATCATTAGCCCCAGTGTTATTTTTGCACCGGTAATTTAATCACAGGATAAGAAATCTGTCCACAATGTAATTAAAATGTAAAGATAATGATAAAAATAAATTACTGCTCGTAACTTTGTATATAAATACCATGCAGGAGATTAAAATTATATCACTGTTTTTGCAGCGAAGTAAAAACACCTGCAAAGTTCATGGCTGAGAATTGTTGTGAAAATAAGTTCTGTGTCTTAATTCTACAAAAATGGCACTAATGGCAAAACCTGAATCGTGACTGACTTCCCCTAAATCTAGAATTTCTTAAGTCTGTGTTAAAGAACACAACTTAGGAACAATTATTGACTGTTCCCTTTGCAGCATAAAGACAGTTCATCCTCTGAGTTTCCAATTTGTGGCTTGTCTTCTGATTTACTTTAAGGGTATGTTACATGTAGATCAGCGTATTTAGATAAGGTGAACCTCTCAAGCATTTTAATTCTCAAGTATTAAGTGAAGAAGTTTAGTTTAATGGAAAAATTTGAAACTAAGTCTTCTTCTAAGAATGGTTTAAAATCAGAATATCTGTATACGAGATAAAGCTTATATATAGCTGATCTTCACTGTGGGTATTGATGTAATGACTTAGAGTACTAACAAAGATCTGATCTCTTTGAGATCAGATTTAACAATTTAAAATTAACAAAGGAGGGCTGACTGCACAGGTATACTTGTATTTCATAGGATAGATATTTAGTATTTCCTGGTGTAGTATTTATTTGAACACACGGATAATGGATTTGAGAAATCTGCTGTACAGCATACATGGTATTAAGAACATGAATTCGTTGCCTGTTGTCCTCCAAAATAAACTACGCAAATACCATCTCCTCTTCACTGATAGCAGTGTTTTAAATAGGGTTAACACTGTTTTTTTTTTTTCAGCTGTAGTTCCACAACAGGGCAGCAGCAGTGATTCCTCTCTACTATTGGTCTTAGTAACCTTTTTCTATGTGCCAAATTTCAGTAGTCCAGCTTGACATGAGGAGCAAGGGTAATAGCTTTACAGCAGCCTTAAAACTGTAGCTGTGTTCAGTGCAGTAATCAGCTATGCTCAGTGTATGTAAATACTAAGAACACAGCAGTAGTCTTCATGGTACATACAACATGCAGTTTCTTCATCAGATCCATACATTGTCCTCCACACAGAGTAAAACTGCCCTGAGATTTCTGCCAGAATTCAGAACCAAGATGACTGTAAGTACTTTGCTTTATTTGTATTACAGCATTATTAAAAAAAAATAATAATCAATTTGTGTTCTCAAATCTGTTAAAAAACAGATCTTATATATATAATCAGTATGTCTTGAACTCAGTGTTATAGTATGCAATTATGGTTGCACAAATCTGTGCAGATGAGCTTTTAAGTTATCTTCTGTTAGCAAAGAGTTTAGCATATAAATAAAAAATGAAGACTGATGGCATTACAAGAACCAAGTACCCATTACAATTACAGCTGGAGAAAATGGCAAGAAAAATGGTTGTAGAATATTTATTTTCTATTTTAATACACAGTTTTTAAAAGATTTTATTTTCTCATAGGCTCTGTGGCTGTAACAGACTGCATTTTGACAGGCTTTTCTTTCACTTTTTCAGTGGACTAAAGCCTGCTCCTCCTACTCAAAAACTATTCCTGTATGGTGGTATCCCAGGAGGTGGCACAGGGGAACAGAATGAGGAGCATGCACAGCAATTATATGAGCACTTCAGTGTGGATTTTTGTTTTAATCTTAAATAGGAATCTGAAAAAAAAAAAATTAAAAAAAAAAATCAACAACTATCTGAGCCACTCTGTATTTAAAAATCTGTATTTTACTGTCATCTGGTAGGAACTACTGTTGTCCTTAGAGTGGAGATCAGCAAAAATTCAAGGTTTAGGTTCGTTTTTCTTTCGAAGGAGTTGGAGGCAAAATGAACGTTTTCAGATTGTGTTATGGAGGCCTGTTGTATGTGCTTGTTGTAATGTGAGAGAAATTGGAAAACACAATTTAAAAATAATTTTGAAACTTGATCGGTGGTACTTTTGGGAAAATCCAGTAGCTTTAACTGGCAATTAGATTTACAGGAGCCTGCAGAATTAAAAGAAATGGGTATTTTGATCCTCTTTTATCTTATTCCTATAGTATTTGTTTATAAAACTATATTATAGATGACAGAGTGTATGTTCTGCTCCTTCAAAACTACAGGTAGTTAACATATTTGCAATTGAGTATTTTGGCTTTTATAATTTTGTTTAAAGTTATTTAATAATTTGCTGTAGGACTAATATAACCTTAGAAAGATGCTGTAAAAAGACCACAAATTGAGCAGTGATGGGATTCCCACACATTCAGACTGGTAAAAAGTAAAACTAGTAAAATTCATGACTGTAGTTTTTCATTTTCAGTTGTTCTCTTTTTTCCAACTTCCTCTTACGTAATCATAAAAACACACAGATTGACTCTGGCATAAGAGTTGACGTTATCTCAGTTTACGTCTTGTGACTTTGTGTGGGCATTCCATGGCTGTACTTAGTATAGGCCTACTCTCAGTGATCAAATCCATCAAAAACAGAAGGGTGCAGGACACCACTGAAAAAATGCTGAACATCTTCACTGTCATTTATGGTTAATGAGAGATGAAGGTGGTTTGCCTCTTCGCAAATGTAGCTCTCATGGAGTGGCAGAAATATGTATGAAGAGTTAGTAAATAACTCCAGATGAATACATTAGTCAAGAGCTGTTCCTGTATACCAACTGGTCAAGTATTTTTTTGGTTCAGTTTGATGCAGCCATCACATGTAATGTATGCTATTTTGATTAGGAAGTAAAATGAAACATAACCCTAAATAAGTAGCTTATAATATGTCTTAATAGTTAAAGGACTGCTACAAGGCAGTGGTTTATATAACACGGTGAACTTTCTGCTCAGCAATACATAAAAGCTAACTTGCTCTATTTTTCTAGCTGATGTATGCTCAGTACTAATAATAGGCTTTACGAATCACAAGCATTCATTAAGTGAGCCAACAGATGTTTTAAAGAGACAATAGTTGAGATCTAGACTGTTTGAAGTGAGCAAGTAAACGAAAATATTTTTAAAAATAGTGAATCTTTAGAAAATGTTACACTAACATGCTACTAAACATTGAAGATCCTTTATTCCATGCAAAAACAGTATGTTAATTAGTGGATTAGTGAAAACATCTTTTGAGACCAAACTTAAACCCATCTTCTTGGTTTTGAAATGAATTTGGAATGCTTGACTTTCTCATGATTGCCCCAAGGGAAAATAGGACAGTTTGTTTGTTTGTTTTCTCAGGAAGGCACAGTTTAGCCATAGCATTTGGTTTTCAATGTAGAGCTGTTTTTCACTTAGTTATCCAGCTGGCTTGTTAGGGGTGCAATTAAATAAATGATTTGCTCTGGATCACTAAGTGAATCGGTGACTTGACTGGGAGAAAAAAATTGGACTGGGAAAACTGAAAATACCAGTTCCCATTGCAGAACAATTTCTCAGTAGCACTTAAGTAAATTAGAGGGATAACTTACTGTATCTCAGGGTCATCTGCACAAACCACCAGCAATGTGTAGACTAAGTTTACATCGGTAGAGAAATGTGGACACAGAAGGAAAACTGAATGAAAAGAAGTTAACTCTTCATGTGATAGATATCTGAACAGATATATCAGACCAAGAACAGATGTTAAATCAAAATTTGTCTTTTAAAGCTATTTGTTTTTGTAGATATCACTGTTAGGGGAAAGTTCAACTGAATAATGAATCTTTCACGTTTAGCTTTATTTTACTAGCCTATATGAATTGCAGCTCTAGGATTTTTCTCATTTACAAGTATTCAGCTTGGTGTGCTTTTTGGTTTGGGTTTTTGCTTAATTAATTTTTCCTATTTTTGGCAGCCTAAAGTTTAGTCAATACTATCATGGAACTGTCTTGCTGGTATGATGCCACCAATTTTTTTTTTTCCCCAATAGGTTTAATTAATGCAAATGGCTTCTGCCCGTTGCATGCATAGGTTGCTGGTTGCAATAATAAGATGTCATCTTCAGTGATGACAGAAGGCTATCAGACATGCACATGGGCTCATAATTAACATCACAGATTTTGCTGGTAGTGTTTAGTGGTAGTAAATGAATAGTGAAAATTAGTATATTCTAATTTGGTTTCAGGGGTAGGACATGAATGCACTTCAGTGAGGATAGAGGCTCCTGCAACTGGTTTCAAACCTCTCCTTTCTTCCAGATCACACCTCACTTCTTCAGGCCTCTCACTCCCTCCAGCATTATTTTTCCACCAGTTCTTCATCTTCTTAGCCTCCTCATTTCTTCAGGCTCAGTCTCCTGGCTAAGCCAGTGCTGGCTTTCTGCTTGGCTTGCTGCCCGAGTCCCCTGCTGAACTCAGGATGTGGTTCTGCCAATCTAATTGTGGGCCGCTACTGAAAGGAGTACTCTCATTCCTCTGACTGTCTCCCCTGGTCTCCCTTGTGAGCTGAGTCAGGGAAGTAAACTTGTATGATTATATGACTGGTTGTCTTTCAGATCAGCTTTCTTAATCACTTCATGTTGTAAAATGAACAATGCTAAAAATTACAGCCAGGGTTGGAGGGGAGAGTGGAATAGGGTGAGAATGGACCATCTCTTTCAGCAGCACTTCACAACTAAAGTGAGTTTCATCATTAAACTTCACTTTCAGCTCCAAACTCCTCAGTATGCCTTTCCTGTGTTTCATCTGTATCCCCTCCTCCTTAGGCTCTTGATTTGTCCTTGTCCTTTCTGCTTGTCTCATTTGTGGACCAGCTGATGCCAGCCATCGCACTCTACATCTTTTTCTGCCTCAGTCCTTCACTGGTCTCCTGCAGCAGACACTGTATCTTCTCAGCAGCACGGCCCATGGTCTGTCACTCAATTACTGTTGGCAAAGTATTTGCTAAAAGTGGGAGAAAATTTGGCAATTAAGACCTTATTTTTATAAACTTTTCTCAAACCATTTTTAAGAAGCTGTTCTACTTAGCTATGGAAAAGCATCTGAAATCTAACTGCTTATGTTATGAAAGTGGTCAAAATTCATGTCCTAGTAGGTATGAAATTCCTACCAACTGAGCTTTCCTCATTTCAAGCTGTTTGTGTTAAAAATAAGCTGTGAAATAGTTTTCAACAATAGTTTGAGGGTTTTTTTCCCTACTGTAAACAAATGCTGAATATCTGGGCAACAGTCTCCTCTGCGTAATGCAAGTCAGCTCCCATTGACTTCACAGGAGTTATATATGAGAGCAGAATCTTGTCTCTGTGAATAAAGGAGTTTTTTCAACAGTGAGGGGGCTCTGCACAATGAATGCATTTTTACCAGCCCTTTCTGATTCACTGGCAAAGTACCAAACACAAGAACTGTTTCTGTAGTCTTTTTAGTCTCACAATGACAGACATTTTCTTTTTCATTTTTAGTGGGAAGTCTTTTGTGTTGGTTTTTTTCCTCGTGAAAATTTGTCTTATGTTTCTTGGTATTTTGTACAATGGAGTAGAGTATTTCTCAGTCATAGTATTTTTGAAATTGGTCCCCTCTCTGACTTTGTCAAAAGCCAGTTCCCGTTTTATTCTACCTAAGGATAAAGAAGCAGGTTTGGGTCTAACTTAGGGATGCATCTCTTGCAGTTCAAATACTGGAACTGAACTGGACAGGCCCCTGTGGAAGTTCCAGCAGCCATCACTTGCCAATGTTGTGTCTGGGTGTCATAGATCCTAGGCACACAACTAGAAAAGTGGATGGCTTTGAAGTTATCAGGAACTATCTGATGGACCTTTAATAACACAAAATAAATTTATTGTGTGCCCCCTGTAGAGTCTTTTATACTATAGCAAGTGTGATTCCTTTTGTATTTTATTTTCTCCCTAGACTTGTGCCTGACAATCAGAAAAAGAGCTCAGCAGATATCTTCAAAAGGTTGGAATTTTTGGTGTTGTTATTTTCCATTTTTAATGTAATCATACATTATTCTCTTAGTAGTAGGTCAAAGTGGTTTTCTTCCCATTGTACTTGTGAGAACATGTATTACTAATTATACTGTTACAAAGATCAGATGTCTAGATAAAACTGCCCTTCCGGAGAAATAGTGAACTGAGGACCGTTCTTAGTGCTGACTGCTCTGTGAGGCAGTGAGTGTAAGCAGTAAGAGACCCCAAGCCTGACAATCACAGAATAGCCATATTCAGAACAACCAGTGTTAATTGTTCATTCCTATCTGTGTAATGCAACCAAGTATTTCAGTACCCATCTGACTGAACATGGGCAAACTGTGGACAGAAGAGGCCATCAGTCTTGCATTCTTAACACTGTCTGCAAGTAGGTGATACTGCTTTTGACCTAGAATGTGCATTGCGGTGCGGTTTGATGTTATGCAAAGTCTTGCTGCCTGCCTGTACACAACTGGATTTCTTCAAAAGCAGAATCAAAACCTGTCTTGGAAAAGGATATCTAATTCATGTTCAAAGCCAAGCAAAGGTATACCCAATATCTCTCCTGGTATAAACTGTGTAAATATTTAATTGCCCTCACAGTCAGGAAATGTCAACATTGGGTTTGTCTAGCTACAGTTTCCAACAAATGGATACTGTTCTGCCTTTGTCAGCAAGGTTGAAAAGGTCATACTATTGAGGTCTCTTTTCCATGTATAAACATCTGTTCAAAGTAATCAAGCCCCTTGTCAGTTTTATTTACTTCAGACACCGAATAAGCAGAAATGTGTGAACTCAGTATTGTGAAGGCTTGTTTTCTGCTCCCTGGATCACTTTTCAGTGTTCTTCCTCATCACTAATGTTTCAGTTTTCCTCCAAGTACAAACATCAGAAGTGTGTGCAGTTTTTTGTCGTGTTTCTTCACCAATGTGTGCACAGAGATCTTCTAGAAAGAAGACAGATTTGTTGTACACACTGGATTGCATTAGTTCTTTTTGCCTCAGCATCGCTTGTGCTTGGCCAAACCAATGATTCTCCCAAGTCTTTATCTGAGCCTCTCTTTTGCAGCCGTAGCCCACGTGTTCCTTACATGTCTGCTTGCATCTGTGTATATGTATTGGATTTAACCATATGACTCAGATAAGTCTGTAAAAATAGTCTTTTCTCCTCATTTATTACTACACCAATCTTTCTGTCCTTTCTAAACATTACCTCCGTAAGCCTTTATATAACCACCTGGGCTGTTACAGCTTTGGAATCAGCATCCTGAAGGATGCCATCAGAAATGCATCAGTTCAGTGATACCTCCTTGCCAGCGACAACAGTGTTTTGAAATGTCAGTGAGCTAGTTTTTAGGATGGTTATTCCTATATAAATCAAGTGTTTGGAATTGAAATGTCTTATGGCACTGAACCAATGGCTTGCAGAAGTCCAAGTTTAAAATGGAAGTGCAATTAGTTTTATCAGCTAAAGATTAAATTATTTAAAAATAAAGATCTTCATTCCTACTTGTCAGAGCCCTGAGCACGCTAATGGGCGTTAATTGCCCTCACCAGCCTCCCTTGGCCTTCATGCCCATGGCCCAGGAGCCCCATTTCACTCAGATCGGGCTGCCAGGGAAGCACTTTCCACAGTCCAGCCTGTGCTGGCCATGGCCGTGCTGCTGCTCAGTGCCCGGGGCTGCGTGCCCTGGGCTCTCTGGGTCCCATGTTGCCCCACTGCCTTCCCAGCCTCAGAGTGCCCATGGCTGCCCTCCCCAGGGGCTGCTGGCCTGCACTGTACCCCAGCCTGTTTGTGTGTAAGAGGTGATGTAGGTCTGGGAAGGGTCAGTACCTACCTAATGACTTTGTATTTCTGTGATCCAAAATATTTACTCATTTGCCTTTCAGAAAGAGTTTCTAGTGGCAATGAGGACCGCTGCTCCATCCGGATCAGGCTGGGTTGTATGAGACTGCTCGGTAGCGGTGACCTCAGTGAGCCAGAGCACATAAGGATTGCTATTTTTAAGAAGTTTTGGTGGTTGGTGGATATTAGTTCCTCTGAAATCTAGTTTTAGCTTTTCTGTGATGTTTTGTAAAGAGTGATATATCTAAATGTTGATGTTTCTTTGTATACTGTACAGTATGATCATTCCTGATGTTTTATCTGAACCACCTCCCCTCTAGACTCTGCACCTAGTAAACCTGAATGCCATTGGATCAGTGTGGTGCTCCATCCGGAAAGAAGGCTGTAGGCACCAGCTGCTGACATACTATTCTTTAGGAGTGCAGAAAATGCCTGTTTGAAAAACTGGAAAAAATAACTTGGCATAGCAGTTGTTAGAATGGGATGACGTTCAGTCTCCTGCTTGGTGACATTTAGAGGAAAGAGGAGGAATGGAGATGACTTATTTTTGTTCTGAACAAGGAGTATATTAGCTGTGCAGTGTGAAGGAGGGCAAGTAGTGAGTGATGCGTTGTTTTGATGCATTATTTTTCTGCTGTTTTTTTATGGCTAATGGAACGATTTAGATGATGTACTCTAGCAGAAGAGAATACTGGAATCCAACAGGAAGCAAATCATTTATTATATGCTTTATGGCGTGAATGATGCTGCAAACGTTGCAAAGATTTGAAGTAACTGTGCTGATAAATACTTACTTCCTCCTGTTTAGGACCTCTTAGCATTGCATTTACTTTTGAAGGGCGCAGTCTGAGCCCTTGCACTCAGGTTTGGTCTCTGGCTCAGTGACCACCTTTAGACCGGCTGTCGTGCCGCAGCTCTCCGTGGAGCTCTGCTAGCCCACACCCCACGTTTTATTTGCACTGAGCTCGGAGCTGGGGGTGTGCAGCGGGGCTCCTGCTGCGCAGCAGAGCAAAGGGACTCAGTGCTCTGCTTTCTGCTGGGAGATGGAGAATGCTTTGTGCCCTTCTTTGACGTCTAGGGCTGTGCCATCAGATGAGTTTTTGGAAGTCCCATGCTCCAATAAGCCGTGTTATCGACACATCTTGTATGATTCCTTGCTTACACGTGTTGTGCTCTTTTACCGAGGCCCTCAGCACCGTGGCCCGTTTAAAAGAAGTTCCAAGGTGTGAAGGCCGGCCCGGGGGTGCCGCAGGTGCCCGGCACCGCTCGCTACACAGGTGTTGTCGCGCCGCCGGCGGTCGCGGCGCCCCCCCGCGCCGCGCACCCCTCGCACAGGCGCGGCGCGCGTCCCCCGAGC
>JACDJE010000120.1:440965-527014 GCA_016647715.1 Pavo muticus | reverse complement strand
CAGGCGCGCGGCGGGCGGCGATTGGCTGTCGGGGCGGTGCGCGGCGGGGCGGGGCCGGCCCTGCGTGCTGCCCCTGCGTTCGCTCTCCCGCCGGGCGCCGCGGCGACAGTTACTTAGCGGCTGTCCGCGGGCGCGCGCTGCGGCTCTCTGCCTGCCGGGCTCTACCGCCACTGAGCTCCGCGACGCAGCCGCCTCCGGCCTCGCCATGAGCAAGGAGACGAAGAAGCCGTTTCGCCAGAGCGTGGCTGAGTGGCGGCAGTTCGTCTACAACCCCAACAGCGGCGAGTTCCTGGGGCGCACGGCCAAGAGCTGGGGTGAGCGCGGGGCGCGCGGCTGCGTGTGGGGACGCGGGGCCGCGCGGCCCGGTGACCGTTACAGCCGTTACCGCCGGTACCGCCGCCGCGCGTCTAAAAATAGCGCGGCCGCGTGGCGGCGGGGGGGCGGCCGGGAGGGGCAGGTGGGGCCGGGGGCAGCGGCGCGTCCCGAGCTGACTCACCCTCGCCCTCCCGCCCCAGTACGCAAATGCGGCGAGCGGGCCCGCAGGCTCCTCCCCGCGTGAGCCTCGGCGAGGCGCGGGAGCGTGGGGGGGCTCTGCGGGCCGCCACCGTGACGGCCTTCCGCCGCCTCCGCGCCTGCGGGCACCGCGGAGCCGCAATGAATGGGAGCGGGGCGCGAGCCGCGGGTCGGAGGCGGCGAAGCGAGAAAGTTTCCGTGCTGCGTTCTATAGTGCTAGCGAAGGGACCGCCGTCGTGCGGCTCCGGGCTACATTTGTCCCGGCTCGGGGCTGCCGCGCTCCCCAGTTTCCTTAAAATAAGCTCTGGGCGGCCGGAGCGGCCCGCGGGCAGCGCCCGTCCCCGGTCAGGTAGCTGCCCCGGCCCGCCCCAGCTGCGGCCCGCTGTCACAACCTCGCTCCTTCCAGTACAAATATTTGGATTTTCCCAGTATGTTTTCTCATATTAGACAGTTGTACAAACGCTTAATATCGGGATGTTGCTTCAGCCCTCACGGGACGTATTTACTGAGTTGAGAAAACGCCGCGTCCCCTCCCAGAGCTTGGATGTGGCCGGGCTGCCTCAGAGCTGTGCTTACAGAACCAACAAGGCTCTCAGCGTGGCACCAGCGGCGGGCCATCACGGCCGCGGCCTTGACACCATCTCAATGGATGCTGATGTCGAAATCCGAGGAGGAGCCTGGAGAAGGCCGCGGGGCAGCGCTCTGCGCTGCCAACGTCTGTCCGTCAGGAGAGGGCCCTGCTCCGACACGAGCTCCCCTCCATTCAGATGGAAATAAGAGCTCGCGGGCTGCTCTGCCGCCTGCATAGCAAGGGAGAGGAAATTTCCACTCTGCTGGGCCCAGCGATCCCCGTGCAGGCAGGTTTCCTCAAGTGCGTGGGCTGCGCGAATGGGCGTGCGGTGAGCAGGAGGCTGTGCCGTGACTGTGATAGGAGCAAAGGCCGTGGGCACGTCACTAATAGCTGTGACTTTAAAAAAACAAAAAGGGATCCTGGAACAACCCTTCTCTGTTGAAACCTGAGGGATAAATCACTTACAACGTTGCCAGTCCAAGGCCAGTAGATAACTCTTGCAGCTGATAGAACTAGTGGGTAATTGAGCTGCTATTTTGTTTCACAGCCAGCTGGCTTGATAAAAGATATTTTTCTACATCCAGAAAGAGCACATTGGCTTAGGTAGCAGTTTAAATAATTTATACTTAATTAGTTTTCTTAAGGGGTTTAGGTGATTGACATGTGGTTTGTGGTGTAACTTTCCCTTAGGTATATGTGAAAAGGTTCAACAACACTATTAACTGTCACTGTCGTTTTTTGTCAATATTTGTCCTGACATTTTGCAAGTAATATCTCATGCTTATTTAAATTACTTGTCTGCAAATATTAAGTAAAAATAATTTTGGCTCTGTTAGGGTGTGGTATGTGTTCTGGGGAGTGCAGTACTTGATGTCTTGGTCACCCTTGCATCCACAAAGTAGGGTGTTTCTTTTGTTTTGCTTTTAATTGCAGAGCACTCGCTGAGTGCTTCTGCTAATGGAGAATACACAGGGTTCAGTCTCACTTCTGCTTTTGCATCAGTGTGTGCACTGAGAGCTGTCCCTCTGGCTGCTGCTCCCCTGCGGCTGCTGGGCTCCCTGGGGGGAGGTGGGGAGGCAGGAGCAGCTCTGGCTGCTTTGCTGCCTGTCTGCTGGGCCGTGGTGTCTCCAGGGACAGCGTGGTAGGAATTCAGCTGGCTCTGATTCTTCCTGGTGTATTTCTTTTGTCTCGAGACAGTTTCTTCTCAAAAATAAGTAAAGAAATTGTTAAGTAACTATTTGCTGTGTGTGTGTGTGTTGTCCTGGTCTGAGGCAGTCCTGGAGGCTGATCAAAATTGTGACCACAAGTCAGTTAGCAGCTTTATGTGTCTATAGGAAATAAATGATGGATGACTTAAGTTTGTGAAGTTCTCAGCAGCAAGGCATGCACGGTCCTCAAAAACATCAGTAGAAGGAGGATCGTGCTGGGGTTCTGCGCAGGGTGTAATGAGCAGGGCAAAGAGAGGAGAACTTGGAGCACCGCCACAGGGTCCTTCCTGTAAGGAGAGAGAAGATTGGTATCTGCTCTACAAGTAATGACAAGATGCTGTGCCTGCCTGGGGCTGCAGCAAGAACGCTGAGTGAGATCACTGCTAGACTCCAGCAGTGCCGAAGCTGTGGTCACACGATGTGATGTCAGGCCTGGTTAAGCCTGGAGCCAGCTCTGTCAGGATGTTCGAGGTAGAGATGATGTTGTCTTGGACAGCGTATAAAAATTCTGGCCTACTGAGAAGTCCTGAATGCTTAGCGGTATCCTTCAGTGCAGAGATATGTACTTGAAGTTAAGGCACAAAACAAATAGAAGGAACAAAAACCAGAAGATCCAGATTTGCTTTGTTTGGTTTTCACTGTGTTCTTGCTGGGACGCACAGTGCTACTCTTCTGACTTGATTCTTCCTTGTTCTTTATCAGTTTTTGAGGAAGATTTTGTTGGCAGATAGTTTTCTTCATAGGCAGAGTACTGGTATTGCTGTCTGCCATTGCAGTTGGAACGTTTGTACACCCAAGTTGTGAATCAGAGGACAGTGTTCTTCTTTGTATCGTGGCAGATGGACAGTGCATGTGAGGTCCCTTTGCAGCCTGGAGTAAGGCTGCAGTCAAAATCTGAATGAACTTTCCTATAATGCTACTTACTGTAAGAAATAAACATTTGAGGAATCATAAACCATCTTCTTTTCCATGTCACAGATAGCCCTGAGGAAAACAAGCTTCCTTTTTCTTGCTGCGGGTATCAGTAAGCTCTGGTGCGTGTGTTTATAACACGCGCAGGGTGTGTGTTCTAAATGCTGGGTCGGGACACTTGAGCACTGGCTTTTGCGATTCTCTGCCAGTGTAACTCTTGATAATGTTTATTGTCTCGTGAAGCGGTCCCACGTTGTATCTACGTTCTTGGTTCATTGTGACATAAACCGCAACGCACTGCCGAGGTTTTACTTCTTTCTGAAGTCTTCCTTCCCTCTTTCTTTCTTTCTTTCTTTCTTTCTTTCCCCCTGCTGCTCCCAGAACTGGGAAAACAGTAATTATGAAGTGTTAGGCAGTTGAGCTGAAACGTGACTAGTGCTTATCTAGTGGGTATGGATGTGTTGGTATAAAGCAGGTGGGCCAGAAGGCCGCCTTAATATTGGTGGGTGTCACCAGTCACAGACTTGCCTTCTGTAATACCTGTAGTAGGAGCTGCTGAAGAACGATCCCAGAGATGAGAAGATCATGCAGCATGTAATGTATACAGCCATAAAGACAACATTTCATTTTCTTGGTGCAGGTGATGTCACATAGTTGTTTCTAGGTCTGTTGTGTGCTTATATTAATGCATGTAAATAGCTACCTGTATATGACGTGTAGGCAGGTCTGCCAGGCTGGCTTGTGCCACATCGACAAGGTGTTTATCACTTTGCCATGTAATGTTTGGAAAGCCTGTATTTGTCATGGAGATCATAGTCAGATATTGCATATCTTGACCTTTTACTGGAGTCAGACATTTTACTTTGCAGCGTGGATAAGTGTTTTGATTGTTGCAAATGAGCTCCAAGTAACGCTGACACCAACGTGTTGGTTCAGAAAGAGCAGTTTTCCACTGCTGCAGAATGTGGATTTGATACTCGTGGTTTTCTGTGGTAGTATTAGTGCTCATTGGCGAGAGACTTGAAGGGTTTGGTGCGGAGCTGTGCGTGGCAGTCCTACAAAGCATGGAATGAGCTGAGCGGCGGCTGCACCTGGGACAGCTGTGGAGGAGCGTTTTCCACTGTAAGCCGGGCAGATCTCATTTCCTGACAAGAAGTCCAGCGTGATGTGAAGTTATTTTGGCTGAGCTTCTTGACAAGTAATGGCTTGTTCTTTGTGATTAGCTTAGGATAATTAATACTAATAGGCTCACAAAGTTCAGCATGCTTAGTTTGCTGCTCTTGCAAGTTTTGTTTTGTTTTTCCCCTCCCTCCCCATTTTTTTTTTTTTTAACAAGGCAAAGGAGCATAAATGGGGTACTTTATTCTGATGGACAGTGTTCTGCAGTGCGCTTACAAGCTGTCTTAAGAAAGATTAAAAGTGGTCTTTCTGTGTGCATACATGTGCTTTGCTGTACTGGGGAGCTAGTGGTGTTCTCCAGGCTGTGAAAGAAATAGGGTCTTCCTCGCCCTGTTTCTGCTGCACCTGGTGGGTGAAGCAGGAACAGCTGGGGGCTGTTTCCTTGTAGAGTTCTATAGCTCTGCGAGGTGAGGGATGTGGACCAGAATGGTTTTAAGTTGATTTTGGAGATCCTGGAAAAGAGACCTGACCAAAGATTTTGGGTTTTTTTTGGTTCATTTTGTGATACCCAAAGTACATTGAGTATTCATCAGATCATTGCTCTGTTTTGGATTCAGTTGATGCAATTGTAAAGCTTATAGATAAAGCAAATCACCAGTGTCACAAATACAGGTGCAATTTCTGTAATAGTTTTTACTGATAAGGATTTATGCTGCTTGATTTATACGTTTTCAGCTTCTAAGTAGCCTTAGAAATAGTTCATAATAGAAGTCTAGCTTCTTCAGTATGGAACAGTTGCGTTGTTTCAGGTACTTTGCTACTTAACTTCAAATCACTGTGCTGTATATTGTGCGTCAGTAGTTCCCAAATGCATCTTGAATAGCTGATTGCTTTCATATTATTGCAGGTTGGTAAGCAACTTCCTCAGCATGTGAAATCGAAAAATAAAACAAAATCAATATCCTGTAATGTTCAGCTGGTTGCTGCAGAGAACTTTAGTTACAGTAACAATAATTTGGGAACCACCCAATTACTGTTGTACGTGTGCGCTGGGTTCTTTCAGGAGTAATACAGGCTCTTCATCTCCTGTCGTGGTGGCCTACTGGTGCTAAAACGCCAGTGGTTTCTGGGGCGGGAGCCAGAGCTTAGGCTTCCTTCTGCCATCCCACAGCAGGCAGTACTCATCACTGGGCTCTGTCCTTTTTGCTTTTGCGTTTTCCTTGTCTACGGAAGAAAACTGCACTTGAACCTCTCATATAATCACGTGTTGGTGGTGGGTAATGGTTTTGATGTGCTTTGTATTGTTGGCTTCCCTATATCAGTCTCATTGCTAGAATGTTTGGTTAAAGGTGAATTTGTGTCATCGTGGTTCTTTTTTAGATTAGAAATGTTTTGAAGATGCTTTTCTGTAGTTGGTTCTGTGTGTAAGCACCTGAATTACTCAGCACCTGAGCTCAGCACCTGAGCTGCCATTCTTCTTGACAAGTTGTACGTGTCCTGAGTCTTGAGTGACGATTCTTAAAAGAGACTCTCATGCTCTTTTTTTGGATAGTTTTGTATACTCAATTAGTAAAGCAATTTCTGTAGAATCTTCCACAACTTTTACTATGCCGTTCATCCAGACAGCGAATGTGGTTTGTCTTCTATCAGGAAATGCCTCCGCGTAAACCTCAGTTTTAGAAGGTCATTTAACTGAAGTTGTCAAAGCGCATGCTCAGAAGGTCTGAACATGAATGAAATATGCTAATATGAGTCCATCCGGGGCAAAACCCAAATGTTGCAAGAATATAAAAACTTGTCTGAAAGCTTTGTTAATTAACTAAAGCTGATGAGCTGCCCAAAATGTTAAAGGATCTTTAGAGTTGTGCATCACGTCTCAGAGAAAGATGAAGTTCTCAGAAGATCTTGAGATAGGCTGAGTCCCCTTCATCGCTAATGTAATATTTGGACTTTGACCCATTAGCTTGTCTTTTCAGCAAACAGCTTGTATCCAGAGCCCACCTCTGTGCGTGCACAATGGCAATCAGGGAGAGAAAAATAAAGAGAAATAAAAAAAAGTTATCAGTGACAATAATTCTCTACCCATTTTCCTATAGTGTTCTCACTTAACGATCTGTTGCAGCTCAGCGAAGGAGAAATACAGCGCTTCAATAGACAGTCTCCTGGAGGCTATTTCCTCAGGATTTGAGGGGCTCTTTCTTAGGGGACTGTGACGTTGTAGTCAGCAGTGCATGTGTTTCCCAGGCACATTGCTGGATCCCTCGGGTAGATCTGTACAGCAGGTGGACGTGCTAGACAGACTTAGGGAAAGTCTGAACAGAAGGCATGGTGTGCTCGTGGTGTGCTCTCAGAGCCGTGTGGCAGAAAGGATTTTCACCTTGAGAAGTCTGTTGTAGGAGGAAGTGTGTGTGAATAAGCACCGTGTTGTGTGGAGTACTTTCAAGTATCGAGCGTGCTATTGAATCACCCATTAATCTCTATTTCTTCTTCCACTGGATCAGGAACAATTTCTTCTTTTCGTTCAGATCTTTCGTCTCCCCGCCACCCCTTCCTTTCCAGCTGTAAAACTCTAATTCCCTTAGCAAATGGAACTGGAGTGGTCTGCTTAGTCATTTTCATTGGCTTCCCATTAGGGCCCAGACTGGTTTCAGAAGCTTTTCTTAAAGATGCCAAAATGCCAGATCTTACCCTGTGAGTTCTGAGAGCCAGAAAGTACAAAGAGAACTTCCCGGCACTGGGCAGTATGTCTGCGTGCCAGGGGCACAGGGACTGACAGCGACCAGTGGGAGCGACGGGGGGCTTGTGGAAAAAACACCACCGAATAATCAAGTGCTGTGTTGCTTATTTCCTATTTTTATTTTCAAAATAGACGAAGGCATCAGCTGGAGCAAAAATAACAATTTTACCTTTTCCTTACAGGTTTGATCTTATTATTCTATCTGGTGTTTTATGGCTTCCTAGCAGCGCTCTTCACGTTCACAATGTGGGTTATGCTTCAGACACTGAGCAATGACATTCCGAAATACCGTGACCGGATTTCTAGTCCAGGTAACAGTGTATTTATCTCTTCGTAAACTCACTTCTGGTTTAACAGCCGAGTTTCGCTCGTGACTTTGTTTTAAGTAGGAACTGCCTATGAGATTTGTGTTTATTATGTGTTTATTATTCAGTTACTTGGAAATTTCAAAGGAAAAACTCAGTGTGAGGCACGTTATGTATAGTATAAATTCAGTCGACAGCCCTTTGTGTGTAGGGGTTAACTGCTGCTGATTTTTCTCTGTAATTTCTTCAGTTGAATTTGTCTGATGTTTTGACTGCAATTTTCCCTTCTCATCTGGACACCAGTCTGTTGTAAAAGTGGGATCATCATCTGACCAAATCGCTTTAGAGCAACTGTAAACCAGTTCTGCGGGATCAGATGGAAGGCCACCTGTGATAAGTATTTGATACTTCGAAGAAAGCACAGGAAGGTTTTATTATGGGATAGTCTGCTCTAGAGTAAGGGCTACAATGGGAAGAGTTTTGGCTACAATTTTCAGAGTTTTGGTTTTGTATTAGTTGGCTTTCAGCAGACATGCAATGTCTGTAGAGTGCAGTGGTTGTTGACCTATTGTGTAGGGATCCGTTGACAAGGGAGGGTGCGGCTTTGGAGTCAAGTCCACGTAAGATGTAGGTGCCACTAGGCACGGTGTCTTGCTACACTGGGCTGGTTCAAGGAGATAAACGTGACAGAAAGGCAATTCTGCACAAATAAAAATGGATAATGAGAATATTGTAGGTGGGTTTTTTTCTTAGTTTCTGTTTTTTTAGATTTGTTTAAATATGTCATGGTTTTGTGTGCTGGGGAGAAAGGAGGGGTTGTGCTGTGGAAGATGTAAAAGTTGCTTTTACTTAATACCAAAGAGGTTAGTGTCTTCCAGATAACCGCTCCAGCTGAATGTGTATGTATGTGATTTAGATATGTAATTTAAACGATTGGGCCACGTGAAAATTTGGTAATATCTCTCAAATCTTTTCGTTTGGTTTAGGGACCAAGTTTGTGTAAAAATATCATCAACAAACTAAATGGCTGTGCAACGTTAATATTTTGGTGAAAGTTAGAGTATGTTTTTAAATGACTTTTTCATCTTTCTGAACTCCAAACACACAAAATCCAGCAACATCTTGCAACTGCATTAGATCTTAAAATGAAACAGTAATCATTGTGTGAGCGAGTAGCAACTGGGCCTGTGTGACAAAGCTCTCTGGATTTTGAGCAGGATTTGCTTTGATGTGGTATTCAGGCCAGCTATAACAGGTGTCCTCTTACACATGGGATTCTTAAGGATCTGTACAGCTCTTTCAAGCTAAGAATGGGTGAAATTCTTGGAAGAACAACAAAAAAATAAATGACCTGTTTAAAAGAAGTGGCTTGGCCATTTATCCTTCTTCCCATCTCCTCTGTGATAGTCAGAGCATTGGTAGCAAATGGAGCTGTGGGTAGCTAGGACTCAATTCTAGACCTAATGACATTTTCTCTCTTGGGGTTTGGGTTATTTATCCTCCTTTGTTTTGAAATGTCACGGAGGATGTTTGTTTAGAGAAGTATTTATCCCACAATTTTTAACTTAAAATTCAGAAATATTTTAGGAATTCCTATTTTTTAATTAATGATAACTTTCATATATGAGTAATTAAAGACAATGAAATTGCTTATCTCTGTTTTAATGTTTTGCCTTAACTGTGTCGTTTTTCACTTGCAGTGATACATGTCATGCTCCTGGCTGTAAAACTTTAATAAATTAAAAAAAAACTACACACACAAAACCTGGATGGCGTAGGTTAAAGGTTGTTCTCGTGTTAAACATGTTTGGAAATCTCACAGATTGATTTATTTTCTAATTGGTCTTTGACTTGTAACGTGCGCTGGGATATAATAAAACAATCAAATCCAGATGATTTTAAAACATTAAAAAGAAAAATCTCTTGGAGTTGTTGACAACTGTGATCCGTTACTGTCCTCGATATAACCCTATGTTGAAGCTGCTAATTCTGTTCCTCCTTGAAGGCTCCGTATCCTGCATCTCTCCTGGTCTGCTTCAGTCCTTCTTCAAATAGCTTTTTCTGCAGACATTCCATCGCAGTCTCCAGGCAGACTGCGACAAACTAGAACTGGAGCAGTCCTTTCCTCTTAGGATATTTCTGAAGTTCCCCTGAAGCAAAGAGTCTCTTCAGATTACTGTTTCATTCATTGATGACTAGTTTAATTACTTTGTTATATTCACTTTGAAAAACAGCATCTAAGTCTTTCATTTATAGTATAAATGTATGTGTGTGTATGTATGTATATTACTTGTATGTATACACATTACCTATAAATTAAAAAATACACACACACATTTATATAAGTAATAACCTCTTCTGCCCCAGAACACCTTAAGTGACTCTTCAGCCCTGTTGCTAGTTACCTTGTATTTTCTTGAATCCCGGTTCAGTCTGGTGCTCTGAAGATTGCTGATGGTGCCAACTAATTGGCAGTCAAAAATGGTAGTTTTAATTTATGTCCATCAGAAGCATTTAGTTGTGGCTTTCCTGGAAACAACTTAACTGCTGCTGATGTAGAATGAAGAATTTGATTATTATTATTTTTTGGAAAGCCTACCAAAAAATTGAAGGAATTGTTAAACTCGTGCATAATTTTAGAATCTGGAAGATATCTGCCTGTGATAAATTTATAGGATATGTCTTTTTGTTTCCCAGCTTAAGTATTTGTAGTAATTTCTGCTATCAAATAAGAAGCCCAGTCACTTCCGTAGGTGAATCCTTCATAGACCAGGGCTGCTTAATTGCTCTTTCTGAATGCTTTCCAAGAGCTCACTCATTGATTAACTGTGGTGTATTAAGAATCCTTCATTAAGACAAATTCTGCACTTTTCTCTTTCTACTGCAGTGTTGTATTCTTTATTTTGTATAAAGAAGGCCTGATTTTATTTTTTTAACGTTGGTTGGTAAGGTTTTTGCCTTAAGCTTTTATTCACTTGGGAATCTGGTTTTAATTAGTTTTGTCAGATGATAGGAAATTACATGGCATCCTAAGGAGATGCAATTAGTCACTGCCACAACTGTACTACTTCTGTTGCGCCAAATTTGACATTGATCTAACCATTTTGGTATTCTAACCTAGAAGAAAACTAATGTGGTTAAAAAACAAACAAACAAAAAACACAACACTATTTTGGGTAAAACTGCAACCTTGGATCTCAGCTGTAACTGAAGAGATTATTACCCCTGTACCTTATTTTACCCATATCCTAGGAATAAGGACAGTTCGGCTCTATCAAGAGGCCAAGCTCCATTTCATTGTCTGCTTCTTTCACCCTTCAGTGCGAAGCCTGATTTGAGCATGCTGCAGCCATTCTCTTGCTAGCCTTGACCCTGGTTTGCAGATGGTTCCTGTTCCAGCACTGGCACCAGGAGCCGGCCAAGGGCAGCAGATGGAAGGCGGCAGCGCTGCTGTAACGTGGCTGGGGGCAGCCTTGACCGCTGCAGGGCCCAGTGCAGGTGGCTGTCAGACAGTTACCATGGTTAGACACTGTGCCCATGTCCAGTGACACGTGTGCAGTGGCTTACCGTGCTCTCTGGTATTATCTGTGACAGACTGCCTCTGATTTCTCTTTGTGGTGAAGGAATAAAGGAAAGACTAACTGGGTGTGTTTTGTTTGGGAAAAAATGTAAGCCATCTTTATGCATTATAAAGTTGTTTTTTTTTTTTAAACAAGAAGCTTTGTTCCTCGTGGGTGTCTAGGAGATTAATATGGCTTTGCTTCATTCTACATAGGTTGCCCTGGAAGTGATGCCTCCTATTTATTATTTCCATGGAAACTGCTACAGATACAAAGAGCACAATAACACACACTAGTTGATAGAGCAAATCCTCAGCTACGAAGCACTATTTTATAGCCAACACCACTAGCTGTGCATTTTTGCCAGTTATGACCAATAACCTGCCTGTCATGCTCATAAATATTTGTACCAGCGGAGATGGTCCACTGTTGCCACTGCTGAAACGCACCACCCACTGCCTCACTGTGCTCCATGAATGTTCAGCAAATGTCAATGAGTGTCAGTGGGTGCAATTTCTTCCACATGGAGAAATTCATACGCACTTCCATGCCACGTACTGTTCTGTTGGGCTGCCCCTCTGCTGCCATCTGTTACGTGACAACAAAATGTAATGGAATATTGGTTGGAAGGTTCAGCCTCTGCTGCCATACTGCCAACATCCACTTCTGACGTTGTGGGCCAACATAATAAAATAGGAGACGTTACTTACGGAGCAGCCCTCATATCTTGTCTCAAGCTTTGATGCTTAATTTTAACTGGAAGGTTTCTGAGTGTGGCTTTGGCTGTTTTTATTTTTTTTTCTAATTAGTTTAACTCAAAAAATATTGAACATGTGAAGCGAATCAGTAAAATGAAATGGAAGTGATTGAAGTTTCTGATTTTGTTATTTCTAATCAATTGGGTTTGGTTTGTGAATTGTTGTGTTGATTTTTAATACCTGACTTGAAACACAAACTGCTTTCCAGTTATGTGGAGTACAGGGGTGACATCAGTGTTTCTTTACAGATGGGTATTTTTCAGCTTATGGATGTGAATTTTGAGTGAGTTAGAGTGACACAGGGATGAGAAGTTGTTTAGTTCTTTACTTGTACTTTCTCTTTTTAAGGGCTTATGATTTCACCAAAGCCAGACACTGCATTGGAATTTTACTTTAACAAGAGTGACGCCCAGTCATATGCAGAATATGTTTCTACACTTAGAAAATTTCTTGAAAGTAAGTAAGTTACTGATACCCAAGCAGTTTAGGAATCTTAATGTTTGGTACATTCATTTTCACTTGCAGTTAGTAATTACTAATGGAAACTGATGAAAGTTCAGGCTTACTCTAGACAAAAATGTTTTTAAGGTATGTAATTCACAGAAAAATGTAAAGGTAACAAAAAGTTACCTGTATTTGACAGGGAAACAGTGACCCTCAAAAGTTGTAAGTTAGAATTGAGGAGGTCCTGTAGAGTCACACCTTTTTGCATGAGATGCTTTCTTAGATACACAAGCTATGTCTGAGCCTATCTGGGTTGGTAGTGGTGGTGCTATCTGAAAGCTTTGAGTAGGTGTTTCTTTCAGAGCTCTAGGGAGGGGGTTCCTAGGAAGAATGCTCTATCTGATGCTGACCTGCCTCCTACAGTTCAGTGGGTTTGGGACTTTCAGGCTGAGAATGAGCATTTATTATCCTGCTTCCGTTTTATCCAATGCTTAGCTATCAGGGGGAAAAAAACAAAATGCGTTGAGGGATGAATAGATGAGCACTTGTGATAATATGATCTACGTGTTTGTGAAACTCAAGAATCACTTGTGATTATAGAATCATAGAATGGTTTAAAGGGACCTTTAAGATCATGTAATTCCAACCCTCTGCTATAGACAGGGATACCTTCCACTTGACCAGGTTGTTCAAAGCCCCATTCAGCCTGGCCTTGAATGCTTCCAGGGAGGGAGCATCCATAGCCTCACCATGCAACTGTTCTCATGTCTCACCACTCTCACTGCAAAGAATTTCTTCCTAATGTCTAGTCTAAATCTACCCTCTTCCAGTTTAAAGCTGTCTCCCCTTGTCCTATTGCTACCTGCCCTGCTAAAAAGGCCCTCCCCAGCTTTTCTTCAGGCCCCCTTCAGGTATTGGAAGGCTGCTCTAAGGTTCCCTCAGGGCCTTCTCTTCTGCAGGCTGAAGAGCCCCAGCTCTCTCAGCCTGTCCTCGTAGGGGAGGTGCTCCAGCCCTCTGATCATCTTTGTGGCCCTCCTCTGGACCTACTCCAACAGTTCCATGTCCTTATGTTGGGGGCCCAGAACCGGACGTTACTATAACATCAGTTGTACTACCTGATGGCAATGTAGAGGCAATTTAATATTAGCTATTAAATTACTTGAAGCTTTCCTGTGTGTTTATTTAGAAAAAAAATTAACAGTACAAATGGAAAAATTGTTAGTTTCCAGGTAAAAACTTATTTAAATACAAAGATTAGAATTATGTACAGAAATTAGTAATTACTGATATGATCCTAAGAACAAGACATTGTTTCTTTTGAAATACTCTGTATTCTTTAATTGACCACAGTGCTGCTTTTTATACGCTCTGAGAAGGTAAGCCTTTAAGATGAAAATGGGAGGCACAGCACTTGGAAATAACTCTCTAAGAGAACTCCTAGAAAAGTAATAACTGTAAATCAGCTGTTTATATATAATTTCTGTAATTTTTGCCTACTTCTGTGCTTTATACCATTGGTTTAAAAACCCTTTTTATGTTTCGTAGCATATGATGATTCAAAGCAATCCCAAAACATAAACTGTACACCAGGAAAGGTTTTTGATCAGAATGATGTTGCTGTTAAAAAAGCCTGTCGATTTAACCTCTCTGAGCTTGGGCAGTGCTCTGGGAAGGAAGATAAGACCTTTGGCTATTCTAAAGGAACTCCCTGCGTGCTTGTGAAAATGAATAGAGTAAGTGACTACTTTTTTTCAATTTCATTTTTAGTGCAGGGTATGAAATATCACTGTTGAAAAGGACTGAAATACGGATTCAGTTTACTTCTGTGTTTTACTTCATGCCTGCGTTCTAGGAATGCAATTAGAATGTCATGGATTCCATAACTCCTAACTTCCCAGTGTTGTGAAAATTTGACTGAATAACCATTTGACTTCTCAGTGATGTTGTGTTTCTTGAACAGTTAATTGTTTTGAGCCATTAATTTTACGTGGTTAATGTAGAATAAGGAAGTAGCCCTGGGTATGGCCGCCATTTGAGCTTTAACGTAACAATACTTTACATCTTTATTCTAAGCTAAAATCGTCCTTCTCAAACATAATACTAGGCAGATGTGCTCTCTGTATCAACTGTCTTATTCAATGGGAGAACGTTTGAATTTGGTATGTATAACTGGAGAGAGAAAGAAGGTCTGTAAATACTTTAACTTTCTCTTTCAGATAATTGGATTAAAGCCTGAAGGGGAACCGTATATACAGTGTACATCTAAGGTCAGTTCTGAATGTAAGAGATAAATGTGAAGTTAATTTTCCTTGCAATTGAGATGAAAAGTCAATGTAAATACTGTTGGAACACTTATTTCACTGTCTTCTGTTAGACTTTCTTCTTTTTCTCTTGTTTTCATCTTACTGTTTGTCTAGTTTAATTTTATTGTCTTTAATTTCTTCAGTATAGTTATTAAAAATACTGTCCTTTTTGTTCTTCTGTTTTAAGATGTATTTGAGCTACCTGATTTCCTACAGAGTTGAGGAAATGCATAGGGGTAACTTGTAGTCATATTTATTTTTATTTATTTAGTGTGAGTTGTGTTTTGTTTTCCCATTTCATAACCTATATTTTTATTTTTTTCTCCATGCTGCAAGTGCACCTTAGACAATTTTATAAATGATGGGTAAGACAAAGTGTGGAAACTAACATTGTTACCGTTCAAGTAAAAGTTGTCTTCAAATCAAATATAAGCAACTTACAATAACAGCTTATCTATAAGTATTTGTTGTGTACAAAATGCTTTCTCAGAATGTTTTAAGGCAATTATGATAATTACTTTTGACTTGTGCGTATTTCTCCTAGAGTGTTTGGGGAGCAGTGAAAGCCTTGGTAAGTTGGTAGCTTCAGCAAGGGATAGAGTCGTGGCTCTTTGAGTTGACTGAAAAAATGTAGGCTGGGGAACTTCAGCAATTGATGGGACAAAAACCACAGGTGTTCCTGCCTGCACTCGAGGAATCTGTTGTGGGCGTAGGTTTTAATACTTCACTTCTGTCAAGTCTGTGGAAGTTTTGATCTTTCCATGACAGTCTATTGCAAACAAAGTTGATTCCTTGTGCCCGTTCTTAGAAAATGTTCGGTTGGAGGAATTTCTCTGGAATAATGCAGTTAGGTTCTTCTGATGTTTACTATTCATCTTTCTTCTTTCTTCTTTCCCTTCTCCAATTTATCATTTCTTATATAATACCATATCCCAAATTGGACACAAATTTTCCTCTAGCTGAAGCAATTAACGACAGAATTTTTCCCTCATCACATCAGAAGTAGTTAAAGTCTCCCGAGGTGAATTTGCCATTTCTAATACTATTACAATGAGTCCTTGTTTTGTTTTGCTACTTAGATCTTCCTTTTTAGTTTTTCTGTTGCGTGCCCCTTCTCCCACCCCATTTGTTGTGATCATTATAATGGGATCAAGCTTCAACTTCTTACAGCTTGCTGTCATCAGTGAAGGAACTTTCTCTTATATCTGCCAAGTTCTTATTGAAAAACTGAGCACAGGCCAGTCGTCTTCATCTCCACCTGAAATGTGTAGTGATGTGCTAATAGCACCGCACATATATAAGCTACATATAAAACACTGAGGATTCTATTTTATATTAATGGTATTTCTTCAGCTTTCTTATGGATGTTCTATGAGATGATGTTAAAAACTATAATAAGCATATGTTGTGATGAATTTATAATGAGGTGCATCTGCCACTGTATTTGAATCTTCCCTAAATACTGGCTCATAGCAGGAATGATGTGTAGAAGCTGTTTGTCTTTCTCTGTTGTTTCTCTTATTCAGGGTGTTTACTGAGTCTTTAAATAGCTGATGTGTTCTGTTGCAGTGGTTTTTTTTTTGTTTGTTTGGTTTTTGTTTTTCTGTTGCTGTCAGCAAATGTGGATTAAAAAAATTGGGATGTACTACAGAAATTAAGCCAAATAAGCCTCTTACTGGATATTAGCTTCATAGCACATATGAGCATATTTGTGCAGTTCATAGCATGAATGCAACTTGCTGGTAATTATGGGTTTTACATCAGAAATCTTTAAGATCTGAGTGACAAGAATGGATTTTGCTTAAAAGGTGATTTTATTGAGCAGAGCAGAAATCCTGGTGTCGTGTTCTCTTCATTGTAGGGAAGACCTTCTTTAACTACTATTTTTAACCTGTGGATCTGCTGTTGATCAATTAAAAAATATATATTTTATTCTCTATAGTTTGAATTTTACACGTATTAGGGAGCCATCTGGAGAAGTGTCTGCCTTGACTTTACACAATCTGACTTCTAAATAATATAATAAAAGTAACCCTAAGTTGTAAGGGCAAGTCTTTTACATACAAAAGAGAGTTAATAATTTCTGCCCACAGATTCTGCCATTCTTCACCATATGAAACGTCATTAAAATCTTTCATGTGGAAATTATTATTAAAAATTCATGTTCTTCCATGTTTTCTTCTGTGAAGTGACTCTCATTTCTTGTTCCTGTGCTTTCCCCCTGGGATTTTTTTAAATAGAAAAAAATAGGTAGATTTGTGATAGCAAAATCAGCATGCTTCATAGGTGGGGTTGCTCCCCACGCCTCCGTGCTGTCATCACTGTGATTTGTGTAGATGAGGGAAGTTAATGTTTGCAGTGTAAGGCACTAATTCCAGCTGGTTCTTGCTCCTGCATCCAGAAGGAACTGATCTGTTGTAGACCTAAGAATCTCCACAAGGAGAAACAAGGAAAAAAGGATTGTACTTTCAAGAAGTTTGAAGGTCAGCGTTTTAGATCTTTAGTCTGGGGTGGAGGTGTGCAATTTCAAGTGTGCTGGAACACCTTGCAGCAACATTCTTTCATGTTGGCGCTATGTACACTGAACAAAAATCTGTGAATTTGCACATTTTTTTGAATGACAGAGGAGACAAATACAATTAATTCTTAACTACTTGCATTTCTGCTCTTTAGAGATCATCCTCACTTTGTATTAGGCATCTCTTTCTAATTTTCAAGAATGAAGGATGGTTGTGTGAGTGAGATTACCTTCCTTGCAATTGTCGTCATACTCAGCATCTGATTTACCCTTTTTTGTGTGAAAGGACTCTGTTATTTTAAAGGCTCTACTAATGGATTGTTCTTATTGCAGTACATTTTGCTTTAAACTGCACAATAAGTCTAAATGGATAGGTATAATATTTTTTCTTCTTCTCATGGTGACAAATAAGTCTTTCACAAGTTCTTTCCTTGGGTCTCGGTTCATTATTTTAATGTCTGTGAAGTGATGCTGAGACACAGTCCTGATAAAGCCTCTGTGAGTGAGGCAGAAGCTTACCTTTATCTGTCCAATTAGGTGGTCTGATTTTAAGATTTGCTGGCTGACTGCCTGTAAATCTTTGTGTCCATGGTAAGCAAAAAAAATGTGATGCTCATGGATCGGCTCTTGAAACTTCTCAGCAGATGCAGCTAGCTTAGCTTTTTAAAAAATATAGGTAGAGATTAATTATCCTAATTATTAGATTTAATTATTATTAATTAAAAAAATGCAACGCACAGCATTTGCATGAGAAAGGCAGCTGCATGTTCAAGAACCTCTCTGCTATTTTCCTGATAGACGGCTGCCCACGTGTTTATGGCTGCCTGCGCGCAATTGTGTTCAGCTGCTTGGGAAAGCTCCGCTCCTGTGCATCTTATCTTATTCTGTATTCTGGTTTTGTAACTGATTTCAGAAATGTATTTCAGTAATGATTATTTTCAGCTGCATGAGCTGTAACTAAAATAGAGATTGACGGTGAAATGCAACAGAACTCTACTTAGCAATTAAATTTGCTAACTCAAGGTCCAGAATGTCTAATAAACGTATATTGAGGATTTGCAATAATTAAAACTTCCAAGGAACAATAATCTGACCATATCCTAAATTAATATGGTAGTAGAAGGAGATATTCTTGAGCTGTGGATTATTATCTATTGTTTCTTGATCTTTATTTGCGTTCCTCTTCTCTGAAGTCTATTACTGCAGTTGTATTCTGAACTCTGTAGTGTAGCTTTTAAAAATTGCAGCTACGGGTATGGTAATACTGGAAAAAATGCAAGTTACCAATGCACCTCCAACTTGTGAGTTACACTGAACAAGCAATGAGATTCTGTAGATCTATTTACTATTTTGGGGGTGTTCTGTGGCATTACTCTTTATTATGGCAATATAATTAGCTGTTACAGAAAGTTACTTCAGATTTGGGCATTTCCTAGCCACTTGAACTTGCAGTAATTTGCTATCCTTCCCAGATACACAGTGCCAAAGCATATTATATCCATGGAGATGCATCTGTCATTTCTCTGACAGCATGTGTTACTCCTTGGAAGTCATGCAGCAGCTCTGTAGGTAGCATCTTGCTACCAGATTTGGAGCTGTAGGGGAAATTCTAGCGATAAGGGATACATAGGTGTGCTGTCCTTCTGGGTGCTGATGATACAACTCTAGAAATGTGATCATTTTAAAGTTTGGTTTCCTTTTAGATAGCTTGTATTTCAAGGCTAGCTGAACAATCTACGAATCAGGTGCCATTGTGGAGGGTTGGGGCTGTATTGTTTCAAATTTGAATTTCTATTTAAAATCAAGTTTTCACCTTGTCTTATATATGGATATGCTGTTGCTTCACCAAAACATACAAGCTTGCTTGTGGATACATGGGATTTTAGCTTATATATGTGATTTCTTTTTGTTATACTCATTACAATTTGACTTCCTTTGACTGGTAAGGGGATCTGTAATTCTTGATGTGATTACTAATTTAAATATTGCTAATAGTAAGCTTCACTGTGGCAGACGTGTGCAGCATGTAGCTGTTTGCCAAAACTTCATCTGTTTAGGAAGTTAGTCTATTACTTTCTGGAGTTGGTTTTTTTTTTCCTTTTCCTTTAGGTGAGTCTTGCACTTTATCATTGTCTTATAATTCTAATTTTGTATTAGTGTTTATCCAAGCAGCTGGTAACTTTGAATTTTGTTGTTATCTCCAATCGTAGGATCCAGGTGCAGTTGAGATAAATTATTTTCCTTCAGGAGGCTTGATTGACTTGATGTACTTTCCATACTATGGGAAAACCTTGCATGTAAGTATGTCTTAATGATGGTCATCTGACTGTGAAGTCTGAAAATTAAGCAATAGTGCTTAATGAGATTAGAGAGATCCTTTAACAGATGTAAGGAAATAAAGCGGGCGCTGTCCTAATGAATAAAAGGCACTATTAAGGACATCTGCTGTTTCTTGGTCACTAATGTGTTCTGGAGGAAAAGGCAAAAAACCTTAACTGGTTCTTTTGTTTATCATGCAGTTTCTGATACTCTGCCCATAGGGTTTGTGGACAGGATATCAAATTTGTAGTTCAGCATGGTATTGTTGCTTATACATCTGTATGGCTCTGCAGTCATGTTTTCTGTTCACTCTGCTTAATGAGGAAGCACATCAAGGTAGTGGATTATAATCTGTTTTACTATTATATGTAATTTTTTCTTTGCTTGCCTCCCTTATCCACATTTTATTCTGACTTAAATTTTACCTACTTGAACACTTAAGTTTTCAAAACAAAACAACTATTTTATTGACGCAGAATACATAGGGTTAAGGCTCCAGTTTCTCTTCAAACTTAAATTTAGCTAATATTTTCTTTTCTTGAAACAGCCTGAGATAACTACGTACAGAAAACCTGTACTTTTTATCAAATACAAAATTATATTGCCTCTTGTTGGCCAAGTTATTTAATCATGGTTGGAAAACTTCTTTGCTGTTCACCACTGAAGGTGAAGTACTCTCCTAATGTGAATATTTTTAGGCCTGTCGCATGCTACATTAGTTGTTAATTTTCCTGAAGTGATTTTGGTACTAAACTATTCATTTGTCAGTTATTATTTCCAGTGTACTCTACACTTACTTGCAGCAGTTGATGTAACTTTTTTTTAAATCTTCACTTAACTTTTCCTAACGAGGAAGCAGTTTTTCTTCAACATATGTTTTCAACTGATTTGTACGTAGTTCTAGGTCTTCACTTTCACAGCCAGAGTTCTTGAATTGATAAAGCATCCATTTTCTTAGATAAACAAGATTTGGGAAAGGCTGTCAACTTCTGCTTCCAATAGGCAGACTCAGTATGTACTTTAACCCTTCCTGGAATGAAAGAATAGTGGAAGAGCATTGCTTCTCTAAGAAATGCAAAATACAGCATCGGTAGATCTTGATATGTCAGGAAATAGTTTCTGCCAAAGATGGGATGAAGATCTTTCCTGATAAAATACTTATTGCTATACTGATGGAAAGGTGAGATTATGAAAAGAAAGCAGTTAAGTCAGGCAACACTCAATGCTAATCCTTACTTAGGTGATTAAGAAAAATCTTTTATTAAGTAACTGATATTCTCTTTTGGAGTATGGTTCAATGTCATTTCATGTCCATTCTGTCATGTGGGAGGAGATAAGATTTGCTTGAGAGTTTGTTGCTATGTTCTCATAACATTAGTATGTCGTAGAAAAGAAAGCAGCAAGAATAGTTTTGAGGTTGAGTATTTAAACAGGTCTCAAGAGTCTGGATTGAATTCTTGGCTATACAACAAAAATTATATAGCATATCTGTGTGGAATTTTTTAATTACTTTATTCTGTATAAGAGTAAAGAGTGTACGACTCTTGTGCTGGGGTAGGAGCCATAAAAGTACTAGCATTTCCAGAATGGTTATTTCCTTTTTGCTGCTCTGCATGATAAACCCAACTGCCTGACTTAGAGAATGGACCTTTTTTCAGATTACCTGTAGTGTTTAATGAGGATGCTGATTCTCACCCCTCTCCCCAGGCATTTTATATTGAGCGCTGTCATTAACTCAAATTAAGTGGAACATATTGATTAAAAAATTATATGAAGAATGTGTACATGACAATCTATCTAACTGGGAAAAAATAGCCTTATCTCAGTCAGATTGGGCTTTGAAAGGTTGGGTTCATAATTGTCTTTTTTTCTTAACTGTTCTGGTAGACTAAATGTTAATTGTTCGTGCTAATCATTATATTCAGATCACTTACTGCAGTATCTCAAATATTTTCCCCATCTTTCTGTTTACTAGGCTCACTATTTGCAGCCTCTAGTGGCTGTTCAACTAGCTATTAACTCCAACAGTACCAATGAAGAAATAGCAATTGAGTGTAAGATCCTGGGCTCACCTAATTTAAAAAATGAAGATGACCGTGACAAGTTTCTGGGACGAATTGCCTTCAAAGTTGAGATGACTGAATAGCAGGAGAAAAAAGTTCTCCACACAGTAAACGTTGTGTTGTCTGTTTTGTATCAGCTGGACATGCCATTCTAGGATATGAAACCACCTTGGAGAATGTTAAGGTGGCTTATGGCATTCAGGGTAGCATAATAATATGCTTCCAAATCGTATGTTTGAAATCCCTCAAAATAAATGCCTATCATGCTTCTGCCTGCCCCGTTGGAACAGTGTACAGACCATAGTTATGTCATAGGGACCTGTAAATAGCTGTTTTCAAACACTTAATAATGGTGACCTTTGTCCTGTTCTAAAATGTGGTTTTATCCCCCAAGTGAGTGTCTCAAGCTTAATGTGCTGTGCTATGTAAATATTGTATTGATTTAACACTGGTTTAACTGTCATATCTCAATGCTGACACAGTTATAGGGATAATTAATAAATGGTACCTGGTCGACATAGTGATTCTTTTGAAAGAGTAAACACCTCCACATAAGTTGTGTGTATGGGAGTGGGTGGGTGGATGGATGCCTGTGTGGAGATGCCTTAAATTGTAGATTGGTTGGTGTGGGAAAAGTCAAATGGATTTTAAGGATTGGTATGGATTTCAGGAAGTGAGTGCTCACCTCGTACTTTCTTGTGCTTGTCACCGTGCAAGTATTGTGTACTTGTAATACTTGGTAGAGAGTTTGGTATTCTAGCTGAGGAATTAAATCTTTCTTTGTGTTGTTAATTGCTTGCAATACGTGGAGCACAAATAAAATCTATACCGTATTTTAAAACTTTTTAGTTCAGAACTATCAATATAAAGCAATTAAGATTTGTTTAGAGTCCTGGTAAGAGTTGTACAACAGAGCTGCTTGAAAGAAACAGCCTCACTATTGTGGAAATAGACTTTCGTATTTCCAATTAAACAAGAAGAATAAATTCTGAAGAACCTCTGTTGGGGGGTTGTCTTGATTAAACATTCCTGTTTAATTTATATAGTGTTTCATTGCATCATTTTAACATACTTCATGTTTTCTTCTGCTCTTTCATCTTGGATTTTCTGTGTATTTCCTCATCCGCCTTTAAAAAAAAAAGATGTCACAGCTGTGTTATACAGATTGTCTGTTGACTGGCAGTATGGGTTACTGGCCATTTGACATGCAGTTCTGTTAGTAAGCCACTTGCTAAGATGGCTACAAAAAGTCTGGCTTGTTTATGCCTGCTGCTCACATCAGGCCAAGCTGACCCATTGCACTGGGTTATAACTCGTGCGGTTTAGCTGACATGGGATTTACAAAGCTCTTCCCCAGGGCTTTTGTTCAGTTTATTTTTTGAGCACATGATCCACATTCTCATATAGTAGAGACTACAGCAAAGATGTTTGTATACATACCTCTATGTTCTGTTAGTAATATTGTGGCCTAAATTTGTTACCTAACACGCTGTTATGCCTAATTCTTATATTGTTCTTAAAAACTTTATTAAAAACAAATTAAAAGAACGATTACTAAAATTCAAGATCCAGTCTTAATAACTTGCTTTGAAAATGTTTGGCCAGTGTAAACCACATTAGTGCAAACTTCTCTAAACATTTGTGCAAGCTTACACTGGTGCAAGTTTGGAGGAAGCTACTCTCCGTGGGACTTCTAACGATGTGTTGAACCTCATTACACATAGACTTATAGCGGCTGATGTCATTTAGCATGCTTTTTTGTTGTTGTCTACAAAAGAAGAATTGTTCTTCACTATATGCCATGGGTACTTCTGTAATGACAGCATGCATTAATATTGAATAAGAATGTTCTTTTAAAATATTCCATTACTAATGTTTTAAATCATGCAGTTTGAGAGGTGGGATCCCTGGTTCTTGAAGATATCACTAATTGGTTCTCTGTATATTAATGCTGCCTGAAAGTATTTTAATACTGCCTAACAGAACTTAGTGTTGAGGTTGCATTTGAAAATGAAAAATACTAGCATCGTGTATAAAAAAAACCAACAATAATAATAGAATCACGTTTGTGTTCACTTAGGAATGGTAAGAATTTCTAGAGAAATGCTCAGTTTTCAAATGACTTGATACTTGCAACAGTTTCTACTTCTTTATATAGACAAAGCATGAAATGGCAATTCTTCACCAGCACTTTTCAGACAGGTAGAATTCAATAAACTCCTGTTCTCCCTAGATCTTGTAGAAGTGTATTTTTTATTTATTCACATAGGCATCATCAGCTGTGGGAGGGATGGGACTTTGAAAAGGTTCAGCTACCAAAAATACCTTATAAAATGTATGTAGGTAATGAGTCAAATGTTAAACTACTTAAGTAATTGAACTTTTTTTTCTTCTTTCTTCATAATTTGAATAACTAAATGGTCTAGCTTATAAACAGATATATTGATTGTTAGGGCGCAATAGGATTGCTTGTTTTCTTCATGTACATTGTAAGTAAACTCTCTGTGGGCTTAAAGATTTAAATTTACTAACTTAGTAAGAAACCTGGGATGATTAACTTGTATACTAATAAATACTTATTTGTCTTATTAGGTAACTTTAGTGCCTTCAATCCTGGAGTAAGGACTTCTAAACATCATGAAACTGCCAGTTGTTACAGGTGCTGTTTCAAACTACCCTGAAAGTCTACCAATATCCAGTTCAGTTCATCTACACTTTTCTTTTCGCCATGCCGCAGTCCCACTCCCCTGCCAACCCTGCACATGAATACACAGCAGTAAAGGGAAGATCTCGAGGAGGCAGTATTAGCTGAAGGTTTTATTTACACTGATCATGCAGTAGATAAGGTGCACACGTGCTCTCTCTCTCTCTCTCTCTCTCTCTCTCTCTCTCTCTCGCAGATGTTGGGCTCCAAACCAAAAATGCAACTTTTAGAAGTTGCCTGACTATAAATATTAATGTTGCTGTAGGCACAGATTGTATCATGGAGGCTTGATTTTACAGTAGCCTTAGTTGCCCTTCAGGTAAATTACATACAGCTGCTGTCATTGTCTTGTTAGAAGTAGCATTTAACATACAAGATCAGACCATGTCCCTGTATGGAATCCTTCCCACATTTTTTGTCTAAGTGAGGGTGGAAGAAAATCAAAGAGAAGCTAAGCTAAATATCCTGATTTGAAGTCTGTTAGTCTGGCGGCTGTGATTGAAGTAAAATCAGTGTGGCATGAGGGATATTCGGAAGCTTGCATGTCACTGTAGTTTGTCTGGATCAAATAGAATAATTTGTGACTGACAGTAAGACTCTTTGTTTCTTTAAATCTCAGGCAAGAACCTAAAGAGGCCAAAAATGGAATTTGCAAAGTTACGGCTGTTAGCATGCAGTTAGATATTTTTGTGATGCAGCTCCGAGCAGCGAGCACTGTGTGTAGCTGCGGCTCGTTTCGATTTGGCATCAAATGACTGAAATTGCTGAGAGTTTACTGTGGATTTGCCAGCAATTCCTTAGGAAGGCTGAAAAATATCAATGTATTTGAATTAAATGTATATATATAATTTTTGAACGCGCACTTGGCTGTGTGTATTATGCATTAGACCCAAATATAATCTTTTAAATTTGCTTTAAATTTTTATGGAATAGAAATGGCCTACTATAACCCAAATACTTGGTGACTTGTGAGCATATTGATGCTATTTCTACTTTTCTGACACAAGAGAGACTCCACAGCCATAACTCCTGTAGAGCTTATCATCCCTAACAAGGTCTCTGTAAACCTGCCATGGCTGTAGATTCTAACTTCAAGAACTGCTACTGCCCTCCTAGTGACAAATGGGACTGATGCACTTGTTTAACACTTTAAATATTTTAATGACTATACTTAACTTGTTCCAAGTTAAGTGATCTCATGAATGAGATAAATCAAAATGCATAGAGGTTGGACAGGTTTCAGTGTAGGGAACAGTGTGTGCCCAGCTCACTTCCTCGTGCTTCCTTTGCCTTCTAGGTGCAGGGCGAGGTTAGCGCGATATCTGTAATTGTACGATTCTCTGCAAACTTCTTGCTTTTAGAAATTTCTTTATTTAAATACTATTTTTAAGTGGTTGTAAATTTCAGCCCGATTGGTTTAAATGTTATTTAAAGCAAATCCACAGATAAGCTATATAAGGTTCTAAATGTTAATCTACCCTGAAGAAAAACTGTGAAAGTGGCTGGTTCTGCCTTCTTTTGAGGCGGTCAGTGTAGCAGCAGCTCAGCATTGTTCTCCTGTTCTCCTACTAGCTCCCTAAACTACATTAGTTGCACTGTTCACTTTAGGCTGACTATAGCATCGGTATAAAGTTAAGAACTTTCTGAGAGTTTCTGGTCCCCTACCCTCAGCACTTGAAGTGAGTAAAGCCCAGCATAACAAGCCGATGAGTTACAGGAAGGTAAAGAAATAAGGTACAGCAGCTATTCTTGAATGGCCATGGCTGTCTGGTGGGGCAATAGAAAGAATCTGTGTATTGCTGACTCTGTAGCATTCCACTATGAGAGAAGCCCTGATTTGAGGTGTTAAGCTGGGATCTTCAGGAAGCAGCAGCCTAGTGAGGCTGAGAAAGGGCACAGGAAAGGTCAGTGCATATGCAACAGCTTAGTGATTTTGATCTTTTTCAAATATGTGCAATGTGTGCAGTTTTGAAAACAATAGGTATGTTGATCTGAATGCTCCTAATGGTTTGACAAATACCTTGAATTTTTTTTTTTAATTCACCTGTATTTAGTGAATTGATGTGTTTGTCTAAAGACCTGCTTTCTGCTGCACTGTAACCATAGAGCAGAAAGCTGCTGCAGTGGATCTCGTGTTTCCAAGTGCCCTAGTGCGTTAAAGTAGGTCAAAAATTGCATAAGATGCCATTACTGGAAACTGCTGTAGGCTGACTTGCATATAAAAACTCAGCTGTGCAACCAGCAAATGCACTCTGACAAACAGAAATGCAGTCACGACTTAAAATATAACAGGAAAGCTCTCTGAAATCTCCGTAGGACATGAATGGCTGTTGGAACTGTGAGATGTCTTTGCCCTTTGAGTCTATGTTCCTGCTATCTGCTGAGCTGGAGCTGCCTGCCTGGCTTGTCAGAGATGTCACAGTGTTGCTGTCTGCAGGGAGCTCAGACGTGAGGCTCTTAACTCATTCTGGATTGCAAAAGCTGTATTCCTTATTTTCCAGCTTGCAAGCTGCTCTTGAGAAGAAACGCACTGCACAGTGAAAATCATGCACAGGTTAGAGTCTGTAGTAGCTGGTGATTAGTAGTGACTGATGGAAGTTGGTGGAGGGCTGCTTGCTTTCTGATTTTGCATCTATTTTAGGAGCCAGACCACTGGTGAGAGCAGTCTCCTGTATTTTTTCTTACTGCTGCTATTTCCCCTATCGTTGGCTCTTTCTAATACGATTTCAACTAGTTACGTGCTACAGACAAAAACAGCAGCACCAAACTTAGCAGTTTGAGGGTTTATAACCATGAGCGATCACAGAGATGTGTTTTGCTGTGCCTATTTTAAAGTGCAGTATACTTACTCCATGAAGGGCATGTTAGTTGTATCTCATCTGATGAATTCTGTTTTCCAAAGGTTTGAAATAGGTCTTTTCCTCCATCATAGGTATTAATGAGGCCTTCCTGTGAGTCAGGCAAGAGTTATTTGGGTTCTTTTGTTATTGCTAAGAAATCTTCAGGAACCAACGCTGCTTTATTTCCTGGGATTTGTGCATGCTTGGTGATGTATCCATCTGTTACCATGCTGATCCCATGTTTCCTCCATTTGAACGAAACGGAGGGCTCGGCATCAGGTGTCTGAGCAACCGGTCCCGGGCCTGGAGTGCTGCCAGCTGCTATGCGTGCACCCGGCCCGTTCTCTGCCCTCGGCTGCTGCTCCTTGCTGCAGCCCGCAGCCTGCTGCATGCCCTGTGGGCGCAGACGCAACGTGCTATCGTTGTATCTCAGCGTTAAAATCTCGCCAGATGCTGGGGAACCGCAAGTAGAAGCTTGGCTGAGCACGCACAAGTTTGCAAGCTCAGAGTGCTTCCAGCTCGGCTTTAGTCGTGCTAACGAGATAGTGAGGAAATGCCAAAGGTGCCGAGGTTCTGCGGTAGGAACATCCATAAACCCACAGGCTGTGTTTCGCTGTGAGCAGCCCGTAGGTGCGTTAACTCGCATCTCGGACAATGGCATCTTAGTGGCAGTAGGCGGAGCAGCTCGTTGTGCAGTTGGGATGATTTACCTAATAGTACTTAATCGCGCTGTTAGGGCAGTGCGCAGACGTCAGGTTGCCGTTAAGGTGCCGGCAATGGGACTGAGGGCACTGCCGGCTCTGCACGTCAGCCCGAGCGCCGTGCCTGCAGCCGCTGGCGTCCTTCTGGCTTCCACCGACAGCCGCTTCGGTGTCCCGGCTGCAGCAGCTGCCGGCCTTCAGACCGAGCGCTTGATTGCATCGATCCCCCCTCGACGGACGGCTCTCGCGCAGCACACGTGAATGCGTTCTCCATTTAATTATTACGCTGTGTTACCGCGCGTGCCGGGCGCTGAGCGCACCTCTCGCCGTGGGAGCGGCTCTGGCGCTTCATTCGTCGCATCCCCTCCCTCTCCCTCTGTGCGAGCGCCGCTCGTCCCGAAGCCCCCGAACGTTGGTTAGGTTTGTAAGCAATGATATTGCTTTTGGTCGCTCTGCGGTTCCGGCGCACCAGAAGCCCTGCACGGACGGAGCGTGGCGGGCCAGGCGCGTCCCCCTCCTGCAGAGCCCACCCCCGCGGGCACGGGCAGCGGCAGCTGTGCGCTCGCGGCCGTCTCGCCCTGCGCTGCACGTGCTGCAGCCCTGCGCGCCTGCGCACTGTGCCGGGCGCGTGCCGCGGCCGTTAATACTTCGGTGGGCGTCGGGACTGCAGCACGACGCGGGGCGATGCGGCGTGATCGGAGCGCACCGCGGTCTTTGAGAGTGAGCAGGTGACGGGTGGGCCGGGAAAGAGAGGGCGGCTCCGACGCTTCGGGAGGGGTGGGGAGAGGCGGCGGGGCTCCGGAGGGGCGGTCGTGGGCGCGGCGACCGCACATGGCTGCGAGCGGGATCGGTGCGCGAGGAACGGCGGCTGCGTTCTCTACACGCGTGGAAAAAGGGTGAAAGCTGGCTGCGGCGCATGGGCGGTGCGCGGCCTCTGTAGCATGGGAGGCAGCGCTCGGGCTGCTGCGGTGCGGTTCCTTCGTGCCGTGCTCCATCAGAGCCCCGGCGGAGGCTGCGCGCGGGTGTGGAACGGCTGTGCCGCGGTGGTTGAAGCGGAGGATCTGAATGCTGGGGAACGCGCGGGCCGCTCTGTCTGCTGGTAGATCGTGGGGGCCGCCCGGCCCGGGGCGCTCCGCTCGTGAAGTCTTTTAACCCCTAAACGCGCCGGACGCTCACGGCGGTTCTGTACGGGGTGGCTGTTCGCTGAACGCGGTCACTGCTCCGCCGGTGCCAGCAGCGCAGGGCGCCGTGCTGTCATCCGCTTCTTTTTATACCATGTGGAATAAACAGGATTTCTTATTACCGGACGTTCGAAAACGTGCGTTCGTCGAGTAGCTCAATTACATGTGATGTTTGTGCACTGCCACTGCTGCGTAGCTGCAACTTTCATGTATAGCGAACTTGCGCGTGCCCGGGGACGGGTGTGCGCTGCGTGCTGAGGACAGCGGGGCAGCGGTGCGGAGGGACTGCGGCCATCTGTGGAGCCGTCCGCCTCGTGGGGCGGCGTGCAGCGCTGTGCTCTCCTTGGGCGGCGGTTCCCGCAAGGAGGCAGCTATCCCCAGGGACGGCAGGGCTCTCTGCCTGCTAAGTCACCTTAGCATCGAGGATGGCCTGGCAGCGGCACACGCAGCTGGGCGCTGCTCGTGAGCGCCCTGCCCTACACCTGGGGCTGAGATCAAGTGTAAGGAATCACAAACATACACAAACGTGGTTGGTTGGTTTGTCTGAATGTTTTGAGACCTCTTTGTTTTCTAATAGAACGTGTAATTCAGCAAAATGCAATTTTAAAGACTGCTTTTTAAAACCACAATAAGTACTTGTTGTCTCGATCTTTGTTGGTACCGCTGTTACAGAGAACAGCAGTGCTACAGTAGCTACCATTGCTTGCTAAGATCTTATAAATAAGACCTGCAGACTTTAGTGAAGAAAAACGTAAACCAGCTTCAGCTAGTATGGGGTTCTTAGTGGGTGGTCAGAGAGATTCTGACCAAAAGCATTTGTGATTTCAGAGAGGGCTCTTCAATGCCCTTCTTCCTTCTTAGAGAACCACACTGAGTAATTCTTAGAAGGAAAAAAGAGGTTTTGTGCTTTTACGTTTCCCTGTGTTGGGCTCCTGGGAGGCTATCCCAATGTGAAGAAGCATCACCAAAAAATGAAGCAGCTCGTAGCAAACCTTGTCCTTCCAGGTTCTTTAGAGGACAGTGTTTATCCCAGCAAGCTGCACCATTAGTGCAATGATTCAGAATCCTTCTGATTCTGGCAGTTTATGTAGTACTGACACAGAAGAGCATACAGGTCACCAGGCTGCACCTCAAGGAGGCAGTATCTTTATTGCTGAGATAAGGACTGTGCTCCCACATTTCTCCAGCAGTGTTTCAGGCCTACAGAAACCATGTGACCTGACCAGCTGGGCCTGGGGCTGCCTGCAGTCAGCTAAATCAGTTCCTGAAAATGCCTCCCCAAATTTGCCAGCGCACTTAAATGAAGGGGGGCTGTGTGAGAAGGTAGTGACTGCACAGGAATGAGCTCGGTTTCGCGGTCTTTTCCTATTGTCTTTTGACCTTTATGCTGATTTGAGATTAAAACTGATGGATCATTTACGCATGAGGGAAAACAAGCACTGTGAAATTGCTTTGGGATTTCTGAGTTTGATGGAGTTGGAAAAGCAGCACGCTCCATGAGGAGGCACTGGGAACTCTCACCATTTAGGTCCTTGCTGGCAGAACCCAGGTGGGAGGCAGGAAGGGCGGGGTCGTGTGTTCTGTGCTTGCAGGTGTGTGAAAGAGGTCTGCAGGTAAAAGATGACGTAGGGTGAGATGCAAGGGGAGCACGCAGGGTGCTGAAATACAGCATGCTGGGATGAATCTGACATGGAAATCACGTAGATGCTTGTGAGACCTTCAGTCAATCAGGCGTAAGTTGGGTGCGTTTCTTGGTGAGATAGAAGCAGTAATATTCCTAGATATTATTCCTAGATATTTTCCCAATTGTTTTGTCAAAATGTGACAACTTCAGAAATCTGCTGTCTAGAACAGCACGGAAGTTGTCCTGGAATGGTGAACCAACCAGCAAGTGCTCACTTGATAGATTTCCCTCCCGTATTTTCAAAATGTCAAGCAATGCAGCATCGCCTTGAGATTAAACTAATGAAGGGTTTTTATCTTTTATTTAAACGAATGAAGAACATTTATTGTCAACCTTAATTTTTATCCACTTTTTTCTACATTTTTCTTAAAAACAAACAAACAAAACCACCACCAAACCTGGCCTGCTGTAGTTGCCTTGAAACGCCTTTATTTAGTTCCTGTACAGTCAGGCTGCACTTCCCCCTGCAGCAGCCGGGTGCTGTTTCTCTCCAGCACAAGGTGTTGCTGCTGCAGTCAGCATCGCTCCCACCCCCATTCTCAATGTACAATTCCCACCTGCAGCATTTTCAGTAAACATGGAATCAACTGAGTATACAGAAATAGCTTCTATAAAATTTCCATTAAAAAAATAACAAGTTTTTATTTACAAAGTGTTTGCTACTACAAAGTAATATTTCCTATCGGTTCAAATATACTATTTGCTAATGCCAGTGCTCCTATTAGGAAAGTAGAACTTTGTATATGCATTTTTCTTTATCTCTTTGTCAGTGTTTAAAGCACGCGTAATGCTACCTCGCTCCTTTTACACTACTCCTAGCCACACACAACGTGGCAGTAGAAAGTAACACTATTTGATCAGGGGAAAAAAAAATCAGGGTAGCTTAATAGCAGTCCCTCTGCAGGAGTAAAACTCTCCTGTATAATTTAAAGGTATTTGGAGAATTCAAAAGTCCACAGAAAATTATTTCAAAAACTAAGCAACAACTTTCTGGGCTTTCCCAGAGACACAGGAATTGAGCACAAGAGAAGGGAGGAATGTTTCTGCCGACATCTGTGGCGCTTTGTGCCCGTGGCTGGGAGGAGGGAGATGGCAACGAGTGCTGGGATAAAGAGCAATGAACTGAAACTAAGAATTTGCTGCAGTTTCCATCATCACAAACTGTCAGTCAGTGCTTCTCCCCTGCCCCTGGCAAGTCTACCAACCTTAAATTCAGCGTTTAAAAAGTAATGTTTCTGTCCACGACTGGCTTCCTTCTTAAAAGTCTTCATGTATTTCACTTTAAATGGTTTCATGTAAGCCATTTCTGTGTTTTCAGTGGAGAAAGGAAGTGTTGGCACAAGGCACATCTGTGCAGAACGTAACAGGTGTTAGCAAGCGCTATTCCAGCAGTACAGGGAGGGGGGAGCTGCTGGGGACCTGCCTGGTTCATGGCTGACACTGGTGAGCCCCTGCAGGAAGCTTCCTTGCCAGCTCTGCTGGGCAGTGCCAGGAGCGTGTGGGGCTGCCTCAGCCAGCACTGGTGTGCCGGGCTTGGTTGAGTAGCATCCCTGGCTTCATTCACCACAGGTCTTGTGAGGTACAGGCTCACCATTTTTTGCTTGTCTTTATCAAATTATCAAAACTTCTCTAATCTGAAGTACTTTTGTATACACAACCTGGCTTTAGAGACAAGGGGGAGTATCTGAAGCTTGTGTGATGGATTTTTGGTTCAGCTGGTATTGTACCGAGGAGGTTCTGGGAGATCCAATTAATCTGTGCAATACTGCAACCAAATTATTGTTAAAGTTACCTTATGGCGTTAACAAATCCACTAAAAAAAATGGAGGCTGATTTTGTGGACTTTCTTTTCTGGTAAATATTTTTATTTTCTGGCCATTGAGAATAACTGCATGTGATCTGTAAAGTATCTTCATCCAGACACTGCTATGGAATTAGTGTGTTTCACTCAGCCTGGGTAACAGTGTGGGTTATTACCAAAACAAGTAACAGGGAAAAGCTCATTTTGTCTTGGTAAAGTTCCCTGAATACTGCATAGATGAGTTTAATTTAAATCTATAGCTGGATTTAAATTGTACGTAGCTGCTGCTTGTTAGCCTGTGGTCTCTTATGTCGGAAGTGCTTAAGCCTGGAAGAGGTTAAGCATTTAAAACTGGCATTTATGAGGTCTGAAAATTAAGTGGGGTACCACATTCTAGCAAAGATGTTTCTTCTGCCCAAATCTGAACACGGATTTTTGGTTTGTGACTTAGGCAGATATCCTAAATTACTGGATACCGTCAAAGAGATCTAATGGAAAAAACCATTTGTTCTGGCTGGCTGACCTATGGAGCAGGATGGACGGGGGGTAACAGTCAGTGCCGCCTGGCTAGGGACCTGTGGAGAGTGCACTACCTGTGTGAGCAGCTGCACAGAGCTGGGAGGGTGGTAAGGAACCGCTGGGAACAAGGTTGGCTGTGGCAGTGTGCCCGGGTCCTGGCTGAAAAACACTCGCTGAAGTAAATTGACAGGTAAGCAGGAGAGGGAATCTATGAACACAGTTAAGTCTAAGGAATGAGAGTTCCAAGAAGTTCCAGGGTACTGGGATTTATGTGAAGAACAGCCAGCAGAAAAGTTCTTCCTTTAAGATGAAGTAAGCGTGCAGGAAGCAGGAATGTGTTGCCCTGCAGTATGGCTACGACAAGGACTTTTAAAATGTAAAAAAATTCACTCTCTTCCCAGCTTCATTATATTTGGTTATTTAAAATGTGCTCCTGAAACAGAGGTATTCTTGCAATGAAAATTAGGTTAATGAAAATGCAAATTAGGTGGGTCAGTCAGAAGAGAACATGTTTGTTTACTAAACACTCAAGCTTTGTTTTTAAATGAATCCAAAGCCTGTGTGTCTTTAGCTCATTAGAAGTAAAGTCTTCTCTATAAAGTGCCTGGATAATTTACAGCTGAAAAGAGGCAGCTAATTAGAAAAATGAGTACTGCCCAGCGCTCAGTTACAAATGCCATTAAGTTTCAGTCGCGCTTCATTTAAAGTGTTGGGCGTGGTCAGCAGAGAGAGCACTTGGCATTCCTAACCTTAACTGCTGAGTTCTGAATTCACACACCATTTTATGTATAAACTTATTGGCTTGTTTTTAAAACATGCTGGGCTGTTAGGCCCATGGACATCATGCTGCGTCAGGCTGACTTGGTTGTTCAGCACGAGTCCTTCTGTTGGCATTTTGTACACTCAGCAACTTCCAGCTGGGAACGGGGCTACAGCCAGAATGGAGATATCTGAGCTGTGCTGTGTGGCAGTTTAAATGAGATAAAATAGTTCCCGCAGCTAAATGGATATTGTTTGCTTTAACCTTTACTCAAATATACACGCTGTCTCAGATTTGGTGGATCGCTGCTATCAAATTAAGAACGTTCACATGCAGCAATGTAACTTTCAAAACTAAAATCCACAGACGTTTTGTCAGTTTCAAATGCTAAAAGCTATGCTGCCTCCTGCTCGTGGCTTTTCCATCTAGTTTGTGATGCTGCCATGTTTTCTTTAGGTCAAACTTAGATATTTTTTTTACTGCAATATATAAAACAGTGTTTATACACAGCATTACGCTGCTGAATGTATAGGCATTCAGAAATAGCATTCCAAGGGACAGAAAAACGTCAAATAGAATTTGTATGGAAAATCTAATACTAACTCTGCCTTGTATGAGTCACCTTCTGGTGCTGGCTGCACCCTGTTTCGTATCTGTGAATACTCAGCACAAGCAAGCAGAATATTGTGGTACTTGACTAGAAAGTGAGAGAGCCTGTCTTGCTACTGACCATCTTACTGTCAAAAATCCCAGCTGCTGGCTGGCACAGGGAAGGCTGCTGTGTTGAAGCAGCTGAGCACTGCTGCTAGCTTCGTGGGAGCAGTGGGGTTGGCTAATGTTCTTTAATCCCTTTGTTCATTACTTACTCAGAGCTTAAGGCAGATGCAACATCCGTATTTAGTGAGGTCCTGTCTTGCATTTACCTACTTTATTGTATTTATTAATGTCAATTAAACTCAACAAGTAAGACTGAAAGGCATGCCTGAGATTGTACATGGGTGACTATGGTTGGATAAGGCCCAGAGCACTCCTAGTTCCCAGGCTCCGGTGTAACCACAGGAACACAGTGCTGTAGTTGAACTCCATCCTCAGCTGTAACTTGGCACAAAGAATCCCAAGGAAAGAATTTCCTTTTGAAGTTTCTTCTAAGTGTTCTAACTTGTTTTGTCCTTTGTGTTCCACTAGTTCAGAATAATAATTATAAAGTCTCTGTTCAACTGCCTGGGTGTTACGTGCTCCTAAATTGAAAAGTAGGGAAAAAAAAGTTGATAGCTTTGAGTTAGCTGGAGAGCAAGCAGCTGTGCAGGCTGCTGTGCTGCTGGAAACAGACATTGATGGGAGCAAGGTACCATTAAAGATCTTCCTCCCACAAAGCACTCTGGCTACTAACAAAATACATAATAAAATACATTCTATTTCTGGGCAGGAAGCTTTTCTCTTTTTCGGCCAGCATCTTACAGTTCACAGTGCCTCAAGCTCTTCAGAAGTTGTTGAATGTTTTCCTGTTTTCACTTTTTATGCAGATTTTGAGTGGGAAACATGAAGAAAGCATACAGTAGATTTGCCCATAATGTATTGAGGAGTGAGGAATAATTACTTGAGAAAATGCTCCCCCCTCCTATAGTGCCTCAGGATGTCCTGTGTAATCTGGTATCTTCCACCTGCCCTGTCCAGTCAAAGCTGAGAGGACAATATCTTTTTAAGAGTAAAGGCAATTGCCAGTTTAAATGAAATGTCATTCATGTAGCTAATGGTACGTCCAGGGCATCAGCCACCTCGTCGTCTTATCTCACGTTTTAGTCAAGTGCGCTGACTCTCTCTGTGAGAATATCATTTGCTCTTTGTAAAGCTTTTCTTCTTATAGAGGTAGTGTTAGAGGTTTGGTTGCAGTGAGGTGGTGTCAATCTCAGCCTGCTGTTGCCTGTGAGCCATGTGCATAGGGCAGTCTAACAGTCTTGCCTGGAGGGTGAATAACAGGGTAGGCATGTGGGTTTTTCTTTTTCGTTTGTGCATTTGCATATCATTTGTGTAAGCTAGATTGCCTTCCCAAAGAAGAGCTGTAGGTCTTAAAAATGGTGCTGTCCTAACTTTAAATACAAGAAGTTCTGATGTGGATGATTTCTAATGTGAACGTGCAGGTGTATTTGCATGCTTCTTGCAGTTTTACCTGTCCTGTATGTAGCCAGCCATGTGCTAACAGCTGTACAACAGCATCTTTTTGGCTGAAGTGCTGGCTCACCTTCCTATCTCGGGCTGAGTGCTTTTGGGTCACGCTGGCTTGCGTGTGGCTCTGTAAAAGCTGAGGTGGACACAGCCTGTGCTGTGCCTGAGTAATGGCCGCAGCAGACAGCGGCTGCAACGTGCTGCCACTGCTCAAGCAAATACAGCATTCTAAGCTGCCTAATCTTTAAATAACAGAGACAACGCCGCTGAGATCTGACAGGTGCTATACTGGTACTTAGAGAAAGGTCAACTACTGACATACAGTACGAAACTAAAAAGAAATACTATTTTTGTTTACCTAACTGAAAATAGTTAACTTTGGGGCTAGTTAAAACACTGGACGCTGGAACACCAGGAGAACTGCACATCCACAGTGTTTTGCTGGTATGCAAGGACTTTTACAAAGGTCTTTGTGAGTGGATGCGATGTTAAACACAGCATATGGAGCCTCCTGTTGTAAGTATAATTTAACAGTTCAAAGCGAATTCACGCTGTGTAACTTCAGCCAAAGCATTTTAACTTGTTCAATACTGATGTTTTTCAAAGGCGCATTGAGGTGCGTGCAGCAGAAGTTAATTAAAAGCAATTATTCTGCCTTAATCCACGATGACTGGAATGCAAAACATGAAATTGCATATTTTAGGAAAAAATAAATTTTGAAAAATCTGAACTTTCCATTACCTGACCTGAAAACGCACTGCCTGAGATCCTTAACACGTAGAGGCCTCTTGGTTGTTTTGTTTTTGCTTGTTTAATATACGTGCTATAAAGTCAAATGGATTATAACCTTTGAACAGTAAAAGAGAAGTTATACGGAATATGCTGTAATCCATAAATCATTGTTTCCACTTTTCTTTCCTTGAAAAAAGCTGGTGCAGAGAATACTGGTTCTATGCTGACTAATTAATAATGGCTACTAATCACTTGTAATAACTTAGGTTTGAAGTATAAACGAACATATGAACCTTTCAAAAGAGACAAGCTACTTTTAGAGTATCTAAAATGGATTTAAGCTAATCCAAGATTGATTTAATAACCTGCAATTTATATTACTTTAAGAATCTTCAATACAGCAAGTTGAACAGAAAAAAAGCAAACATTGTAACAGCTCCTTTTCCCTACAAGTTTTCATATGAGATAGTTTTAAATAGCTATTTTAGCACATCTGTGTGCTCCCTCTTCTCCCCCTTCCCTCCCCCCNNNCCTTTTTTTTTTTAAGGTAGAACATCCAAAAGACAACACAAGAATTGGCTTTGTCTTCCCATCTGGTAAAGATATGACGAAGACAGACTTCAGACAGAATATCCCAAAATGGAGAATACAAACTTTGATGTTTACTTTGCTGAATCTCCAGGGACTTTGTTCTTTTCCTTGGTTGTAGTTGATAAAAAAAAAAATGGCTCTGTGTCTGCATGTCACCCTTCAGTTATAAAATGTTTCCAATTTCAGCTTTGGATTCATTTGTTTTGAAGCTTCCATTTTGCTTCACTGAACACAGTGCAAACCAAGGGAAGAAAATGAAGTAAAATCCAAATGTGAGCTCCCATTAAGAACATATATGAGCAGCATTCTGCGTATCCATTTTTTACTGTCCTTACTCTGGGGAGGAAGGATCGTCTTCATCTTCATCCTCTTCTTCATCATTGAATGAGCATGGAGTTTCTCCCCGTGATTCAGAGTAGCGTGATGTTGCACTACTGGACTGCTGACTGCTAGGGGCAAGAAACTGCCCAGTTGCTAAAGCCACTTCAGTATCCAAACACAACCCTGGATTCTCACTATTAAAACAACAGAAATGTTAAAAGTTTAGAAGATTTCTCATAAAGAATTGAGCTTTCTTTTTGGCCTCTGTTTTTCCTTTAGGGCAAGAAATGATGTCAAAAAAAGAAACATTCTAAAGCTTTATGTTGAACAAAGCTAATAGTTTTGAAAATTGCTGAAATATTGGAAAATAGCCTAAAAAACACTGGCTTCCCCCCTCTCTCCCCCCCCCCACTGCCTAGTAGAATTGCTCAAGTTGAAAAAAGGACCTGGGGATGTTGGTTGATGCTTGGCTGAATGTGAGCCAGCAGTGTGCCCAGGTGGCCAAGGGGGCCAATGGCATCCTGGCTTGTCTCAGAAATAGTGCAGCAGGCAGGAGCAGGGAGGTGACTGTCACCCTGTACTCAGCTCTATGAGGCTGCACCTCGAGTGCTGTGTTCAGTTTTGGGCCCCTCAAAACAAGAAAGACATTGAGGCCCCAGAGTGTGTCCAGAGAAGGACCAATGAAGCTGCTAAGGGTCTTGGAGCACAAGTCTTATGAGGAGTGGCTGAGGGAGCTGGGATTGTTCAGTCTGGAGAAGAGAAGGCTCAGGGGAGACCTTATCACGCTCTACAACTGCCTGAAAGGAGGCTGTGAGGTGGGGGGGGTTGGCCTCTTCTGTGTAACCAGTGACAGGACTAGAGGAAACAGCCTCAAGTTGCACCAAGGGAGTTTCAGGTTGGATATTTGGAACGGGCTGTCCAGGGCAGTGGTTGAGTGGCTGTTCCTGGAGGTGTTCGAGAAATGTTTAGATTCTGTACTAAGGGACATGGTTTAGTGGGGAAAATATTGGTGGACTAGATGAACTTGGAGGTCTTTTCCAACCTTGTGATTTTATGGTTCACGTGTTTTTACAAGGGCTTGGAATTGATTCTACTCTTCTGAAACAACAGATATAAAACAACTAGCATGTTTAAAATGTAGATTTAACCTTTCAAATACAATTAGCAAAGAGGACTTTCACAATTAATTGAAAATCAAGCTTAACAGAAAACATCCTATGTCCTGCATGTTCATGGTGTGAACTAGTGAGGTCACTGAAAGTATACAAGAATCTATTAATAGCCTTACATAAAAAATGGTTTTATTTACCTTGATTTTGAATCAGAAGTGCCTCCTGCTATCTCTGAATGTGAAACTGCTTGTGCTGAATTTGAAAGTAATCCTTGGTTCATCCATGACAATCCTGTAGACATATCTAGAAGAAAGTATAGCTGCACTCATTTTCTTCTTTTTACGGCGTTATACTTTGCGTTCTGTTTGCAGTTAGGATTCCGCAGTTATTTTACAAGAGCAGCTTAGATTGATTTTTATACCATAGATGCGTTCTGCTTAATCAAAATGAACTACATATTGCCCAGTGTTTGTAGGTAGACTCGGCCTCGCCAAGCCCTCAGATGCAGAACTGAGGTTGCCTGTGTGAAACTCTCCCTACTGAAGAGCATACACACTGCAGATGTACGCAGCAATAGGGCAGCTCTTCAGTTGTGGAGTCCTTTACAGAAACTGCAGTTACAGATTTTTATTTTTCTATTCTGCTATGGAGTTTGGTGAAGGTACGAATGGAACTGTGGCCATTAGGAGTGCAGGCCACCAAAACGCTTTATTACCTGGAATTGTTTTGTAACAGATAAGAGGAACAACAACCTGTTATGTATGCTTTCTCATCTGTATTACTGTATTCATGTTAAGCTTTGGTCTTGAGATTTGATAGTGCCCTGTTTAGCAGAGGGTATGTTTTAAGCAGGTTGTCTGTTCCCCAGAGAGAAGGAGAGCAAGGCTGACATTCCTTCAGAGGGTCTTCGAAACAAGACAGAAAAGACTACTAAGTGACAGAACTAGAGTGATCTATGAGGCCTGAATAGATGAGAATGGTTGATTATGGACACAGCTGGATGATTTTCATTAAGACTGCCCTAAATGCAAGCTCAGAGTTACAAAGAACATGTTTTGACAGTTTCTTCCTGTGTTTGCAGGGGGTGTCCAGACCACTTGGAATGACAGCACTGTATTTAGACTAATAAAGAGGGTTAGAAATGTATCTCAGAGTTTTTTTCCTGGCCTTTTGAAAGGGTTACCTGTATCTACACGCTTAATATTCCAGAAGAGTAGCAAGTTACTGCTAGTTATTTTGTGTTTAATTAACATTTTGGGATAATTGCTACAGTCTTTTTGAAGAGCAGGATGGAGGAAGGCATGGATGTAATGCATATGGCAGAAGGAAGCTTCAAGGACACACATCCTTGCCCTGTACTTTCATTGCCTAGTGTTCCTAAATGCTGACTTCCAGTTGGGCTCAGAGGAGGCAGGGGAAATAAAAAGTTTGTGCAAGATGGAGAGAGTAAGAAGCCATTCCCTGTCTGGAAGGGACTGCCAAAATAGACGTCTGCCTGTGATTACTAATCTTACTACATCTGATAGAGTAGCTGCACATATGAACCAGGGAGATCAGTTTGAAGAACCTTTCCAAGATGAGGCAGTTTAGTCTAAGAGTGGCATCCTTATTATGAACTAGGCATGTACTTGCAGCAGGTGGATTTGGTAGAAACTTCTAGTTGACATGAGAAGGCTCTAAAGGAGCACCTTCACAGCTATCAATGCCTTAGAATTTTTATTTCCTTTTTTTCTCATCTGTAGTCTCATTTCTAGAAGTGAGGACTCAACCAACATAGGCAGGCCTTTGGTTTTGTGTTAACAGCCTGTAGAGTCTGTATGGCTTAAAATGCACAGGATTTGGATACAGTTATACACGAGTTTATGCTTATCTCAGTCTGTGACGTATTTCTGTCCTTCTACTAGTTTCTCACTCCCTTCTTTACACTTGGATTGTTCTGGTCTAAGGCCTTGGATAGCCAGTTCTACGTGCTAAAGAGCCAGAAATTCCTCTGCCAAATAAGAACCTTTCAGGTGTGAGACCCTGGGATGCTATCTTAAAGCTGGTGAGAGTGTAGTATTAAAGACGATGTTTCTCCTTCCATAATAAGAAGCTGGCAAGTGGTTATAGTGCATTCTGTTATCTGTCCGTCACTTTCCCTGGATTACCTGCTTAGCTAAAGCAACACTTCCATGTTAACTTTGACTTTTGTTTCCCTTTTGGGGAAAAAAATATATGTTAAGGTGGTCATGTCAGCTTTACAAGTATGCACTGTTAGCAAAGAATAGAGCAGTAGAGAAATGTGTTAAAAACACAGCTTAAGATGTATGGATTCTCTTTTTTTTGGTGTTAATATGCCTCAGCTTCTGTTTACTTTAATGGCAGTCAAGACACTTGAGGATCACTCTACTGTAGTTCTTAAGTGTGTGTGTGTGTGTGTGTATATATAATATATATAAAAGGTGTTTTTGGTGAAACATCCTGAACCCAGTGGAAAAAGATAAGTAAGCCAGCTACAGAATGGCTAAAATATATAATCCTTCCGAAAAGAAAACACACTACGATTTTGATGCGTATGGTAACAGTTCAGCAGTTCCATGCAAATTATCTGGATGTTGAATGCAACTAGGAGGCAAGAAGCCACTACTTTTAGCCATATTAGAACAGGACTGCTTTCATGAAGGCAGCTACTCTAGGAAAACTTGAATCTCAACTGTAATAAATTTACTCAGTGAATAAGTAAGAGACATGCTTTTGATCTGCTTTTCTTGTATAGTTGCATTTGTAGCCTGTGTACTTCATGGGCTATCGTGAGAGCTTTGGAAGTAAACCATGAATTCCAGAAAAAAGTAATTACCCTCACATTCCACTGCTCCTATAGAGGAAGAAACAGTGCCTGAAAACTGCCCAGGTGAAAATGGGAGGTTACGCTGAACTGAGAAAGGGAATCAGGCAAGTGTTGGATTTTCAAGTATTGTGCAAAACTTTTAAATCTTATTTGTCAGCAACATTGGAAACCTCGACTATGTAAACTGAATCTGTACCATTAACTCTAGATCTGTGTTGTGTAACTAAGTTGCAGACAACAGATAGAACACATATGTGAACGTACCTATTCTAATAGCACATTATTTCAGAGGCTGAAGCAGCCACATTTAACCCATGTCTGAAGAATACAGTATCTGCCTCAATGCCTTTCAGGTATAAGCACAGATCAATACATTTCCTATTAAAATTCAAGGCAGGTTTTTGGCTGCTGCTCTGCCACTGGTGAAACAACCCTTATCACAGCATTCTTGCAATGTGCAGTCTTATCTGTTTTAGCTGTTCAGCTGGTTTTTTGGAAGAGAGTATGTCTTGTTTCTGCCTTGTATGGGAACGCTGTGGTTGTCTGCCTGTAGTGCTTTCAATAACAAAGTCACACCAGCAGTACATTGGTGTGGCTGATGTTCTTTCAAAACAAGCTAACATGACTTACTGATCACTGATTTAGATGTGTAGGGGTTTTTATTTTTAAAAGCTGGTTTTACACAGAGAAGAGGGTAACGAACAACTCTTTAAAATCTGAAGAAATCCTATTCTCTGAATATGCAAGAATGCAGGATTAAAATTAAACAGGAAATTATTTTGCTCTTCAGTACGTGGGGTCAATTAAGAAACTCAAAAGACTTACTTAAACAGTATTAGAAGATGTGGTTCTGCTCCTTCCCTCTGTTTTGACATCGGTAATTTGTAATAAATAATGCTTAGCTGAATCAAGCTGAAAGAATTCTTAGTGTCACTTAAGAAATACTTAATACTTAAGAAATAATTTCTTCATGTGGCAGGTCCCTTGAAAGTTTATTGTCACCAGCCCTGCTGGTTTTCACTTAACATCAAATGTAACATCCCTATGTAGGTTAATGTCACTGAACTTGCTTCGGTTAGCTGATGTTATGATTTGGTAAGGAACAGTAAGTGACAGTTAACTTACCTGTGATGTAGCCTTCTAAAGCTTTTGGCACCAGAGATTTAGCAATTCTTAGGTCTTCAGCTGAGCATTTGCCTTCCTCAAGCCCAAAGGACATTCCCATTCGTTTCAGCACCTCACTGTCATCGTGAATCTCAAAAGCATTATCGAAATTGAAGAGGTATTCAAATCTGCATTTAAGAAGTCAAAGTGAGATGATTTAGAGAAGTACAGCTTTGCTTTTTTTTTCCCCTTTTTGCTCTGTGTGCGTGTGTGTGTGCATTCTTCATTATCTGTAAAGGGTCTTTAAGAAATCTCTTCTGCTTCTGTGACAGGAATGCCTATGAAGTTTAAAATGGTACTTTGTCAATTAAAATGACTTTACCATTACAGGGAGAAAGGCTAACATTTTCTACCTCATTAAACAAATTCAAAGGGGAGAGTAAGGAGGTCTTAATAAACACAAACGTTCACTTGTACCAAATCCAATACTTTTAAAGGTCATCTGCAGCTCAGTCACTATAGTAAGTATTTTGTTTTCACTTTTATTTTTAACTTTCTGTTCTAATCTGCAACACTCCTCCTGTGAACTGACCTATTTACTTTGCTACAGTTGTGCTTTTTGGATGCATTTGGACGCAGCTAGCAGAGCAGTCTGCTCAGACTCAAATGTTCAAAACCTAACATTTCTGCGACAGTCTTCTCAAGATGTTTTTTATTGCATGTACGAGTGCAGATAACATTATAAACACAAGTGAGCTTTAATGACGGCGGGGTATTTAGACTAGCCTTACACTGTCATCACAAGCTATTAAGAGCACAGACAGTGCTGGCTGCTCCAATGATTACAACAAAAGGCTGGATCAAAGGAACTTGTTTTCTGCTGACAAAGCTCCATCCCCAGAAAAACAATCTGTGATAGAATCTTTAAAAGGTGATTCTGCTGGGTGGGTCTTCATTGACCTCAACTCTCACGTCAGCTGTGGATTTTCTTCATTGTATTTTATGCCTTTTTTAAATATGTTTGAGTAAGTTTGGAAAAGTCCCTTGTATCTGTGTACAAAAGCTGTATGTAGCAATGTGCTTTGTACTAGATGCAGCTGTTCTGGTTACAGGCATCACTTCTTTTGTGACTTCTATGGTTACCTGTACAATCTATATTGCTTATGCAGCTGTAGTTATTTAAGCATAACTGCATCAAAAGGGAAAATCCAGTCTGCGGCTGTACCTTTAATTGGTACGGTTACTTTCCTGCTGTCAGGACTGGCATGGCTGAAGTCATGCAACTATGTTTAAACAAAGGGGATGGGACACCAGTGTCATGCTGAACTGGCAAGCTGTGTAGTAACTGATTTCAGCTTTTATGGTCCAGTACTAAAGGTTGTATTTATTAATAGCTCCATGTTTTTCCTCTCGCATGTTGTGGCCAAATACTGGATATTAGCAAGAAGTGGAACACGCTGAACTAACAGTATTATTTCTCCTCCATTATTTCTAGCAACCTCCCCTCGGTGTAAGAAACCTCTACACTCCTACTTTTGCCATTAATAGCAGTTGGATGGTTTCCTTTCAGAAACTTAACACGGCCCCTCTTTGAACTTACGTAAACTTCTGGCATGCACATCTTTAACTGCTATGGTTTGCAGAAACAACCTGTTACAAAACAGCTTATGTTCTTTTCACTTAAAAGCCTTTAACTTAAGAACCTCCTGTTATTTTCTCTAATTTAAACTTTAGTAAGCAACTGGGAACAGCTGCATTCTGGGCACATTCCCTGTCAACCAGGATTGTACAGACATCTGTGAATCTACTGCCCTCTCTTTTCTAGGCCAAACAGTCCATCTGTGCCTGGTATGAAAGACCTTCCATTGATTGCTACAGTCACTCTTGCTGCCCTCCCATTTCTCCTGGTTCTGCTGTACTTCTTACAAAAATTGGCCAGGTAGATAAAGTACTGTCCTGCCTCAAGTTTTATATGGTGTTTCTTGCTCTTTTTCCTAACAATACTAACAATGTTTTGGCCATCACTGAGAAATCAACTTTTGTTCTTACAAAATGATCTACTGGGCCGCTATCTTATTATTCAGTGTTAAACCCAGGTTCAGAGGCCAATACTGTGATGTTTCCAAACTTTACCTCTCCCTCAGAAAGTGTGAATTTGATCAACATTAATTTCATCTGCCATTGTGTCCTCTACATGCATGTCACCTCTTTGCTGTCATCTACTACTTGAGCAATTTGGTCAGTGTTTATTTTATTTCCTTGAATAACTATTGTCAGCTAACTTGTCTTATTTTTATCAGTAGTGTGTATCTGTTGTGTTTCCTTTCATTAGAATAAACAATAATTCAGTTTGCTCCCCCCCCCCGGTAGTATTCAGCCTGTTATTAAATTAATGAATGACTCTTTTGTCTTCAGTCATTTATTTTAAGGCCTACTGTGGAGTGGCCTGGCGATGTCAACCAGATTACCTTGTTCCATGCTGAGACAAGAAAACTGTGCACCAGGTGACATCATAGTACCCAGTCCATGTACAGGACATCTAAATCTTTGTAATGTCCACTTATTATTTTGGCTGCTGATTGGTTAAAAACAAACAAAAACCAAACCAAATCCCCAAACCAACACAAAATCAAGAAATGAAACAGCATCATGTTTGCCACCTTCTGTTCTTTTGGTGTTACGGTGATTTCAGGAAATTGTTTGACTTACTCTACACAGATGGTTTTAAGTCAGTATTAAAACAATGTCTATTTCTTAATTACATTTTCTTTTCAGTTACATGTTTTAATAGTACTGCTTTGGGCATGCTGGTGGTAAGTTACATAACACTGCATGCTAAATGACTCAGTACAGTTCAAGACTGCATTTGTATACCACAGAACAAATTCTGTAACCTACAGAAAAGAAGCAAAACCACCTGCTTTCATCCAGTCAACCAGTTATGATCGGATTACCAGTGACATAACAGTACCTTTCACTATCAGCCACATTTTCACAGCATGAAGGGCAGAAGCACCCTGCAGTATCTAAGTGGAGGGTTTTCAGGTAAACTGAAGAGTGCAACTCACAGAAATTTGAAATGTATCCTTTAGTTCCTTTTTTCCCTCAAAGAGCTAAGTGCAAGCTTTTTCCTATTGAAAAATGTCAAGAGATGTCATCTCTTTCAACACTGTTATTACCACTTCTGGGATGCTACTTTTGCCTACTGGATCACATCACCTTTCTGACTAAATACATTTACAAGGAAGAATTTGGAAGCACTACCAAATTGCTTTCTTAAAAGCTAGTGCAGTGCTAGTATAAAACTTGATTCAAGTCCTTCTGTCCTGTGCATGAACGCTCCTTGAAATGTCAGCCTTAAGTGCCTTTTACAACAGTGGAAGTCAGCTTGTTTTAACTAGTAGCTGTATAAACAATGGTTATAAACTTTTTCCTGTTACTACTGTAGTTGGATTAAACATAAAAATGAAAACACCAAACTGAGCCAAAACACCTCTGAAATAAGTGACTGTAGGAAATGTAAATGCACTGTTACTTTACAAAAAGTAGGGAAAGCTTCTCACGCTTGTTCAGAGAATAATTCAAGTCCATAAAGAAAATAAGATTCTAAAAGTTGATTCCACAAACACTCACTTGTCACTTGATATGCTGCAGTCAATAACGGTTCTCTTGCTAGTGTTGACGATTAAGAAAGGCAGCTGAATTGTGGAGTTTGAGGCTGGGGGGCCCTGATTTTGTTGTTCATTTTGCTGATTTCTTTGTACCAAGTTTTTGAATGCTATTTGCTGCAGAGAGAAAGGAAATGCAATCACTGAATGAAGACATCAATGCTTCCAGGAACCGGAACTTTACAGCTCTTGTCTACCAACTCTCAATGCCTCCAGTAATATTCTGTCAGGTAAGTTGAGGCCTGGCTTCCCTTTTGCACTAATAGTGAAACCTGTCAGGAACAGAAGTTAAACACTACAACTCTGGGGGATATGAGGGAGGCACACAGACACGAAACAATGCCGTGTAGTGGAAAATGTTTCCTCACCCCTTTAGAAAAAGCTCTGCAGTCAGACATCTCCTCTGTTATTCTATGTGTAACTACCTCAGACTAAGAGCTACTTAACACTGAAACAAAAGTTAACAGAAATGACTGCATTCTGCCTTTCTCCTGATCCTTACTTTCTTCCCCTTCTCATTCATCACCCTCTTTCTCAAATTCAAAACATTTTGTTTTGAAATTCTCTATTTTCAGCAGGTGCTGTTTGGGACACCAACCCCTCTCTGCTGTTTTGCCATATCGGACCATGTAGGAAAATACTTGCTTTTAAGACGCATTATTTGAGGGACTGGCAGTCGGTGTACTCACCCACTTGGAGGTACTATTTCTCATACTTACTTAGGGGGAAGATGGGTAGACAAAACCCCTAAGGACTGCTCAATCACTTGAAAGTGAACGTAACTAAGGATATAATTACATTTGTAGATAGTAAGGGTGGGGCAAATCTGTCATTTTCAGATCAATAGTTAGAGAATCTGAGTTGCGTTACTTCTACCAGGATAATTTTCTGTTACTCAGAGAAGCTTCTAATTTATTGGGCGAGTTGGAATCAGAACTGTGCCCTAAAGAGAGATACCATTTTCCCTGATGGGGGGGGGAAATCAGCTATTTAGTTTCCATGAATATTAGCTGAAAACTATATCATAATCTTTGCACCAGGGAAAAAAAATAGCCTTACTGCCTGCAACTTCGTGCAGAAATTTGATTGCATTTAAATAGTAAATCCCCATACCTAAATCAAAACATTTAACAATGCTCCTAACTGTACTTATAAATATATGTTACTTTATAAATAAAGGTGCATTTGAATTTTTGCTTTGTTTGCATAAACGTGTTTCAATTGCCTCTAAGTTTTCTTGTGTGCTTCTCAGAATCTAAAAGAGCTGCATTCGTCAATCTTTCATTCTTAGGATCCAGAAATTATTTTCTCCCCTAGAACAACTTAGTATGTATTTACCCACATAGAGTTGTAAATTTCATAGTTCAGAATGAGGTGTTTTTCTCAGTAGGAACTAGCCAGAGAAGGCAACTGGGGCTTGGAGCTGTTCTAATTTCCACTGATGCTTACAGTTTCAGCAGAACCTTTACAAAATGGCTGTGGCACACAGATGCAGCACGTTGCTTTAGAATAGATAAAAACGAACCAGGCCTTCAGGGTAAGAGGTTCCCAAGTTAGAAACTTGAAAGGTCTCAAGTATGAAACTTTTCCACCCTAGAACATCATAGCTAAGGGACTTACGAGGTTCTGACGCACTGGATTCTTAATGGTTAATTTCATCTATATTATGAAACAAATCAAACACGTACCTGCAGCAGCAGTTCTTGCAGCTGGGCTCGCTTCTCTTTTATCCGTTCAATCCGCTTCTGTTTTTCTATCTTAAAATACAAATGCATCACGGTAATTAATTAGATACCTTGTCTGCTTTGTTGTGCCAGACTAACAGGTTTTACAGTGACATCAACGTGCTGAACACCTTTACAAAAACCCCCTTTTTATTGCTAATGGTGAATTCCAGGGTACGGTAAGCCAATTTCAAATCTTTCCAGTCCTACCCATTTACCGTATATATCATATATTTACCATATATTGGTTTTTTTTTTTTCAGACAAATCATGTCATCTCATGAGTATTTTAAAAAAAACAAGACTGAGAAACCATTGTTGGCAGGGGAAGAAACTGTTTTACCTGATAGCCAGCCACTACGAGACTGTATTTCTTCTCCACCCATTCCTGCTCTTCTGTACTGTCCACTGAGTGCTGATTAGCACCAAATAAATACTTGAGGGGCTGCTCTGCATTTTTCCCCTCTTCCCCTGCATTCTTTTTTAATTGTGCATCGCTTCCACTCTTCTCCCATATGTAAGCTACCAGCTAAAAATGTCATCACCTGCATCTGTCCAGCCACTTCCACTCTTTGTTTGGACTATTCATCTGAGACTTGATGGAACTGATGACATTTCAGAAGCAAAAAGGGTAGCAGTAATGTTTTCTACATCCACACATCATTTTTTCTGGGAAAACGCTAACAAAATGGGCAGTAGCCATCATGCTTCCTCATCTTATTGATACCAGCTCTGCCACTGCAGCTGAAACACTGCTCTCAGCTTTAAACTACTTTTCCATTCAACAACTGAAACAATATATTAAAACTTACCTGGACTAATCCCATCCCCTATTTACAACGCTTTTTATTTGCAAAGCATAATCCTTGAGAAGATAAATTTTCCAAGTTGCTGTAATAGCCAAAATATTAAAACCTTTTTTCTTATTGTATCTAGGAAGACAATTAATATAACCTGAAGAAAAAGCTGTTCTGTACTGGACAGACCACTTCCCTCCCCTTTTAGGACAGCTAATGTCACAAGTATTACAAATACAATGCATGTTAAGATATATTTACAAATAGCCACAATGGGATTTTGCAGTAAATGCAATAACTTGTGCTTTATATTTATGGAACGTTTGGCCTGAAGCAGAAGCAACATTTGTGTGTATAAATTCTGGCATCCCTGCAAAAACATGGTAACTCTTAGCCTGCTGGAAAAAACAACGGAAAGAAATAACCAAGAATTAAAAGTTTCTTTTTCCTGCTAGCTCACAAGCAGTATTTGACATCCTAGCGAAAATTATTTTTCCATTTAATTTTAGTAGCCCCTCCAAGCATGCATATGAATAGCAAAATAGGTCTCTTCAACTGTGTATACACTGACAAAGTTGTAAGTGCCAGTTATGCTGTCAGTTATGCTGACAAAATAAGGTTTTTTTTTACTTTCTTGTGTTTAATTCAGGTTACTACAGGCTTTAAATCTTAAAAATTATCCCTGATACAAGGAATGGATATTTTGTAAGGTAAACAGTTTTTGAAACTTGTGTAAGTTATACTAAATAAAACCAAACCCAACATCCATAATAAACACATTGTTTCAGTGTAGTCAAATACCAAAAATTGTATTTCCATACTGTGCAAGAATGAAAACCAGTCAGGTTCAAATAGTGGGGAAAAGAAACCTCTTCTGAATTACAGCAGCTCCGCTATAATGGCTTACGAACTGTACAGAAATTGGCATCTACCTCACTTTACCTCTAGATTCTGACATTCCTGAGCCGAGTTTGTAGGAAGGCCGATCCATCTGATTTCCTTCTTCTCCTTTGAAATTATGTTCATTGCCATCAACACATTAAGGGCATCGTACACTCTCCGTCTAATGTTTTTCTGATCATAAGCCTGCTAAGAGAACAATGCAGCACTGATAACAATTGAAGCACTCAAAAAAAACCCCACCAAGAAACGCATTCTTCATAGCTAAAAAACAAGAAGAGCAGTTTAAAGTCAGCGTGATAGTAAAACAATGCCATCATCTGTGCTAGTGCTTGGAGAGCGCATCAGCATGTCTGCTCGCAAAGTAAGGTTTATGGCCTCTGAGCAGTAGCTGCCATTGCGGCAAGTCTGTTACAGGTGAAAAGCATGACAAGACCACATATGGTGGGTAGAGCAGTCTCAGTGATTTTTTTTTGGCAGACTTCTCTATTTTGTTAATAATTTAGAGAGACTGTATTTCTCAGTTTTAATTCTGTATTTTAAAAAGGACTTTGATACATAAATAACATAAGAGTAGGTCATTATATTTACAAGACAGTTAACTGAGGGAGACTATGGGATGTGTCAGGATAGCGCAAAGCCAGCAGGGAGAGAATTCTTTCTCTCCAGCCCATTTTGTAGTGGTAGAAAAAAACGTCCCCACATTTACTTACCGAATCCGCAGCTAGATGGCTGTTGGAAGTCGTGAATTCTGATACCAGCTCATCAGCAACCTCATTGTATGAAGTTGTTCCTTTACGTTGAACTTTTTCACATACTTTCATGGAGAAATGCCTCAGACCTTTCCCATTTTTGTCTCCTTTTTTGCTTCTTTTACTGTAAGGAGAAAAGTAATTATTTTTATAAATTGAAATTGAATAAGCTTCCTTTGTTATGCAGCAAAATGTCTAGCTTTTGCAAGAGTAAAAAAAACAAACAAACCAAGAGCTTAGCTTATAGTAAAGGAAAGAACAGAACAATCTGTTTTTTCAGACAAACGAGAACAGAGTAAGAGAGGCCCAGTACTTGAGGTATGCAGTGCTGTGCACTCCGGGCAGATTCTTACATGACTCAAAATCCAGTTCCTGCTTTTTCCCCATTGCCAGCTGCTCCCATAATGGAAGTTTTCAACTGAAGCTGATGCTGCAGCCACTCGGCTCTCCGTAAGCTAGAACGTTTTTGTTTCAAAACACCGCATCTTTAGAAGCCCAGGTTATTTTCACTCATTCTCTAAGTAAGTTAAGTTTTACTCTACAAAGGTTATTTCCTGTTGCATATAATTCCACTGTATTTTTTCAGATGAATTTTTAAATCTAGCTATTATAATTTTACATGCTTTGATTTACTTTTTAATTAAATGTTCTTCAGAGGTGTTAAGTTAACAACACAACAAATGTCAGTAGGTTCAAAAAGTATGCTTGAGCAAGACTGCAAATCTTACCTCATTCTTGACTGATAGTATCATGGACACTTGGCAGCAAAAATACTGATACAGCATAACCTAACAATATGCAAGACTTACATAAAAAACCCTCCTGCCTTTGCATTTTTTAATGAAAACACTGGAGTTATTTGCAAGCTTTTCAAACGCTCAGGTGGATTTTCTTTTTTAAAAAAATTACAGTTGTAGAAGATTACTATCAATCACATCAGGGAGGGGTGTTATTTACAGAGGTAGGCCTGGCTCCAGCAACTGTAAGAGGCTAAGAAAGACATAAAAGCACACGAATGCTTTCAAAAATTTTGAATGTATTTAAAGAAAACATAACAATAAAAAAATGACAGAAAAAAAAGCAGAAAAGAATAGCAGAAGATTAAAAAAAACCAACAAAGCAAAACAAACAAACAGAAAACCCTTCTAAGACCTGCACAGTTACTTGAGTCATCACTGATAGGCAAACAAAGAAAACAAGTTGAATGCATTCCATGTAGTTTTGGAAGCAAAAACCAACTCTCTGGTTCCAAGTATTTGTCCCATTGAAAGCTGTGACAGCAAACTCAAAATCTTGTTTCTGAAGATGCGTTGTGGTTTTCTCTTTTTCATAACTCCAATTTGGTCTGCAGCAGTAAATGTAAATATATCAGAAGTAAATATAAATAATAAGTAAATGTTAGTGTTAGGAAGTGATACAGCAAAGAGTAATGAATTATAACTACAAAGAATAACACGCTGCACAGCTTTTGCTGGGAAGAAGTGAAAACTCACTGAAGTGGGAACCAGACAGCCAGCTCTCTGAAGGGCAGATCTGAAGAAGCAAAATAGCTATAGCCACGAACATAAAAAGCTAGTTCAATAATACTCACCTTTCTGAAAAGTCTGATTCTATAAATTCTCGAGTTCGCTTTCTTTCCCTAGGAGAAGACAATTCAAGCTTACTTATGTTAAAATAACATTTTTTTGATCAATAAAATAAATGTATTTGGTGCCTAGCTAAATAATGTGCTGTTCAATGCTTCCTGAAGGAAGACAACAGCACACAGTTTGACAGAATTTGAAAGAAAAAGATGAGGACTTTGGGAGGTCATCTGAGCTCACTGTCAGACAGGTAAGAAATACAAGTTTTGTTCCCAATTTTACCATGTTTTATCCTTATGCTTTTAGGGAACTGATTTCATCTGGAACTACAGGCTGGATGTGGCTCCGGGCAGCCAGGTCTAGTGGTCAGTGACCCTGCCCACAGCAGAGGGGTTGAAACTAGGTCATCTTTGAGGTCCTTTTCAACTCAGGCCATACGATGGTTATTGATATAAGCTAGACAACCAAATCTCATCAAAAAGGAGAACCTGGACTCCTTTGAAAATTCCCATTTACAAATGCCCCATATGGAAGAAGGTGCTTTCAAACAGTGCAGAAAACAGACCCTATGTTTACTTGATACTGAATGTTTTGGTATCTTTAAACAAAAACAACACACAAACAATAAACACGTGTACATATTAGAGCTGACACTATCATAGCAGAGAGATACTCCGAAGTAGCAGCTGACACGAGCTTAGCACAGGAGTAGTAGTTGCTAATCATTGCCAGTTTCCCTATAGTTGTGTTTATTAGCTGCATCTTGAAGATTTTAGAAGTTTTATTCCAACCTTGTCTCTTACTCTTGCAGCTGATAATGTACAGTGTTTGGGAACTGTCGTACTATATTATGTCATGCTGCTACCCTGTTATTCCAAAGCAGTCTCAAAGCAGATACATGCACAGCTAAAAAGCTGACAGTGTTAATGAAGAGAGCTGAACTAAAATGATGGCTCTGAAGATGCTGTGAAAGCCTGCATGTATCTGGCTGTGCAGTTTGGAACCTTCAAGTCTGACCAGTCCCACCTGCAAACATCTTCCTAGCAGCAACAGCAGCAATCCCTGTCCATGGTGCTTACCAGAGCAAGGTGGGGGCAGGGGCTGCAGCATTTGCATTGGACAGCAGGGACCTGGAATGGCAGTGAGTGGAGAGCTGCCCCAGCTCTGTAAAGCCTGGCTGCCTGGGGTTGTAAGGAGAATGAATATGATCTTATATTATTTGTCTTTGGAAACAATTTGGAATCAGTGAAGATGAGGTAAACAATGGGTAAAGTAAGGAGCCTAGGCTTGGAATCCTCTGGAACTGTCTTCAGTAAAGTCTCAATGCTTAAATGAGACACTACCAGAGACCCTTCCCACTGTCGTTCTTCAGATGAAAATGAGACCTTTAGTACAGTCTTCTGCAGGGATCAATAATCATCAACTAGTCTGGAGAACATCTATTTCCTTTTAGTGGGTGAAACAATAATTAGGCTCACTGGAATAACTGTATCTAAGACTTTCAAAGTTTACAACCAGAACGTTGCTGCTTCTCTGTGGTGCTGCTGGTGGTGCTGAAGATGCACCGGAACTAGCTCTTCCCTTAGTATCTGCATCAGCGGGTTTGGATGAAGCCAAAGAATGCCAATGGAAGTTCACTGTCTAGTTGAACAAGCTATGAGCAGACACGATTAGCTTTTCCCTCACCAGGGTACTGAAAGAACTTATGCCTGGCTGCCACATTTTACAAAAGTTGCAGAAGTCCTCTCTGACAAATAAAATCAAAACTAAATGAATTCAAAAGCCACTTGAGGAGATAAATAAACATATTCAGAAAGAAAACCAAACTTTAAAACTGTGCAGCTGTTTCCACTGTCACACAGGAACAGACATTTCCATAAAACAAAATTAAAACAGACAGGGAAGTGGTAGTGTGCGTAACTGTGTGCACGTGCTTAAGACATCAGAAGCACTTCATACGCTAAGGAGAGTATTCTTTTTAACTGTGGAAGAACTAGCAGCTGTGAGCTAACGTATAGCTAGAATAGCATAAATAAAGGAAAAAAAAATCAAAACAGATACACAAACATCAATAAATAAGCCAAAATCTTACCCTGGAATCCAGCCAGCAGCTTCTGTTATGTGTGTCTGCGTCACCATAGTTGGAGCTGGGTTATATGGACTCCCAAGCAGAACGCCCCCTGAATTGGTCAGTCTTTGTGATGTGCTTATTATCTACAACATTTAGAAATTAAAAAAATAAATAAAATAACAACAACAAAACCCACATCATTTTTTATAAAAAAGAGGTTATCCTAGAATTCATACGAAGGATGTACCAGATGTAAACCAGATGTCAGTTGAAAATAAAATACACAGAAGAGGTGTCATTCGATCTTCACACAGGACAGTGATTGCAATACTGCTAAGTCTCTGCTTACTGTATCTTATTACTGTATTACTTTTACGAACAAGAACTAGACAAACAGAAAAAATTACTAGGTAGAGCAGAGAGGATTTGTACCTATATGCATCTAATTGCTTCTTCCAGAGTGAACGTAGGTAATTTGTTGATAACTGGAATCACAAAAGCCTCATTCCCAATGGGTTTGCCTCTTTTAATCATCTGTACCATCACTGGTACCAAAGATAATCTGAGATCCCTCTCAATTATTCTCCGCAGTTCACAGCATTCTCAAGATCTCCAGGCCTTCTAGCAAGCTAACAGTACAAGCCTGTATCTATGAAACTACACGTGAAGTCTACACTGTAGAGAAAGAATTTACAATACATTGATTCAAAGCTGTTAAAATTCAATGCACAACGGTTGTTAACAGTAAAACACTTGCTCTCAACCTCTAATACACATCTAAGTTAGTTCTTTAACACAGGTTGCCAGTAGAATTTAGATAGTATTTAAAAATGGGACAGTATTATTAGTTAATCTTTAAAATACGTATGTTAAATTCCTTTTATTCCAATATAGCATGATTTATACAAAAGCTTCTTGGAGAATGCTTTTTACTCGTATCACTTATTTTTAAACTTTATTTTGTTTTTAGTGATATATTGAGAAACAAATGTGTTAAACTTAGTCCTTTCCCTTACTACTTCACAGTGCCCTGTAAGCAGTACATGGCAGATACTTTATTTGGTGTCCATTCACATTATTTAAGCACCTAGAAAAAATATTATCTGAAGAATTCCCAGCTTCTTTAATTCACTAAGCAGTACTTTATATCCCACCTAACACCAAACTGTGATTACATTTATGTACCTCTTTTATCCCGAATAAACAAATTTATCTATCTCATTTATCCTTTGTCTTCAAGTTAGGCGAACAGCCTGACAGAGAGAGGCAAGTGGATAAAGAAGTGAGCGCGTATGGCTCTGCCAGCACGCGGCAGACACGTCGGAGAGAAAAGATTTTAAATACTTTCATCACGTTTCACCCACCCAAAGGTTTCACATTGCTCTACTGATGTCTTTTAAGTCCAAAAGAAAATATATCATAAAAAGAATATTTTACGTCCAATGTCCTTATAATTTTGACAACCAGTATAATAAACTGAGGTACAAAATCATGTTTGTGTATTTTAAAGACAGATATCTCTTTCTATACCATGGTGCCATCTAGTGGAAATTGACATTTATATAACGTTTTTTCTTTCCTCACTTGAAAGTATCAAGAGCTTGCCCAAAGTGAGATCCCAACAGAACTAATGTTAATGGAAAAGTTGCAAGAGAAGAATCTTACAAGTTTAAGAAGAAACCTTAACTGAAATAGTCGTTTTCCTTCAGGTATCTTTAAGTTAGAATTAATCTAAAGTAGTTCCTCTGAACTGAAGAGGTACCTCTAACCAGAGAGCACTGATTACAATATGTCTAGTACTGATATTCACTGATGTTGTTTGCTTTGCTGTACAGAAATTTGAAAACATGCAGCTGTACACCTACACCAAACCTTGTTCCATTTTCCTACAATCCATCAGAGATTCAAATGCTGGACTGGCTGTCACCAACCAGTGACAGAATTTGTACCAGAAATACTGAAGTGGAGCTTGTAAGTGACCACTTGTGGCAGTACCATGGAAAAAAGCATCACAGAGCAGAGTCAGACCAGGTAAGATCTTCAAATCTAACTTTGGAAGCAATGGGAGGAAAACACAGTGTTCTTTCAGCAAAACAGGGGAGTGAAATAAAATAAGAAGTCTCTCTCCTACCATGCAGTAACTTATGCCCCTTCCACCCGCTATAGAACCTAACCTGAAACTAAGGGTGGTTGTAGAAAACCAGTGCCTTGAGCAGAAAGTGGTAATGAGTGGGAACTGCATTAACTTTCCTCTATTCTTGGCAATTATTTATTGCGCTCAAAATATTTAGAGAGTATCATTAACGTTCTTAATAATTTTTTTTCTTAATGTGCTTTTGACTAATAGTTGAAATGTCAGCTGGTGAAGTTGTTTCAATTTCCAGTCAGAGCCAGAAAGATAACAGGAGCAGTAATCCTGGTATGCCCAGATTGCTGCATCTACATGTCATCACCTTCCACCCACGTGGGATACTTCAGGCTTGCAGCCAAGGCTGTAAGTTCTAGCAAGGCTCACATCTTCACTTTTTCCATGTTTCCATGTTACACAAGTGGGAAGTTACGTGTCTAGTTACACAAGTTTGCATTGCTGTCGTCGCAAAACTTACCATTTGGGGTCCAACGTTCACATTGATTGGTCCTAAGGTTTTTGGCAATATCTTTGTTGGGGAGTTGGTACTGGAAACTGGTAGTGTGATTACTGAAATATTACCTAAAAAATAAGGCAATAATAAAAAGACAGTTTTAAATGACTTCCTTTGTAATGTACAAAAACCACTTTGCCAAATTCTCACATCATTTTTACATTTTGGAATCAAGTTAACTTCTTCTGTCTCACACACTGCCACGGAACAGCCACCAGAACTCTTAGCAGATGTCACAAGGACACCTTACAGAACTGCTAAGCTTCTCTAATTTACCATCAAAATTATGTATTAGTATTTTATTTCCAGAAAGAATTTCTTCTAGCCTAAGATGAAGGGCATGCAGCCCACCACACACTTCAGCTTTAAAACTCATGGGTGTACTTCTAGAATCCTAGAATATCCTGAGTTGGAAAGGACCCATAAGGGTGGCAGAGTCCAAATGAAACAAGTCTACATATTTATTAATCCTACTCACAATCACAAGCATACGCACAAAGAATGTATCTACATGTCTTCATAGCTTCAGCCACTTCTAATCTGACCATGCTGAAGTATCTAAAACGTCAGAAAAGTGCATCTGTGTCACGGTACAGAGGGTGTAAATGACACCTTTGCACATTACCTGAAGTAACTGCAGGTGGCTGGATGTCAGGGTGAAGCCAACCACCCCATCTCCAACCCAGCATGTTTTCATAACAAGGTGTTTATTACTTCTGTGATCCTGCACTGCTTACAGATCTAACTCATCCTGTCTCCATACAAAGAAGCACAATGTGTGCTCAGTACCTCACAAATGCTGCTGCCGCTCCTCTTTTCCAGACTCTACCTTTTAATCTTGATTACTCAGACTTAATGTCTTAATCAGAACTGTCATGCAGCACTACCACTACCACACAAATACTCCAAGTGTTGTACACAAGCCGCTCAAAATGCTGAAAACACTTATTTATCTTTGGACGCAGTGGCAGTAGCAGCTCCTATCTGTCTGATAGTTTCAAAGCAAGAGAGCTGAGAATCAATCAAACACCTCCCTGCATTCTTAAGCACAGCCTCATTCAAAATCAAGCGTTAAAGTGGCGGGTCTGCAGGCAGAACGAAATACAAGGAAGAGTTGCCACTACCTCATAACCCACAAAGCCAGCTCTGGCCTAGCTGAGGTCATGAGCTGTAAGGACAAAGAGTGACTCCTGAAGAGCTCCTCAGGCTCTCTGCCACTAGCAGACAGAAACTAAAGACATTCTGAGGTGACGGGTTCCTTGAGCACAACACAAATACCAGCCCTTGACACCCTGCCCTCCTCCTGCCACAGGGGTTGGCAAACATTGAGCTTAGTCCAGATAAGATCTCTGTTACCCATGTCTTTTCTCACACTGCTTGTTCGCCTCCACTGCCCACTATTTTCATTTAATCCTGAACTGTGGTTGTTGGTTTTTTTAGTACAGCCACGTTCTGCCATGAAAAAAAGTAATCGTAAATTCAGCAATGTAACAGCTCTGTAATACAAAGCAGAAACAACCCAAGAGAGGAAAGAAAAATACTTAGAAAAGGATGTTCTTTATCTGTGGCACAGAAATAAAAAGGATGCAGCTATACTTAAATTCTCACCTTTATCAAAAATGAACAGAGATAATAGAATTGTTCACAATGAGACAAGGATGCTTTAATGTTTGTGCAAATCCCTTTGGCACCTGGAGTAATGCTGCTACTAAGTACTGCTTTTCCAAAAGGCAGACCTGTATCTGAGGGCACCTTCAGAATTTATTCACCTAACTCACCGAGAAGAAAAAAAATAACAAACCACACACTTGCAAACCCAAACCCCAGAGTAAATCTTTGCTCCAGTATGAAATACCTCATGAGGTAGTGATGAAGTACAGAGCAGTTCACAACTTACATACACCCTGCACATATACTGAGCTCATGAAACTCTCTAACCTGACTAGTTATTTGCCACTTCTCACTTCTGCTGCAGGATTTTGCTGCAGATGTGTTAAGTTGTGCTGGCACACTCTCATCAAAGCCCATCTCGCTGCAGCATGTTGCTGTCAGTGGCACTGCTGCTCACCTCCCAGGTACTGCTGTAATTTTTTTTCCCCACTGCTGCACCTGAACGTTTCCACACCTTCTCCAAGATGAGCTCTCACGCCATTTCTCCTTGTCTCTTTTCTTACCAGAGAATGAATTATTCCTTTGGCACCTCTGATAAAGTCACATGCTATAAAGCACAGTACCATTCTGAAATGTTGGCATTTAGCCTCAAGTTTATCATCGGGCTACATCACACAGTCACCTCCAGCACCATTTCTGGGGCCGCAGAGGACTGTAACATGTAAAATTTCAGAACACACGACTGAAACTTGACAGATCTACTGCACTGTGCAATGAGCACTGCTGCCGGATGGTTACATTTACACGTCCGCTCACCGTCCTCTAAATCAATCAGTCTTTACGTGGCTTGTGTTTCTCAGCATGTGGCTTGGAGACTGTAACCCACTGTCAGCAGTTTTTAGTGTATAGGCACGTACACACACAATTCTATGTACTGCCCACACAGTCTGAAAACTGTAGCTTAATAATTGAGACCTACAGGTAACGCTACACACAACCGCCAGATGTACTGCAGCAGGTCTGGAAACAATACTGGCTAACAGTTAATAGGTAACTGCTATCTTCATTTGTGAGATCCCCTAGATAAACGTACATGGCCACAGCAGTGTTAATAAATACAAGGGCTGTTCGAATGACTGCATCACTGTTTTACAAAGACAGCTGCTTAAATATGAAGTATTTACAAGGGCCTTTCTGGCTTCAGTTAGTAACAGAGACCTTACTACTTCTTTTAATACCTACACAGAGACAATAGGGTCAGTCTCTTTTTATAAGTAAGGCCTCCTAAGCCACCAGGAACAGAAAGAAAGAACAACAAACTTTTGCACAGTAAGAGCACTCATTCTGCATCTTTCTCAGTGGCTGAAAAAATAATAAAGTTTGATCAATTATCAATACAATATTCCTTCTCCTCGTTTTTTTTTTTCAGAAAGAATGTAGTAGTCCAAACACTCATGTGACCTGCGTCAGTATGTCAAACGTTTTAAAATGCTACAAATATTTAACAGTGGGAACATGTTTTCACCTCTTCTCACAGAAAAAGCTAATGCACCTCCAAATACATCAATCACATCAGCAGCCCAACCTGATGAAGCACCTTTTGCAATGGCTATCACCAGTGTCATTCCTCCTCCTCTGCACAGAGTGGTGCAGCTGCTGAGCCCAGCCCAGCCCAGGCCCTGCAGCAGCCCAGCTCTGTGGGACACAGCTGCCGCAGAGATGTGGAGCCACTGCAGCGAGAACGTCCCCACTAACTGCAAGCAGTCGATTCAACTACAGCAAGAGAGCTGGCACTGCCTAAGATAACTACCTGCGTTTTACACCAAATTTTTGAGGTTACTTCACCTCCTCTTGCTGAAGACCTGGTAATTTCTAGTTTTGAAGGCAAGGTTGCATTACAGAACAGCGAGCGTCAACAGGAACAATCTCTTCAAGTCTTATTTATGGAAGTGTCCAAAAAGTCCAAAAAAAGAAGTCATGCTGTTTGCAAATAATAAAAAGAAGCCACAAAAGATTTCTGTATTCAACCTGAGGTAGCAATAACACCAAACAAATTATACTTTATCATACAGCAGCTGTAAAGGCTTTGAACATGATCAACGTCCATATAAACACCAAGTCTTAATAATGCCCATCATATGGCGACTAAAAAGGGTGCACGGAATCACTGCGAAAGATCAGAGCATACAGTGGTAAGCTGGGCACAATGCGACCCATCAGCTTCTAGTCACGGTAATCTTACAGCATGGATGGAAAAGGTCAGCACAGATGGATCAAACTAGAATGATTTGTATAGGAATACTCAGATCTTACATCATGTTTCTCAGCAGTACAAAGCACAAAAGAAGTCGATGTCGTTACTCCCATTTTACCTATGGAAAACTGAGCACGTGGGAAAGAAAGTGAGTTAAAACTCCCATAGAGAGGCTTTAAATGCAGAACATTTAACAGCACCACAAACTGAGCACGCTTGCCGCTGAAGCAAATTCAAGATAAAAATGTGTCAGTGGACACATGTCTGACTCTCAGAACACAAGCACTCCGCTTCCACGTGCTGTTTTTCCACCACTCAGTCACTGCCAGTACTGTTTATTCTGGAGAAAAAACAGCACTGCTGTTCTTTCATATTCAGAAAAACATAAATACTAACTATTATGCTTCCTGGCCTGTGCAAAATGTTGTTACCTGCACACACACACAAATGAAATTCAGTTGAGTTCAGGCAGTTACAGAACAGTGTTATCCATGCGCACGCACATGCATGCTTACATCACACACCGATGAATCGGCCCACAAGGCTCTTACATTTTCACACCGCATTCTGAATAGCGTAACTCCACACAAACAACGTCCCATCCTGTACCAACACGGAGCTCAGAGGTTTCAGCAAATTTCCTGTTTAAGTATATCTGTTAGCTTATTTGCAAAGACCATCAGAAACGATGCAAATCTTAGAGTCTATAGAATCTGTAGCAGCCAGTTTGAAGGAAAGCACTGCTAAAGGGAGACACGGATCCGCCAGCTGGAGTCACACACAAAGCACCCGTCAACAAAAGGACTTCGAATTTTTAGACAAAACACAGCAGGAATTTTGATAATTTGGGTTTCACATTCAAAGCTCAGAAACAAATATCCATTCTTAACTGACATCCTGGAAATGTTCTGGTATTTTGAAGTGATCAATAAACAGTCCTTTTAAATAGCATTGCCTGTGGTCTGACAGCTAAAGCAAAGAAAAAAGTTCACACTTATGACATACGGCTATTCTGCAATACTGCATCTGACGTTGCCTTAGGCGCCTCTATTAAACTAACAAACATCTCCGAGACCAGGAAGATGAAGGCGAAAGGTGCAATATTGTAAAATTTGTTTACTGCACACTCCAAGCTATCCACATACTTGGAAAATTCCATAGTTTTTAGGGGCACACAGATATCTAGAAATGTATAAAGCCCGAGAGGTATGTAGAAAAGAAAAAACAAAGATTAAAAAAAAGAAGAAGAAAATGGTCAGACAGCACTCCATGCAGTGATAAACTGACCTGTACATTTTCAGTCTTTTACTGTTCAATTCCTAACAAAGGTATAAGAGTTAACAGTTGTACTGATCTCAAAATACCACATGCAGGCCTGGTGATAACCAGTTCTGTTGTCTTGGGCACTTCAGCAGATCTCTTTAAGCACACACTGAACTCCCATGTCTTGTCAGGCCTCGTGCTGGAACCCCCAGAGGCACCGGTCTGGTCAGACACACAGCAGCACCGCGAGAATGCATTTAAGCAGGCCTCATCACCAATGCTCATTCTTGCCCCAGGCCAGCACAGCCACGTCTGTGGTTATGCAGTGAATTTGCCTTTTTTGTTTTCTTTTGCAAGGGGGAAAAAGGGGTATTTTTCCACTGAACTTGTTCCCCAGTCCAGCAAACTGCTGAGCCACCTACAAAGCTGTGCTGGCGCAGAGCAAAGGGTAGTGTGTAAAAGCAGCTGCGATTGCCCAGGCACAACTTTAACTGGCACTGTTCCCACAGGAAATCTCTATAAAAACAAGCAAAAGATCAAATCACAAGAGGGAGGAAATTGGAAATATGTAATTAAATGTTGAAAAAAAAACCCACAATCACAATGTAAGAAATCTGTCATACGGCTTCCATTATAGCAACATGACCATAAGGCAGTCCTGTGCACTGAAAAGTCTGCACCCTAGAACACCAGTCCTACAAGAACCACCTGAAACACAGAGTAAGGTGTTTGGTGCTCACAATTGGTAAAGAACAGACTCGGGGTTGAAAACCTTATTTCCACAGAATGGATTATAGGATCAGGACTCAGTAAGACTAAGAACTGCATAAAAAAAAGATTTATTTTATTGAAATCAATGGTATTCATTGCTAAGTTGTATCAAAAGGTAAGATCCCCTCTCAAAGCAATGTGAATTGCAGTCTGATCTGATTCAGTGACCCTCTCCCATGGAGCCTGTTACATGACAGGTGGTCTAGAGGCAGACTCTCTTCTCCTTCCACAGCAATGAAAGGAAAGCTCTGTGAGTTTACACGGTGCTTAAGAATACAGTAACAGACAAAGTAATAAGTACAGTAGGATTCACCAAAATTGTGCTGGTCTACATTGCGTATCTGAAGGTGAGAATCAAATATATCACTCATATTCAATCAGCTGAAAACCAGTGCTTCTTTCCTGCACATCCCATTAACCAATGACTGTCAGCTGCTGCTCACAGACATAAATGGATCCATTGCCAGCGTCTTCACTCAGGTACAGACATTGGTCAGCCAATAGACTTTGCTTAGGAGGCAAACAGAACTATTAGCTGTGAAGTAATCTCATCTTTTCCACGCAAAGGCATTCACTGAAAGATAACAAAATACAGTTCAAATAATTTCTATAAAATTTTTGACAGACACAAATTCAGAGTTCTTTAATTTTCAGGGCATCAGTTACTACAAATTAATCTTGTTCTCTAGGTTAATTATCTGTGGATATAACTGATGAGATTTAATGTCATGTATGCCAAGTACTTTTAAAGTAAGCTCAAAAGATGTCAAAGCTAGAGCCCAGAAACATTGTAATTAAAAAGACAGCCTAACAAATACAAGCTAGTACTTCCTGGTCATGTTTCTCGTATCACATGTATTACCTCCTCATTCCTACCAGCAGCTGTAAGTTATGAATTCAACAACCTGCTTATAGAAGAGACATCTGGATCTTCTTCTGAACCAAATTCTCACTGGCAGTTTTCTGCTGTGAAGTCTGGGGAATAAAAAAACCTTTCTCCTAAACCCAAGCCTTGATGATCGTTGCTTTCCCTGGTCATTTTGCTGTAGTTTTTGTACTTACCAGATCTCAACTTCTAAAGCTTATGAAGAATATTAATGCATATCTAAAAAACAAAAAGCCCACGGTAACTATTCTCAGCAAAATAAGCAAAGTTACAAACCCTGCACGCAACCCCAGCTGAGGCTGGCAGACCTCTGGAGCTCACTCACCTGCTTGGGCCCCTGCTGCAGGTGCCATCTGCAGCTTCTGATACACCTCCAAGGAGGACCATAGCCTCTCTGGTCCCTGTGCCAGTGCTCTGGCCCCCACATAGCCCAGAAGCACTTCCTGGTGCTCAGATGGAAGCTCCTGTGTGTCAGTTTCCGTCCTGTGCCTCTTCTTCTGGCACTGGGCGCTACTGATAGAGCCTGGCTCTTTGCACCCTCCTCTCAAAATAGACATACACATGGGTAAGGTGCCACTGCACCTGCACAACCTATTGCTGGCTCGGTCAGTTTGGGCCCAGCAGTACCGCATGGCCCTTCCCACAGAGCTGCCTCCAGTCTGCCCAGGCCCTATGGCCAGCAGCACAGGCTGTCATGCTCTGGCTGCAGGTCTCCGTGTGCACAGCACACCTCAGTGAGACACCTCTGCAGCTCTGGTGCTCAGCACCCTGAGCAGGCGTGGGGCTCCTTAATCTGCAGCTGAGCCCTCACAGACCTGGACCTAAAGTGGGCTCTGGGACGAGTGACCAAGCAGCAACACAGGGGTGTCCTTGCCTGGGATCAGTGCAAGGAGATCAGAGCTTTGCCACAAGCTTCAGACTCTGCCATGGAGCAACTCGGTATTTAACCATGCACAGGAGTGGATCAGCACACCAACAATCAGCACCTGCTGCAGGAATCAGACAATCTTCTTACCACTATACTGTTTTACTGTAGCCCTTTAGCACTATTTAAAACACTTGTTTACTTTTTCTTTTTTTCTTCCCAGAAAGGTAAGCAGCTAGTCACAAAGGAAAAAAGCACAATGCAGAAAGAAGCGCTGCATACAGAAGTCCTATCCTGGGGCTCTGACTCAGGATTCCTCTTTCAGATCTGCACTCTGATGTGTGAGGTTGGCCAGGGAGATCCAAGAGCAAGGTTTTACAAAGAGGATGCAGAGTTCAGCCAGGAAGCTGCCAATGCCAAGTCCCTGCAGAGCCTCTAGGAATTACTTTTCTCTAATTTTTCACTAACCAAAAGCAAACACCATTCTGAGTTAATGCTCCACAAGGACTCGGATACTTTTAGGCATGCCTGAGAAGTAAAATCTAGCTTTCTTCAGAATGCAACAGCGAGTCTTTTACAAGGAGTACATATTTGGATTTATGTGCTTTAATCTGCAGTCACCACATTTAAAGTACCCAAACCCACTGTAAACCTCCATTGTATTTAGATACCTCTAAACTAAAAGAGAAATTCTTTTTCCCCAGAGATCATCTATACAAGAATTAAAAGCTACAGAAAATACTCTAAAAAATCTGATTTGAAAAAGCCAAAGCAAGATCACCACAGTATTCAATAAGCACAGGAAGAAAGCAAGGAGTAGGAAAATGGAACCCCCAAATAAAACAAACAACCTGCCAACCTACTCAGGAACGGTAAACAAGATTTAAAATCAGCAGAAGTGACACAGCAGTACTTTCAGGCTTGCTTGTAAATTGCACTACCTAACCAGCATTGGTGTTAATTTCTCGTAAAACAAAATAAACCTGAAAAATATCAAGAGGTAACAGTGCGAAGGCACTACAGAGCAACACAGGAAAGATAAACGGAGCCCAGTCAAACATGGGAACAGCAACAGCAAAATTACTGTTTCAAGTTGTTGGGAGGGTGCGATGCTTTCTAGAGCATGCCTTACTTAAGCAAACGGCATCTGATGTGATTGCGGTTGCCAAACCACTCTCCATTCTATTTGAAAAATTATGTCTGCCACGCAAAGTCTCTGGTGACTGGAAAAAGGGAAACATCACTCCCATATTCAAGAAAGGGAGAAAGGAAGGCCCAACCAGCTACAGGCTGGGGAGCCTCACGTCCATGCCTGGGAAGATCATGGAGCGGATCCTCCTGGAAGAGATGTTAAGGCACATGTGAGATGAAGAAGCAACTCAAGACAGCCAACACGGCTTCATCAAGGGCAGGTCTTGTCTGACCTATCAGGTGGCCGTCTACAATGGAGTGATGGCATTGGTGGACAAAGGAAGGGCAACTGATGTCATCTATCTGGACTTCTGCGGTGCCTGTGACATGGTCCCAAACCATATCCTTATCTCTAAACTGGAAGGATCTGGATTTGAAGGCTGGACTATTTGGTGGATAAATGGTTTGTTGGATGGTCGCAGCCAGAGGGTTGTTATTAATGGTTCTATGTCCACGTGGAGGTCAGTCACAAGTGATGTCCCCTAGGGGTCTGTCTTGAGACCGGTGTCCTTCATCTTTATCAATGACACAGACAGTGGGACTGAGTGCACCTTCAGCCAAGTTTGCTGATGACACTAAGCTGAGTGGTGCAGTTGACACAATAGAAGGGAGGGATGCCATCCACAGGGATCTGGACAGGCTTGAAAAGTGGGCGCACAAGAATCTAATGAGGTTTAACAAGGCCAAGTGCAAGGTGCTGCACTTGGGTTGAGGCAATCCCAGATATGTGTACAGACTGGGAGAAGAACTCATTGAGCAGCACTATGGAGAAGGACTTGGGGGTAGTGATGGATGAAAAGCTGGACACAAGACAGCAGCGTGCACCTCAGAAGGCCAAGAGTATCCTGGGCTGCATCAAAAGAGGAGTGGCCAGCAGGGAGAGAGAGGTGATTGCCCCCCTCTACTCTGCCCTTGTGAGGCCCCACCAGGCATACTGTGCCCAAGCCTGGGGCCCCCAGTACAGGAGGGATGTGGAGCTGTTGGACCAGGTCTAGAGGAGGGCCATGAAGATGATCAAAGGGCTGGAGGACCCCTCCTATGAAGATAGGTTAAGGGAGTTTGGCTTGTTTAGCTTGGGGAAGAGAAAGCTCTGGGGAGACCTCACTGCAACCCTTCCAGTACTTGAAGAGAGCTTACAAGCAGGAGGGGGACCCACTTTCTACACAGTCTGGTAGTGAGAGGACAAGGGGAAATGGCTTTAAACCAAAAGAGGGGAGATTTAGGTTAGATGTTAGGAAGAAATTTTTTAGCCAGAGGATTGTGAGGTGCTGGAACAGGCTGCCCAGAGAGGTTGTGGATATCCCATCTCTGGAGGCAGTTGGATGGAACCCTGGGCAGCCTGATCTGGTGGGGGGCAGCCAGCCCATGGCAGGGGGTTGGAGTTAGATAATCTTTAAGGTCCCCTCTAACCTAAGCCATTCTATGATCTCTCTTTTAGTTTGGAACACATCATAAGCCCATCATATTTCAGTCTGAGACCGTGGTGAAGGCACATCATGAACAGCAGCAGCTGTAATATCTCAGCAGAGATAGCAGAGGTTTTTAATCATACCTCAAGGTAAAATAAATAAATACATAAAATAATATTAGTGCATATTTTTGAAAATACAGAAGAGCAGAGGTAAAATACATCAACCATCCCACAAGCAAAATATACTAAAGACTAGGAGCAGTAAGACTGAGGTACTACTACTAACAGTAACGTCCTATGCTTTATGAAGTTATTCAGTTCAATTATTCTCTGGACAAATCAATTGCTTGCTTCAGAAACTGTTTGAAGATATTGCACTTCAGTCTAGTCTCATGACACAATAATCAAAAACTAGCGAAACAAGAAGGGTAATTACCTTGCCAGTGCCTAGCAAATACTTCTCAATGACCTAAAGCCAGCTCGTAGTGGTACAGTTTAGAAAACAAGGAAGCTATCGCAGCTCTACAAATTATGTCTAGATTCTTTCATTTTTTGGCTCTGAAGTCTGATAGATCTAAATTGTTGTGAAGAGCCAAAAGTCCTTCTTCTAGCTAGTGCACGCACTTCTTCATTGCACTACAGAACAGCAAACAACATTTACTTAAAAAGATTCACTGAGGCGTTTCACAACTTGTCAACCCAACTCTTCCAGCGCTTTAGAGGAGCTGCAGATGTATTTCATGGCAATCGACAGCTGCTCTGACTGCGGACACACTGGTCACAAGTGATTCACCAAGAACGTTAGATGAAACTGGATAGGACAAAACTATTATTGTAAGCTGTCCAGCCACTTATAGAAGCAAACCAACAACTTCCACTCCTATTTGGGAAGATGACTACAGTAGAGTCTGGGAATCTTAGGGTGGGAAATCAGGAAATTCATTACGTTACTCACAATCAAGAAAAGGAAACAGAAAGCTTATTTTACACGTTAATTGCTTTTACTACCATCCCTATTCTGCCTCTGTGAACTTTGACATCAGAAACACCTGATGTTTGTAACACATCACATCTACCAGTGTAGCTGCAGAAAGTACTTGTTGAGAAACTAAATTCTGAGTCTCCCAAAACAACACAATGTGCTGTGAAATCAGCAGCAATATTCATTTAGTAAACATGAGAGAAAGAAATCTTAGTGTATGCTTCTCTACTACATATGCAAGTAGAATTCTCTTACCTTTTGTTGGGCTCTGGTTCTGATCTATAAATCCTTTCAAGTCTCCATTTGTGGAAGTCACACCAACCTGAACAAAACATTTTTCAAGTCTTAAAATATGACAGACCTTTCCACATTTTCCAGTATGCAACTAACAGTATTATGAAAGTAATCTGTTCTGCACTGCTGAAACATCATAATCCTATGGCTTGCAGAGCCTAATGAGAGCATGATTCCAAGACATTGACTGGGTATAGATGAAGACATTAACTAAATTTTTAATTAAGTTCCTAACTAAAAAAAAGCCCCTGTATATTCTCATACTGTACTATACGTGACCCAAGAAGCACATTATCACTGTCTGAGTCACCCCTCCAAGTCTTACAGGGCAGCTGCCACCAACAACACTACACGGGCCATAGGTGTGAGGAGATGTGACTACTGATGTATTTTATATACATCGCCTGGTTTCAAAGATAATTTACACAGAGTAAATTACTGGAGACACAGAGAACTTACAATCATACTCAGAACAGTGCACCTCTGATTTTGGCATGCACACAAGGCTCAGAAAGGTGGAGTTTGTTTAGAAAAACACAAGGTCACCACACCTAAACAGGGAGGGAAGAGACGGAAAGTCCCCAAGTCCCAGGTAGTAAGGCACACCCCCCGCAGCACAGCAGCACGTAGCGATGCAGCACTCAGCAGTTCCAGAGCATTGCACCTGTAGCACTTTAGTGAACAAAGTATTTTGGTTTGCTTCCAAGATGGAAGCTGCAATAAGCACTGAGTGACTGAACTCCTTTGGAACCTGCTTAGAATCAGAGCATGATTCCTCCAGCAGGCACTAAAGAAGCTACCACAAAACCTTTTTAAAGATACTATAAAATGTGAGTGCTTCGATGAGTGACTAGGACAAACTGGTCAGGTATTAAGCAAAAACAATTATGCTATCAAGGATCAAGTATTTGCTTTATTTTACAGATGTATGCGGTAAAAACAGGACATTTGCTAGGGTCACTTGTAGAACTGTAATCATATCTAATTAGAGAACTGTTTGATTGCACACAAATCAAATGGTGGCACTGCAGCAGGGCAGGGCTGAGCAGGGATGGGTGCCGGTTCGCCGCCAGCGCCTCTGCCTGCCTGGAGACAAGCAGCGCCCGCAGGCATCCATCCTCCTCTGCCTGGGGCTGGGCTGCAGTGACTGCTCCTGCCGGAGGGGCACGGTGACCCCTCACCCTGACAGCGCGTGCACAACGTGTTCCCGAGGGGATCTTTGAAACCCGGGCTGGAATGTTCAGTGACACACACAGAGCAGAGCCTTGAAAGGACATTCCAGCTGCAAAGCCACCACGAAGAGCCCGCGCCCTCCGATCACGCTACTGCCTTCACACAGGGAATACAGAACTGGCTTCTCCGTGGGCACCCTGCCTCTGTGAGAAGTTGAAAAACACAAATAGGAGAATTGTAAATCAAGAGCTTCACTGAAGGAACAAGGCTGGATACCAAGTGTTAGATATAAGGGCATAACTTGTTCCAGAAGAAAGGGTAAGAATTAGGACTCCCAAGAACATCTTCAAAGGCAGAACTGCAATTTGTTCACCACTGAATGTTCAGCTCGGGATTTACGGCTGTGCATTCCCCATCATCTCCCAGTGTGCAGCAGTGAAGCCCTGATGATGACACACCTCTGCGCTGTCAGCCCAACCAGACTCCCCAGCGGTTGTTAAAACCCAAATATTTACATTGCATTCTCTGGAACATTTAGATGGTTTAATGGATACGGTACCTAAGGAAATGTTGGTCGAAATTGAAGTACCTGAGTGTTTTTTTTTTTGTCTTGTCCTTCTGTGACCCAAAGAATACAAATTTCAGCCTGCACAGAAAACACACCTGTCATGATGACGGTCCTACTAACCCAGCGAACGCGTGAGCTTCTCCCCATTTAATAACCTCTAAGTTTAGAAGAGCTCGAGAACAAATTTGAATTTCATGAGAGCTTAAACGAGAAGTGACAAATCAAGAAGAGCGTTTCTCTCACAGGAGAATGACCGTAACTAAGCTCCTCCTCAAAAAACCCAACCAATTTGATGCAATATTATGCTACTACTGCAGAACAAGAACTTCACAGTGTTTCATTTTGATGTTAGTGAGGTCACAGGTCACGCTGCTATCTGCATTTCTGTAACAGCCACTGCTTTTGGGCATCTGTTAGTTCAACCATCAAAGTATTAGCGATCTATATCCTGGTAAATGGAAGAAATGTAATTTCTATTTCACATAAACCGCTTGTAGATTTTAGATGTAATCCAAAATGGATTTTAAGGAAGAGGAAAAAATAAGTATGTAGGTTACCCTGCACGTAATGCCTCCTATGCATTTCTGTGGAATCTACAACAGACACAGCACTATTTGACAGGGCAAATTCTCAGCTACAAAGCGCTGTTTTTCAACGCAGTCACCGCCATCAGCTGTTTCACGTGGATGTGCTGATCGAGGCACTCCACATTTTGCGGTGTGACAGCTGTGCAGGGCAGTCCAGAACACGGCTTGTCTTTCACATTGCTGACACCACTGCTAAAACACGCTGCCCACCGCCTCACTGTGCTCACACCCACTGCCTGGGCTCCATAAACGTTCAGCAGGCATCAAGGAATGTCAGTGAGTGCCATTTTTCCACATGGAGGAATTCACTCCCACACCTTTGCTCCACATGCACTTCCATGTCTGACACCATTCTGTCAGGCTGCCATCTGTCACATGGCAACAGAACACAATGGCACATTCGTGGGAAGGTTCAGCCTCTGCTGTCGTACCACCAGCATCCGCCTTGTAGGCGACAACATAAAATAGGAGGCATTACTTTTGGAGCAGCCCTTGTTAGTTGTGCTACACGTAACTCATTCTTACCGAGACCACATTTAAAGACTTCAGGCTACAGAGGTATCATTCAGCTTACACAGGTATCATTTATTACTTTCTGTATGGCTCATGATATTTCTGCTTTGTAACACTGCCCCAGTGCCTGGACTACCGGGTATGGCAGGGGCTGGCTTCCTGTTTCTATCTGCAACAAGATAAATCCAACCACAAAATAAGACAAAGCAAGTGCCTGGCAAGCCTTTGCATCCTATTAAATACTTTCAGCATTTATTTTTCAGTTCCTAGTAAGTGACTAAGAAGTTTCCAAATGGGGCTGAGAAACGTTCCAAAAAAAATCTCAGGAGTCTCAGATGAGGTAAACCTTCACAAGCTGCACTTATAACTTATCAGCCTTCTCCACTGCTCGACACACTTGCCAGTTACCAAGATCCCCCTGTAATCCTCCCTCTCATACAAGAAATTCATTCTCCTATCAGCCTGAAAAGTCTGTTTTCTCTGCCCTAGAATCATTCCAGATTCTAGCACAATGAAGTTGCTCATGGGTAGGGAATAACAGACTGGCTACTTTCATATCCCTGTAAGCTCTTATGGCCGTTTAACTGACCTCGTCTGTGACATGGCGATCACCTTCTGAGAAGCAATGACAAAACTCTGCAAGTACATTTATATAAATACAGGTCAGGTAATCAAAACTAGCAGTTCTTATTCAAATAACCTTCCTGAGGCATATTATTTATTTTTCCTAAAAATAAGTTTCTTGCTGTTTTTGTTTTCCCCATTTCTCAATTTTTAGTGCCTTCTTCCCTGAAAGACAGATGGGAATGGAGGTATAAAACAGGCGAGAAGACATGACATAAGAACAAAATAACTCATTACAAGGCAACTTAAATGACATCTGGGTACACTAAATATTTATGTGCTTACAACATGCAGTCTCCAAGAGAACCCAAAACTTTTATTCACCATTTTGTTATTCATTAGTGGTTTGGTTGGGATTCTTTTCATAAGCAACGTTCCACAAACAGACACCAGTAAGTGTTCTGCCTTTCCCTCAAGTGAGCAGTGAGCCCAGGCTTGATAATTCTCCCATCACGTACTCAAAGATTTAGCAAGGAAAAACAGTAACAAGGAATGTTATTATTCTCAACCTCTGTATGTGCTCAGTGGACTGAAAATTTGTACTGTGTTTGAAGCACAAGCTCCCTTGGAGACAAAGCAGCTCAACCCTGGTTGTCCATGTGAGATCACAAAGACATTTTAGCCTAAACTCGCTGTACTTTGTTGTCTCGATGCATTAGGAGCACACACATCTCTAATCTACTGTGTCCCAAATGCAAGGCAGTGATTTTGGAATCCAGAGGTGGCAGTTTCTTGATGTGCACTTATTTGGTGAGATATACACCCTTTACGGGTTTCTCCAAAAATGCCCAAATTCCAGTACTTTCAAGATCTCTTTCCTTGATGCTTCAACAGAATAAAAAGAGATGGAGATACCTCTGCAAATAAGCTCTGTCCAGAAATTGTGTTTCACTTCAACCTCTGCACGTCAGTAAGACATTATAGACAGCGTAACAAATACCAGCCTTACATTCACAACAGATTTCAGGATGCAGAAACACAAAGATACAAGCTAAACCCTGCAGCTCTAATCTCAGAAGCACTCCTTGGCCTTCTAGTAGCAATAGAATACTCGCGGGCTGATGCTGTTGGCCAGTGTGTGTAGTAATGAGAAACTGAGGTTAGGAAATCCTGAAAAAGTGCTACAAATAAAGACAGCAAGCATATCGTTACTCCTGTTTTTACACTTCTTTCTGGTTGTTGTTGTTTGGTTGCTTTGGTCTTTTTGGTTTTTTTGTTATTGTTGGTTTTTTTTAATCCTTTGGACAAGTATATTTAACAAACATAAATTAGGTTAGCACAGTTCATTGTAGAAATTTTCATAGCCTGCATACCAATAAAACGCTTACTCTATAAAGAGATTACAGCCTTGAGTTAAAGTACCTAACAGTACCTAACATATAGAAATATGGCTCTATACTCAGCACAGGGGTATGTTGCCCAGCCTGGTGTCATCGGAGGTTTTCAAAAGGAAGCCCTGAGCAGCCCTGGACAAAGCCCCGAACAACTGTGCTCTGCATGAAGGCGCCGAGGGTGCCAAGCAAGGCACTGGAATAGATGGGGCTCCTGAGACTCCTTCCATGCGACCATACTGCAGAACACTCCAGGGACTTTACTGGCACTGCTATTTATCCTTTGACTACACTGAAGTAAAGGTCAAAGCCACATACATCAGTAGAATTATCTAGTTATACTACACTTGAATATGGCCTATGAAATAAGTAATGCGTATTAATTTATCCTCTGATTTGGTCAGCTTGAATCAAATAGATAAGACATCTGAAAGTCTTTCCTGGAACTACATAGCAAATAAAATTATTAATAAAATGAACAGAAAAGATCTTTCCAAGACTGGAGAATTAATTTAACCAAGCTATGGCCTTGACATCCATCAAAATACGCACAAAAGCTTGTGCCGCTTCTGAACAACGGACTGAAAGCCGTCCTAGCATTCCCTGCACTTTTCTTCTGGGTACTTCCTTCTTAAGCCACGTTGGTTCCTAAGCCTGTTTAAATTTAATTAAACTACAGGATGTTTTACCAAAGGCAACGAATTGCTGAGGGCTCACAGTGATGTTTGCTCACTGACCACCTTAATCAAAACTACTCTGTATACAAATCGTGTTCCTCAAGAAGCACTGCAAATCAGGCCAAAAATTAAGGTCAGGATGCTATCCGTTTTGTAAGCTTCCTCTGAACTGGGGGCAGGGGAGTAAAAGACAAAGCTTCTGGACAACACAATACAGTCCAGCTAATGCGGCAGATGAACAGACAGGAAAGCCCTCAGTTTTCTAAAAACCAGGAGTGTACAGACATTGGTAAATAAACGTGTCTGCTCTTTTTATGGTTTTGAGACTGGGTCTCAGGAGGATCTTATTCTGGTGCTTCAACAAAATGAGAGGCTCTCAGATAAGTTTGTAGCAATGTTAGTGGAAACAACAGCAGAAAGCATTGCCTTGATTATTAACCTGACCTATAACTGATTCAGCTCTGCATCCTTAAGGAGCCTCCAGCTAGTTTACATGAATGAAATACAGCAGAAGATGTTTGTAGTATGCAAAAATATTGTCCATTCAAGAAATCAAACACAAAGAGCTTCAAAGTCTGAAAGTCAAAAGTGACTGGCAGCACATCAGTACAAAAGGAATACACGTGACAGAATTATAAACTTACATTTTTTGCCGTCATGTCAGAAGGTCTTGCTCTATATTCTGTACAACCACAAGATGTCCCTTCACATCTTCAGAGAACCTTTAAAACCAGCACCCTGTAAGAAAGTAAATTCAAACATGAGTTAAAATGTGTTCTCAGTTCGCTCTCTATCCAAACCCCGCACCTCCCCAGGACAGCTAAATTCTGTTTATTTTTAATGAAGTTACCACACCAGAAGGTTCAGCACATATCCTAGAAATTCACAATGCTTGAAATACTCTGCGATGTAATTTAAAAAATATAGAGTCCTGATCTGTTACTGTGCTAGCAGAGCTTATCACACCATTACTAAAGTCTTGTAGTTAAAGCCATGCAAACATTTACATCAAATACAGACTGACTCCAAAAGCTGAAAGAGAATTAATCTTTTCATCATGTCTTTAACTCTCAATGGAGAAAACGTGTAATTCTATCACAGCACACATACAAAGACCTTGAGAAGGAGCAGGAAATAGTGTGAAATGTGCAGACACAGCAAACATTCAGCAAATTCAGGAAACATTCAAAAAAACCCAAACCCATTCCTGTTCAAACTCACTTTTTAAATGTTTTCAAGCCTTTGTAATTAGAATTATATTAAAATCCCAGGGAAGGGAAACACTCTGATAAACTGAAGAATACTCTTTTAAATCAAACCTTCCAGAAGTCTAACAAAAAAAGAACACAGATCACAAACGGTGGCAGCACAAACCATCTTAGAGACAGAATTAATTTGACAAAATGTTCAAGTACTTTGAAAGTACTCTGTAAGCGCTACTTGCTGTTAATAAATGGGACTAAAAAGACGGCTGAATTGTGCTTAGATGCACGAGGGAGACTTTCAAGAGTGCAACTGATTTCGAAAAATCATAGAAAACACCTGAACTGGTTACTGTGAGTCACAACCACTTACAGCAGAACTCAGCAGCAGCAAAAACAAGTATAATCTATGCTGTTTCCTTTGAAATTCAAACTCTGCAAGCTTGGAGTACGACCAGTATCATCACCTCCCTTCTAAGAAAGGACCATAAATGATTTCAGTAGCGTATGTTGCTTATGACAGACTCTACTGACACTGCATTCATGATTATGGATAATGTAGATAAAGAACCAGACTGAAAGAACCAAGTTGGAATGGACCCACAAGGGTCATCAAGTCCAACTCCCAACTCCCTGCAGCACCATTCAAAATTGAAACCCTATGTCTAAATGGCCAAATGCCTCTTGAGCTCCTGCAGCTTGGGGCTGTGCCCGCCGCCCTGGGCAGCCTGTTCTCGTACACCATCCTCTGGTGTACAATCTTCCCCTAGCCCACCCGACCCTTCCCAGATGCAGCCCCATGCTCTCTGGGAACAGTGACAGACCACGCTGCTGTTGCACAGAGCAGAGCTCAGCGCTGCCCCTCTGCTCCCTGTGAGGAGCTGCAGCCGCCATGAGGGCTCCCCTCAGCTCCTCTGCTCTGGGCTGAGCAAACACTAGGGACTTCAGCAGCTCCTCATACCTCTGGCACTTCAGACCCTCCACTGTCTTCCTGTCCTCCTTTGGATGCAGTCTAATAATTTCATGTCCTTCTCATATTGTGGTGCCCAACACCGCACACAGCGTGTGAGGAGAGGCCACACAACACAGAGCAGAGTGGGACAACCCTTCCCTCGCCCGGTGGCAGCGCAGGGCCTGGTGCACCCCAGGGTATGGTTGGCCCTTTGGTCTGCCAAGGCACACTGCTGGTTCAGATTTAACTTCTTGTCAACCAGAACCCCCAGATCCCTTTCCACGCAGCTGTCCTCCTGCCTCTTGTCCCCATGTCTGTATGTATATCCCGGGCTGCTCCACTCCAGGTGCAGAATTTGGCACTTGCTCTTGTTCAGCTTCACACAGTTGGGGATTATCCAGCCGTCACGTTTGTCAAGATCTCTCTGCAAGGCCTCTCTACCCTTGAGGGAGCCTACAGCTCCTCCAGTCCAGTGTTGTCCTCAAACTCAGCATACACTTGAGTCCTGCTTCCAGACACCATCTCCAGATCAACCCTTTCCTTTACAGATTTAGCACCTGATCCTGAAGAGTGAGGTGTGATTTAAAAGGCTTAAAGAACATCACTGATTTTGTTAGCCTGCTTTCTAAGTTTCTAAAATATCTAATAAAAGCATAAGAATCAAAGAGGGGTTGCAGATCTCCTGTTTATGCCATCATGCAAAACATACTTAGTGTTTTTTTTCTGGTTGGACCTATAGAGCAGCCTCTGGGAGACCGCTGACATGGCAGAGCATCACTTGTGTACACAGCTACTCCCTTGCAGAAGCCGTGCTATTGAAATCAGAGCATCTACCAGAAGTGAAGACAAACAGGGAAAAATACACCATACCTACAAAAGACCTTCCTTCATTCCTGAATTCCTGGCAGAGGAAGAAGCACTTGCTGCCTGTAGGAAGGTACATCAGTTGTTTCACACATAAACCAATTCTCACCACATTCTGGTGGGAGGGATGCAGGTTCCAATAAAACAAACCATGGTAATAGAGGAGATGAGGATGACAGTATGTGTTCTGATCCTCATTTCTTTCTCTGGCTGTTGCCAGGTATTTTAGAGGTAGTGTTGCTGAGTAGTAGAAATACGGAGAAAATATATTCGGGTTATATCCAAGTTTGAAGCCATGGAACAGAAAGATAAATAGATCAGGATATGATGAGTTTATTTATTTCCATATATGTGCAACATATTCTGTTTCAGTCAGCCTAAACTGTACAATTAAACTGACCGATAGACCTTTTTAATACCCATGTTTGTCTTTAGCAATTAAATCTAGCCTTAGTTCTGGAATCTTACAGTCCTAAATTGATAGCAACTAACTCTTCTCCTCTGCATTTTTTAGTCACTCTTCTACTGCCACTCATACTTAAAGAGAGACAATCCACAACTGCTCAAGCATTGCAAGAGAAGAGTCGCCCTGACAAGAGCCCTGGCTGCCCCTGCCCTGCAGGGAGATCTAAACTGGAAACACCTGTGCAGCAGCCCAGGCCATGCAGGGAGCAGCTGCTGGGCCAGAGAGAAGCATGATGGCAGCAGAAGAAGGCAGAGAGACAGCGGCACCCACAGGGCCTCTGCCAGTCAAGCACCCAAAGAAAGTCACCACCTAAGCCAGAGCTGCTCCAACCCTGCCAGGCCGTGCTGCAACAGCAGGGAGGGAGAAGTGCCAGACTCTGCCCCCCCCCCCGCTGCCACCGAGCAACAACCAGACTTTGGGTGCCACCTCTGCTCCTCTACCTTCCCTGGCATCTGGATTTACAACTGGCCCAGCACAGCAGGAGCCTCCCCAGCTCCCACAAGCAGCAGAGCGGGCCCTCCTAACCTCATCTTTTTAAAAGGCCATTCCAGCAGTAGCCATGCTGATGCTGCCAGCTGGGCAGCCCCACACGGCACCTGCAGCTGTAACGGGGCACATGCAGGTGGTGGGCCAGCACTGCAGTGTGGGACCCACTGCTGACAGCTGGGACAGCAGCACCTGTTATAGGTTTAAGTTGAGAGGTCTTAGGGAGATAGTTCTGGAAAGACATTTGAGTAGTAAACCTTCTCCACTGTCACATCCTTTTATTTATGTATCTATCTATTTAATGGTTCTGAGAATGAACAAATGTTTGAATGGTGAACCTTTTCAGCTGCCATATCCTTTTAGTCATTCATTCATTTCATGCTCCTTGAACTCCATCAGGCTTTCTACAGATCTCTTAGTTTATTCAGATATTGTATCACTTCAGCTGCTATTAAAGGAAAACATGCTACTCAATTTGGTAGCGTTCTCCCTTTCCTACTGAATGGGCTGTATCTACCTCCCTTGCTGCCCCAATCTGCTGCAGCTGTGATCAAGCAGCTATTCCAGCATCTGAATAGCACACTATTTGTCTATTAAGACAGAGCTTTTAGTTTTAGTTCCACAACAAAACATCCAAGAAAATAAGAAGCATTTTTATCTGGTGAGGATATAGTGAGTAGAATGTGGAGAGTCATCTATTAATGTTCCTGGGGAAAAGGGACTGCTAGGTCTGTGTAGCCATCTTGAAACCTGGAAAGTTGCCACAGAAAAGCCACGCAGTGACAACAGTCCACAGCAAAGAACAAACACTGACAACCTGCACCACATTTGAAATCAGGATTCTGCCATTCCTTTCTTTCTCCTCCTTCCACACACACCTTCCAAGTACATCATCTGGAGCTCTGGCCCAAAATTTATGATGCAGTTTGCCTTCCCTGTCTCACTTCAAGGGGCTTTACGAGTAATTTACTCAAATAAAACATAGCTAAGAAAACATTTTCTAGGCAGTTTCAACCTGCTGACAGATAGGCAAACTAGTTTAATCTTTGACAAGTTATTTGCCATCAAGCTTAGTGATCCAGAAGGCAGTGTCCATAAACTATTACAGTCATTTGCAACAGTGCTTTTCAGACAGTACAAACAGTTGGTATCCTTCCAGCTTTATGAACACATTTTGTCAAGCTCAAGAAGCCAGACTTTGTGACCCCACCATCTGCCATGACCCCTTGTCAGGTTCAGACAAAAGAACTTACACAGATGGCCTCAAAATGGAGATTCTCTTCTTTCTGAATTGCTGTTTGACAGCTTGCACCACACAGACAGAGAAACAAAACTACCTTTTTGTTCCTGAGCTGGTTTCTACTGAAACAAGGACGCATAAAGCCCAAAGCACATGACACACACACACTGCTTTACTTCAGCTGAAGTTCTCCATAATCTAATCTCGGTTTATAATCCGCTCCCGTGGTTCTACCTTTTGGTCAAGTATTGTACAGCTCTGTGAGAGAGCAGAGCCATGTAACCACGTATGCTCCAAGCTGTGACTCCTTCTAGCACTTATGCTGCCCAATCACTTACGCTGATGCCATCAAAAAGACACCAAGAACAGTAAAGTTACAGAAATGCAGATCATCAAGCTCCAGTTTAGTTAGTTTAGTTCTCTGTACAAATCCTTCATCACAAGTCAAAAGACAGATCTATTCTGAAGCGTTACTGAAGCAAAATTCCAGTACGAGAAACACTGCAGAATGGAAAACAGTTATCTGAGAAAAATGCTACCTGTGCACTCCTTTGTACATTATTTTCTATGGTCCAAAGTCGTACTTTAAATTATTTCTTCAAGACACACATGTTGGCTAAAACCTAGCAGTAGAAAAGAATAAAGCCCCACACCAGAACAGTCTGTTTGCAGCCCTTGACAATAAACCTGTAGCAAACATCTTAGATTTCTTTAATTTCCTCGAATCCTGACCAGTACTTCACATACCGTAGCTTCACAAAGACCAGCAGCACACAAAGGCCCTCCCCAGCCTCACAGGACACTTCCCACAACACAAAGTGCAATTTATGTCAGGATGATGTCAGTATCAAACACCTACAAATTAAGGAACTATTGGAGACTACCTAAAATGCTAAGGAAATGTCTTCATGAAACACAGAAAAGGCTGCGGAGGTATTTAACACTGATTTTTATCATGACCGAAGAATGCTTTTTTGATTTACTCAATCGAGAGCATTGCAAAGTGGAAACGATTCTGAGCTGCTGGGTCAGCTACAAGTAATGAAAGTGTCACCAGTTCCAACACCACCAAAACCAACCCGCATCACGCCTGCCTGGGCTAGAAAATAGCTGGTGTCCTTCACACCCCTCTTTGTAACACTAACTTTGAAGCTGCAGTACTACAACGCCTATCTCAGAAGACAGCAGCGACAGAAAGATTCCTCATTAATCAATACAAGCCCTGTTTGAGACCACTAATTTATGCACAGCACCTACAGGGATTAGACACCTGTTACGCATATGTTGCCTCGCTGTATCTCCGTTCTCAGACCAGTACAACTTGGAAATCACAGAGCATGTAGCAGAAATCCACCTGCTCCTACAAGTGCGTCACCTTCCTGGAAAGCGTGTCAGCATTCAACTCCTTTTTGAAGAAATCGTGGTAAAAAAGAACTAAAACTCTAGTAAATAAAGAAATAAAAACCCATATGTGCTAATCAGATGAACTTATTTGTGCTACAGAGAACAAAACCCAACTCTTATCACGATTATGAAACTGAAATTCGGGATTTTGTACATCTCCAAGAAGATCCCACTGGACAAGTTCTTTTATGAACCTCTTCAGATGACGGTCTCAGCTTTACCCCTTATGAGGAATAAAGATGGCCCCAAACTGGAAAAAAAAGGTACATCGGTGTCCATACAGCACCGGGCTCATCACTTAGTTAACAACTTCAGAAAGCCACCTATGGGGCGCATTCAGAGCATTACATACATGGAGTGGGACATGGTGCACTGATCACACAGCATTTTCATTTTGAAAACAATAACAAAAAAGAAGCTCTTAGGAACTCCAACGATGACATACTTCACAAATACCTGACAGGAACTACAACTTGCTTTTGTCCAGCATTCACTGTAAGCATAGAAAAAGTATGCCTTCAAAATAACAGTCAAGGTGATTAAAGAGTCTGAACAAACCCAATTGACTTGACTGTTAAACAGGATCAGAACTTTTAACAAAATAAAACACCTTTAGAAGTGAGCTTAAAAGCATCACCTCATCCAGAGCTCTGAAGATTGAAAGGCACTTGGGGCAGAACCACTTTCTGTCAGCAAACAGCACAAACTAAAGCTTTCTGTCAGTTAGGAACATACCATATTCTCAAAAGCATTTTTTCTTCTAGATGTTCATTTCAACAGTGGGTTGACATTTGAAAACAAAATAAATAACGTAGTTATCTATACAAATGACTGTAAAACACCTCGGTAAGGCAATCTTAGTCTACCACCAATAATGCATTAGCTCCTCTTTCAGTTAAGCTCAGGTGGGGAAGGGACCCAGCAGCCCACCCAGCTGCAGCCCCTGCCGTGCGCAGGCTGCCCTGTGCCCAGCCATCCCAGCACTGGGCTCCCCCAGCGATGGGCAAAAGAAAAAAGATTGTTTTTTTTCTACTGAGGTTTCATACAAGCTTCTTACTACCTGCCGCCAGTTTACATGCTGTACGATACATCAGAGAATGTTCTGGATATCGTCTCGCAATGCATTTTAATTTTGACCTTCTAGAATTTCCAGTTATCAATACAGAGACTGATACACAGAACAGCTGAAACGTCCTCTGGAGACACACCTCCCTCTATACCCTGCAGCTGGAAGAATCTTAACATCCAATGAACTGAAGATAATTCCACATCTGCAGTTAATTAAAGATCACCACTTTATATAGGGATAAAGAACTTGATGACAGGGAGAGACTTAAAGACCACTTCCCACATTTTGCTGTTTGCCAGAAGCTTTGTCCTAGTGTGAAGCTATTACTAAGTCTGCTCCCGCATGGGCTGAAGATTACGACAGCGCCCACTCAACAGGAAAAGCTAAAAAACAACCAGCCAGGCACAGGTTTTGGCTACAATTTGGTACAATGCCAAAACAGGGAAAAGAACATTTTTCTAGAGATGCACAAACTCTCAAATCTTGATTACAGAACACAGATTACCTTAAGGGTGCAGCTCCACAAAACCGGCTGCACTGATGCAAGATCCTGCCCCTGCTATCACTGCTCAGAGGCCTTCCACTTCCTCTTACTTCCTACAATTTCTCACTCCATCCCCACGCTGCACGCTCTCAAAAACTGCCACGCTGACCCACCCCTCAGCCAGCTGAGCTGCTAATAGTGTCAGCATCACAAGGGTGGGGCAGAAAGGGGGAGAAGAAAGCACTGTGCCTACTGCAGCCCCCTGGCAGGTCAGACGGCTGAGGCCCATGCCCAGGACAGAGCCAAACCTCAGCTGAGCGAGCTGCTTGGCAGCCCGGCCCTGCCTGCAGAACCACACCATGACTGGGCTTCTGAAAAAAGCATTTATGACACACTGCAAATTAACTTACAGGTTGAAATGTGACAGAAGGTTGGTTACGTTGTGTTTGTATGAAAGCTAATCTGAGCTTTTGGAGAGCTCACTGGACTGCGGGCACGCCTTGACAATTTACTAGGAAGCAGTGAGAAGTTTTGTCTTCGCACCTCGGCTTCCCCAGTGCCTTCCACAGCAAGGTGCAGAACGAGCATTTGCTCTGAGAGACAGCAGGAGGCTGCTGTGTTATACAGAACCAACACATATCCTGCCGTTCCACCGTTTTATATTCGAAGTTATTAAGTTTGAAAAATGGTTAAGTGCATTTAGAATCCAGCTTACAGCTGTAAATAAACTGAAGCTTGCAGTAATCAGAGAATACATTTCAGAAAACAGAAATGTACTTCTCAAGTTTCTCAAGCTCAAGTTGATAATTAAGGGAAAAGTTGCCTCTCTCCTTACAACGTATGGAGAACCCCCCACACAAGCTTTCGGAATTCACCCCGGGACATCAGCTCACTCTAAAATGCAGTTCCTAACCTTACACATAACCGTTGGTCACGTTACCGTTCCAACTTCTAATGCAGGTCAGTTAGAATTATTCCAGTAATTACAGCTACTGCTCACGTGGGAAAGGCTCTCTACTTGGGAGACCATTCCGGCTCACGGGTGTCCCCACGGGGACCAACCTGCCAGCAGCAGTTGGAAGGAAAAGGAGACAGCCGACTTTCCAAAGAGAGGAGCATGCCCTAACTTCTGAGAGAGAAAACAGTCACAAACCAGAATCACCTTCACAGGTGGACTTCAGTTTATGGCAGGTACAAGAACTTCACAGACACTGTTTTGGGAAGGAGTCACCTATCTAGGAATACAAGAAGCCTCAACGACCATCACTGCTTTCTCCTTACTGGAAACTATCATTCCACACAGGAAATCAGATACAGCGGCACGAGTTCCTTTACTGAAGCCATTAGTGCAAGATAACATAACTTGCAGAAGAGCTACTATAAATCCAGAAACCGAGGAAAAAATCAAGTGGCTCTCATTCTAATAATCACAGAATCGTGGGGGTTGGAAGGGACCTCCAGAGATCATCGAGTCCAACCCCCCTGCCAAAGCAGGTTCCCTACACCAGGTCGCACAGGTGGGCGTCCAGGGGGTCTTGAATATCTCCAGAGGAGGAGACTCCACAACCTCCCTGGGCAGCCTGTTCCAGTGCTCCGTCACCTCACCGTAAAGAAGTCCTTGCACACATTGGTGCGGAACTTCCTATGCTCCAGTTTCTGGCCGTTTCCCCTTGTCCTGTCTCCACACAGTGCTGAAAAGAGTCTGGCCTCGCTACTTTGCCCCCCACACCTTAGATATTTATAGACCTGGATCAGGTCCCCTCTCAGTCTTCTTTTCTCAAGGCTAAGCAGACCCAGTTCACTTAGTCTTTCTTCCTAGGGGAGATGCTCCAGGCCCTTCACTACCTTTGTGGCCCTCCGCTGGACTCTTTCCAAGAGATCCCTGTCTTTTTTGTACTGGGGAGCCCAGAACTGGACACGGTGCTCCAGATGAGGCCTTACCAGGGTCCATGGATGCTACAAACAGACACAAAGAATCTAAACAGGCAGCTGTTGTAAAACCAGCATTCCACTGCTGTATCTGCTCCTTTTTACACTACCTCCTAGCATACAGAAGCACTTACCTAGTTTTTCAAACCCCGCAATGGGCATTCATACCATTGGTTTTCATGTCATATGCACACTGTTACTGGGGATTGTTCTCCTCCAAACACCTGCAATTGTAAACCTGTCTCATTGGTTCCAGTGGCTTCTTGGCTCTGCACACACAACTACCTCCACAAGCGCATTTCCTGCACCAGACCAGGCAACAGACAGCTCACTTTCCCTATCTGACAATCCACTGTTGGTTCACTAGCAGTCGTGTCCTATGAATATATTTAGAAAGGTAAATGAGAAACTCTTCATCATTACATCAGAAAGCATGCAGAAAAAGCACACAAGGTGAGAAGCTGCAGCTTACTGAAGCAATTCTACAAATATTTTTTAAGGTGGCACATCAAAAGAAATGGACTTCCAAGAATAAGAAGAGCTGTAACTGAGGAGCACATTCTGATCCTCACCAGGATGAGGAAGCTTATCCTATCTGGTACAGGTTGCAGCTTCCCTCCCCTACCTGTCAGGTAGTTTTAGAGACGAGCACCAGGCTTTCCCCTAGGCACAGTGAGGTCTGCTAACTTAAATGAGCAACATCACGCATTCCTGAAGGGGATGGAAAGCTAGAACCTCAGCTCCTATTTTTTGCTAAACCCACTGGAAGGTGCTAAAATACAAAGCCTTATCTTCACTCTGTGGTTGCTTACAGGCAGCTCCAGATGCATAGGAGGCTCCTACAATACTGTCCAATACGCACAAGAACAGGAACAAACAAGGAGTCCTCCTGCAGCAGGAACACCCCTTGCAAACCAGCACTATTTTGCCAGCTGTGTTGCTCATCCTGCTCCTTTACATGGGATGGCTGTGCTCTAGCTGCCGCACTGAAGGCTGTGCCTTGCCACTTTGTAAAGTGAGCTAACCCATTGCCCCCTAGAGCAATAGCGGGCCTTCCCATCAGTGCCATACGATTTCAGCAATGCTAATTCTACCAACCTAGCACAGGTCAAACAGCTTCTTTCTGTTCTGTTAGCACAGTGATTTCTGTGCAAGCAGGAAGTGGTTACAAGAAGTCCCAAAAGCTTGTCAGTAAAATGTGATCAGTCTTAAATGCACCCACGAGGTAAACCAACTAATATCTAATAATTTCCCACCTTTTCCTTAGTACAGAACTAAACCATTTTCAGAGCTATTACTCATAGCTCTTCCAGAGGCACCAGGCTCACTGCACAACAATTTTCCAACAAGAATTTATTCTTTTTCTCCCTCTCCCGACCACCTGTTTGATGTACGTTCATTTCCGTGACATGAACTTACGCTTCCACGTTTCTCTGAAGTGCTGTATCTGGCAGCCTGCAGCCTATTGCAAACACAAGTTCTCAAAATGCAGCACTAGGCTATGTAAAAAAACATCTCCATGCATACAGAGCACTGGCAAAAATGTCCTGAGACGCAGTTCTGCATTTGCACTACAGCAGCAGCCATGGGTCTGCCCCATGCATGCCCATCACTCCATTTGTGGATAAGGCAAAAAGTGCTACAATCAGGAGAACCAGACTTAACGCAGACAAAGAAACAGAGAAGTTGTTACTCATCTCTCTTTTAGTAGCATCAATTTATACAGCCAATATATATATATATATGTTTAATAAGATATCACATCAGTTGAGATTAGCTACAGCACCACACAGCAGCCGCGGTTCTGACCTCATTTCTACCACCGTAATTAAGCTACATCTGTGCAGCTGAAAAAAACCTAACAACTGTTAGAAATATTAACAAAGAGGCGTGAAAATAACTGAACCGACTTCCAAAATAAAAACACTCACCGCGTAACCATCGCTTTTTCATTTTCCACTCGCCGTGTCTGCTGCACCACACAGACGCGACCACCTCGCTTTGTGTCCGCTCCCAGCCCGGCGGGGAAGGCGGCCCGCGGCGCGGAGCAGCACGTGAGGGCGGTACGGCACGGCGCTCCCGCAGCCCAGAACCAGCCCCGCGCTCAGCGGGGACGCAGTCTCCGAGATGCGGTTTTCTTCCCCGTTCCGAGGAAGTTCGCTTATGAGCTATTTTCCTCCCTTTGTTTGCACGCCCAAATCCGAACGGCGGCATTCGCCCCAGGATTCACCTCCGCCGCGAAGCCCGTGCGGCCTACGGCGGGCAGGCCCGCGGCCGGCGGGGCGCGGCGAGCGGCGCTCCCAACTTTTGTCGTCGAGGCCGCTGTGCTCTCCCCGGGGCACCGCGCGGCCCCGAACACCCCCCGCCCCGGGCCGCCCTCTTCGCGCTTAGCACCGCGGCCCAGCCGCTCACATCGCGCCCCTCGCGGCGCGGCCCCCCCGGCCC
>JACDJE010000120.1:313441-440397 GCA_016647715.1 Pavo muticus | reverse complement strand
GGCCCCACCGCCGCCTCGCGCCGCCGCCGCGCCGCGCTCTGCCCGGGTCCTTCTCCCCCGCACAAGCTTGGCGGCGTCTGGCGAGCGGCTGCTCCCATTGGCCGCAGCCTTGCGCGAGGTCGGGCGCCCTCGGCACGCCGTTGGCTGCGCCCCGTGTGTGTACACATGCCGCCCGCCAATCCGAGGGGTCTCTGCGAGGGGGGCGGGGCGGAAGGGCGGTGCGCGGGCCACCTCCTGCCCGGGCGGCTCCTCGGTGGCGGCTGCGTCTGGCGCCGCGCCCCGCGGGGGCTGGGACGGAGGCCCGGTCTCTCCAGGGCTCGGCCCGTCCCACCTGCAGGCAGCTGCCGCTGCGACGGAACCGCTGGTACCGGTGGCAAACGCGGGCTCCGCCGATCGTCCCCAGGGTCGGGGCCCACGCGGCAGCACGGCCCAGCGGGGAAGCGCCTCGAAGCTGGAGCTGCCCGCGGGCCCGGGCACCGGACGCGCTTAGAGAACATGAACGGGAAGCGCTGACGAGAGCAGAAAGAGTGAGGGCAGCGCTATGGTGCGGTGCCGCGCGCGCAGTCTGCAGCCGGGGCTGCAGCGAACACCTCCGCGCCGCGCGGAGAGAGGGCGGGCCCGGAGCCGGGGAACGGTCCTAGTGCTTTGTGTGCTCTGAGCCGGGGCTGTTCTTGTTTTACAGGCACAACTGAAAAAGAAGCATCAGAAGCAGGCTGTAAAACAGGGTTCCTAAACTAAGGAGCAGGAACCGTGTGTCTATTTCCGTGGGACAGTTCACAACTGGTTATTAATCACAGGCCCAGGAATGTGCTGACCGTATGCTTTCTGTTTCTTTTCATCCTCTACGAAATACTCTGTCACATGCAACAAGACCTTTATCAATACTTGCAGTTACATAAGAAACTTAAATGAAAGCATTAAAAAACCATATGCAAAATGGAGCGTTCCGTTGACTAGCTGCCAAGGCCTCAGGCAGCACAGAGGCATTGCAGCAGGCCCTGCTGGCTGCGGGAGGCTCTGCCGCCGAAAAAAAGGAAGCAGAACAGAAGGGAGCCAGGGTGTCTGGCTTCCTGCACTCTTCCTAAGTTACAAGTGCTAAACCCAGATCTGAACTCAAGTATCGCCTCAATAAAAAGTCATTTATGTCTTAAATTAAAACTTCTTTTTAGTTCATTTGGTTATTTTTATGCAATGCTTACAAACTTAAGTCAGGTGCTATGATTACAAACATGAAAAAGGCATTTAACCATTGTGGAAAGGAGATGGACAGTGACTGCCATAGCTGGCATTGGCTTTCAGCCACCTGCAGAATGAGCTGTCTCAGTATGCACACACACTGCTCAGTTCAAAGTTGCTGAAACGATCGGTTTGCAATAAGTGTACCACTTCTGTAAGGTTCTAAACCAATCTGCTCTCTCTCAGAACTTACATAAATCCCAAACTCAGACTCAGAATGAGATCCGCCTTGAAAACTTTGCTGTAACTGGTTCCTTAGCTGTGCAAAGGCATGAGGGTGAGCGATTTCTTAAAGTAAGACCCACATTTAGGAAGCTCTGATGCTGCCCTCTGGAAATGGTTGGTGGTCTCAAAGCCTCAGCACAACACTGTGCTCCCCCTGGCTGGTTGTTCCTTTCCAGATCATCTCCCCCTTTCCCTTTTCATAACGTATTACTTTGCACTGTTTGCTGATTTCAGTGCTTTGCGAGCCCACAACCCGTGCTGTGATACCAACGCTAACCCATAACCCCCACACCCAACATTTCTCCTGAATAGTGAGCTGAACTTGCCTGTCTCACTATAAAACCTCAAACTAAAATGTAGCCCAACCTCTGGGTCAGAACACCACCATACTCCGACCTGCAGTACCGATGCATCTGTTTGAAGAGGAAATGACAACTTTGCCTGTACCTCTGGGCTCAGAACGGTACGAGAAAAAACAACACAACAAAAACAACATTTAAAAAACCTATCTGTGTTTCATGCTGCACTGACTGGCAAGAAATGGTTCTTACCTTATTTTCACAAGGCTGCTGTTCAAGTGGTGAGTCCGAGCTGCTGCCTGAGCCTGAGTACACGGCGCGAGCTGAAGGGTCTTGCTACACAGACCACAACAAAAAGAAACTAGCAGACTGAAACAGCAATTCACTATTTTCCTTTTGTAATTTCTTCCAACAGGAGAAAACAGGTAAGAGAGAATTAATTTTTCATAAAATTAACTGCTAAAGGAGAGAAGAAAATATTTTTAAAAATGGTGGCAAAGCTGATTACACCCATATTTCATACATCAGTGACTCGATTGTTTTGTAAGACGACTCACACTGCACCTGCTCAGAGTATTTCCAATTGTTTGAAGATAGTTTTTCTTTCCTTTCTACTTACATTATTAATCCAACAGCTCTGAGATCTCACCAACCCTAGAATTTTTTATGCTATGTTGTCCCACGTATCAGGAGTTGCAGCTGGTGATCCTTATGGGTCCCTTCCAACTTGTGATATTCTGTGATTCTCAAATATGAGACTATGTATCATCATGGATAATAACTGCATCCCAGTTAGGCAGATCTACCATCAGCACCATATGCATCAGTGACGGCAGGATGCACAAGGATCATTAACACATCTCTCAGTTGAATTCTGATCTTCACATGACTGATGAGGTCCATTACTGCCCAATCCTAAGTAAAACATCTGCAGTCTCAACGTGGTGCATCTCTTAAAATGATAGTGCTAAAAATGAGCAATATTAACTTCCTTTTTATTTCATCACATTTACTATTAAACTGACCTGGTACCAAATGCAATGTATTTTGGCTGTACTGTGGTCAGGATGAAAGCCACCACTGTGAAAAGGTGCAACACAAGGCACACAGCTAGCTATTTTCAAGCAAATGGTATCAACAGAATCAGATTCAGTTCCCATTAGATATCTATTTGGGAACAGAGTGCGGGAACCCCAGTCAAGACTATAAAACCACACAACTACAAAATGAACACAAGCCATGAGATTTCATCAAGGGCGTCATAGCTGGACATTATCTTTAGGCAGACTTTGATTAATTAAACTCCTTCAATGCAAATGAAGTGCAGAATAACTACAAGCAAGGCCACCATCTTCTGCTCACAATGCCAGGCTGATTCCCTTCTCTTTTTGGTCTGGTAGAGCGTTCTTGCCTGTAACATTTTCTGAAGAAGGAAATTATGATCTGAAACTGATTTACGCACAGTCCTGAGAAACTGGGAATAATTTCAGATTAGTGATGAACAAATGCATAACTAATTACATTTATTTAATTACAGTTTATTTTAAAAATATAAAAGTAGTAACTTCAAAAATAGACTTTCAACCCTGTTTTCCTAATAATAATAGGATGTAGTGATGGGCTTGAAAATACTAATGTTACAGACTTTTACAAGTTAAATGTAGTTACAGGTATGCTAACATTCATATTAATCACGCCATATAATGCAGTTTTTGTCTTTTTAAAATTTAAAAGATGTAGCTACAAACTAGATAGACAGTAAACATCAGCTACAAAAATCCTGGAAAGAAGCATCTTTTAAGGAGTTTTGAAAGCACATCTGCTTTTGTTTCTCATCTTAATTTCGTGCTAATCCCGAGGCACCACAAAAATGCCATCACACAGCTGGGTCATATGCTTCCTTACAAAGTCAATCAAAACGTGCCAGCAGGCTACCACCAAGACAATATCTTGGTACGCAGTCAATTTCCCATGTCCCCTCTAAATAATGATTTTACTCTTCTTAGAAACACCTAGGGAAATGTTTGTCCCTTTTTAGATTCCTCAATGGTTAACATATCAGAGCTTTTTAAGATGAGATGGGAGATGAGTTCCTCAGTAGAAAACACATCATAGGAAAAAACTCCCAACATATAAAGCGTGGTTTCAAGCAGTTGGGCCACCCAAAGGGGGTCACTGAAGGGACACAAACGCTGCATCTGGACTACAGCTGTTGTGAGGATGATATGAAGGTTCACTATGGAGTGGTAAGTTATCCAACAGCACAAAGGTTACCGAAGGACCTTATAACTTTTATATACCGTTGCAAATTTCAGTTACAATTTTAACCATTCTGTTAACTAAAAAATCTTATAATTTGGTTCCTTCTATCTCCAAAATGTCAATTTCTACCAGTGCAAGGAGCGTTTCACCGCTTGCATCCAGGTGTCCATAGCAGGTTTGTATTCCTCCTTGTCCTTCTGGGGCTCAAAAACTGTTTCTATTCGCCTCAGTTTCTTTAGCTGTTCTTTGTCAGTCCAAAGTCCTATAAACAGAAAGTTCATTCTCAAGCTCAACTACAAATGTGTTATTTTTGAGTTGTTTTAATTTACTTACAAGAGATCCAAACCAGAAACACAATAAGAAATCATGACAGCTTTTCTTTACTTAACCAACAACTTTCTCAGAGGGAAGCATATTTCTTTTACACTGTGAAACTCCTTTCCAATAGCATCCACTTGTTTGGAATGCTGACAACAGCACATCTGCTTAACTGGGATAGTTTCCAAGGAACAGCTCTGGAAGACTGAAGTTCACTTAAATTTCATCAACGCTGTGCCTTCAGCTGCAGGTCCCCCTAAATGGAGAGGGGCCGCAGAAACCAAAACTTAGCACTACTGCCTTTCCTTGTGCCCTAAAAAGTGCATAAATGGCAGGAAACAGCTGCTGTTGCATATTCAGATTAATTTATGGTATTGAATCGCTCTTGTCTGTCAAAGGACCTTTTTACAGTTTTAAATTGCTGGATAAACCTTACCTGAGCATGTAACTTTTATCTTAGTTATGTTATTTACATATCAAAGCAATTTACTGAGGTACATATCCATCTACAAAATATATTTCCATTAAGAAGAACCACTGACAATTTGTAGTTTAAAGTCAGGTTAATTATATAAGCCAGTTCTTTCTGAGTAAAGCTGGATTCCCCTCCACCCCCATTCATTTATTTTGTAATTCCATTGTACTTATTTCCGTGAAAATCTCAAAGAATAAAGGCTCAGTTCAGAGATGACAGGATACAGCTTCACAGTGCTGAACATGAGCAAGGCAGCCTCCTTGTCACATGATCCATCCACACCAAGCACTGCTTCACACAGTACGAAAATGGAGAGGGACTCCATTTTCCTTCCAGGTCAAGGAAGAGAGAGGAAGCAAAGAGGAGAGAGTCCACCTTTCTTCTCCAGCAGTGTATCCTTCTAAATGCAAATGAACCCTAAAACCTATATGCAGATACTTTTCCCATTAAGTTTCCTGTTGCTATTCATTTATGTAAAACTAAAGGATAAAACTGCTCAGCAAATTGTGACATTGTGATAAAAATACAAATATGGTCCTTATTTGTTTATGTATGGCCCTATCACCCATTTCTTTGGTCCATCAAACACAACAAGCACATGGATAAAAAGGACTATACAAAGATGAACACTTTTTTACTGCAGCTTCCCATAAAAGCAGGTGAAGTAGTCCATTGTGGACATCTTACAATTATTTTAAGCCTACACTGTTGTTGTTTTTTGTTATTGTTTCTTTTCCTGATATTTTTCCTTATCTACAAACATACCTCTCATCAGGGGAAAACATGAACTTTAGATGATGTATTTGTATACATACCTGATGCAAGACCTGCGAGAAAAGCTGCACCAAGACTGGACATATCAGTATTTGAAGGCTTTTCTATTTTCTTATTAATCAAATCTGAAGTCATCTGCATGACAAAACTGTTATTACTGACACCTCCGTCAGCTCTACAAGGAAAGAATAAAGGATTAAAAGAAAAATAGAAGTGTTTAGTTCTAATGCTTATTTACCAATGTGTCAGAAACAAGTCCTGAGGTTTCACACCCTTGCACAGATCTTTCCATTACTTATGCACAAATGGATTTTCAGAAAAAGCGTTGGGTAACAAAACCCTTCAGCTGCTTAGAAAACTTCTGTAATTCAAATGCACCAGCTGGAACGTTCTATACCACAAGCACATCTCAAGAAAATTTTTGCATATTTTGGATGTTTCTGAAAGTAAAATAATGAAATACTGCCTAATTGGTGAGGTTAACAGCATTTTGCTTATTTGTACACACAATTAAACTGGATTTTGACCTCTACACTATGAAATAAAAAACCTCTATCTGCAAAGTCTATCTATCTATCTTAATACCAGTGATGTGCATTTTCCTTGTTCTGTAAAAATAAAACGTTCGTTTGATTCAAGCTACAAGATAGGAAAATAAAGTTTGCAAATATACTGTTTTACATAGCTTTGCTGCTAGATATGCTGAACATTCAATCTGTTCAGTACATATTCTAGCAAAACGTTCCTTTATGCCATTGCACTGCGATGTGCAATTATTCCACTAAACAACTGAATATGTTGCACTTTGGTACTCCAGAGAGCACTAGGAACATCCTTGTAGAGGCCACTGCAGACTGCTGTAACACAGAACACGACAGCCTTCTCAGTGCTTTCTTTGATGGCATTGAGACAAGCAACAAGCAGTAATAGGAATGCATAAGACTAATGAAAACAACACCTTTTTAGGAGCTTGTAGGAGGCAGAGGCTGGGAACAAAGGATATGGGACAGTAGCTAAAAAAGGAATGAACATACAGAGGGTAAGTAACCTCAAGGCAGGATAAAACAAGATTCAGAAGTAATAGATTGTTAGTAAAGATAAGAGGACAAAATAAAGGGAGTACAATTTACACTCTATAGAAAAAGCCATGAAGTGAATGTCATTATCTTCTAATCCTTAATCTACAAGCTAAATTTCTACTGATATTAGTGAACTGTATTATAGTCACTATATGAAACAGAAATTTTATATTAATGAATAGAACAAAATACGATCACACAATTTTAAGTTTACATCATAATGTAAACAAGATCAGAATTTCCTAAGGAATCACCGCTACTCATCACTACTGCACTGAGCCTAGCTGTCTCTATATCTTGACCTGCTCAGTTCCAGTATGTGATGGAACACATGAACTCGTACCTTTCCCTACCTTTGTACTTTCACCTTTCTTCCACCATTCAAAATTCTCATTTCTCATCTGTCCACGTGCCTGCCAGTCTACTTCTCCCTTTGCATGGGTATTCCACCCATGGGAAGTGACAAAGTCTCCTCACTGTTCTTGATTGTGATACCGCAATGACCCCTGGCTGTCAGAAGGAGAACTTTGGGAATGCTTTTCTCAGCATGACAGGATGGAGGCTCTAGAATAACAAATGTGTACAGCCTAAGTATCTACTAAAATAAGCAGGGTAGTTTTCCAGCAACAAAATTCTGCTGAATCTTTCCAAGAGGTTTTGATTAGCCTATTAGCCTATTCCAGGGACTACTATTGCCTCACTAAATTGGATTTACTTCTTAAAAGACTGACACAAAGTCAATATCTTTCCATTTGAATTGTAAAAACATTCTTCCCCTTACACCTCAAAAACAGGTCCAGTTTTAACTAAGGCTTCAAAAAACAATCAGTCTGTGACAGATCCCACATAAAAAATTCCAGTACAAAAGGATTTTATTATAAAGGGTAGAATGATCTTTGTAATAGGCATTGCTATATGTATTCTAACACTACATGAAAATAATTTTATCTTTGTTTTTTAAATTAGAGCAAGTCCTTACTGCCTACTGATAACCACCAATGCCAATCGTTTATTAATAAATGACCCCTCCGAGCCAATTTTGAAGTTACATCAGCATTTGAATTGGTAATAGTCCATTTCTCAGCAGCAGAATTCAGACAGTAAGATAAAATACATAATAAAGTTTACACCTGTTTATATCAAACTCCGGCATATCTAACTGAAGTTGCAAGGAACTTACCGAACAGTCTGAAGAGGAATGCGTACCTTCTTCACAATTACATCAAAAAGCTGTTTGTTTCTTAAAAAAAAGTAGTTCAATTAAGCATTATGAATTCCATAAAGTGCTTCCAGTATCTACATAGTCAGAAAATAAAATACAAGGCAAAAGATGCCTCATTTGTGTCAAAACCACTGCATAGTTAACAAGCTTCCAGAATGCTTAAGAAAAAAAAAAAACACTCTGAAACTCTGTAACGTACCATTAAAAAGGCACAGATATAGCTAAACCACAGCCCACTTTACTGCAAAGCATGGCACCGTCAAATGTACATTTATTCTCTGCTGAAAATGATTACAGATTTTCATAGACAAAATGCAACTGTTGATACAAGAAGTGGTTTAGAGTGATGAAAGCACACTGACAGAAGTGTCAATTGCAATTTCTCCAACTGTTCTTTAAAGGGAACATCTGAAAGCTCTAAGTCTGACTTGTTCTGAACCCTAAACACAAAGGCTCTCTACCTTGTTTTTAAGAGATGCAGCCTTCAGTTCAGGAATTACTGCATCTCAAGTTTCTCTTACAGGGAAGAAAAAATTGCATTTGAGACAGCTGCAGTGATTCAGAATGTTGTTACCTTCTCCAGACACACTAGCCTCAAATTGTATTTACATTCAGTCCCAGTCATGCTGGCTGGCATTGCAAGGCAGAACAATATGTTTCACAGTGAGCAAGAGATGTGATAATACCAGTGACTAACTGCAATATTTTCAGCCTTGACAGTTAGATTGGTAAGTTCTTGTCTATCCAAATATTTCAACATATCTAAGGTGCCTATTACTGCATTTTATAAAACACCAAAGATTCAAACTTTAGCTAAAAAGCAGATATGAATGGGCTACAGTTTCTGACAAAACATTGTCAGGAAAGTACAGACAAATTTTCAACAAAGCATTTTTAGAATTTGTCAAAAACAGTATAATTTAAGAATCTCTATATGGCAACTTCATAACAAAAAACTCCAAACTCATAAATATTGTAATGTGCTAAAAAGAAAGGAAGAGGCAGCTGAAATTCCTTTTCAACATTACTACAACGGATGACTGCAATTTGTATTTTACAAACTGTGGAAGTAAACATACCTACTTAATACTGCTGGTTAAAACAAAACCAAGTGGGATAACGTTAAGCAAGGAATTACCTGAAAGCTACAGATTCCAGGATAGCTCGTACAAGATGGTTTCTGGTAGTAGTAGGTTTCAGCCCCATGAAAGAGGCACATAGGTAGGGATCATTTGCAGAAACCTGCAGAAAAGATTTCACAGTAAGTTCGGTGATTTATGTTTGAAGGCTTTTGAGAAAGCAGTCAAATAATAAGAAGAAAGTAACTTACGACAATTACAGGCAGCATAGTGAAAGAAGAAAATTGAAAACATTATGTGAGCAGTATACAGCGTTAGCAGCTAACTCAGTGAACGTTTTAGTTTCTTTCAACAGCAAAAGTGTTAAGTGACTTCTTCCAAACCTGACATACTAAGTAACACTAACATTTATGACTTCTCTTTAAAGCTCATGCAGCGTACACGTGGAGTGTGTATGACAGGGCACATTGATACTGCTGTTATCTGGCAATTGCACTTTTTTTTTTAAACCCCCTTCTCTAAACTTCTGAAAAATGGATTTACAAGTCCACTTGTGTCAGCATCTACACAGTGGAGCCAAGCAGACATAACAGTTTTAGAAGTGTTCTAAAAGTTGGGCTCTTAGAAGGAACACTGACAAGGACGGTAATCATTTCTATTAGCTTATACAACGGTCTGTTTTCAGTGACACTGATTAATAGATCCCAACAAAAATTCTAATGCTCACTAAGTTGTCTTTTTTGTACTGGAGGACAGATTGATAAATCTCCCCTCCACTTCTTTGACAAACTTTATCACAAGGAATTAGTTTGCTGGTCCTACCTGGTTTGTGACAATGTTAAGTCTTATTTTCACTACAGACAGCACTTTTCAACTTGAAACAATTCTTCCTAGTTTCACTGTGTTATGTACTAGTTATGACAACATTTAATGAAAGCTCAAATTTCATGCTTCTAAAATGCATGGACACGTTTACAAAGTAAATGAATTCCAGCATATGAGAAAAATTAGGTATGGATAGATATATATGCAACAGCACAAGAATGGAAAATACTGAACTACCACTTAAATAGTAGATCACGATCAGCAACTACCAAAAAACCTGGGTTCCTAAGCAGAACAAACTTTTACATTTGAAGTCAAAGAAAACACTGTTTTCTTTTCCCACATACATAAGTGCCCTTTCCATTCTAAGAATGGAACCATCTGTGCCCACCCAGAAACATAATGAAGATTCACTGTTCACAGATTTTCATATAAAACAAACCCAAAAGTGTGCGTTCAGGCTCTGCATATGGGTGAGAGTCTTGAGAGAATCAGTCAGTTAAATTACTACTCATTTCAAAACAAAAAAACAAGCCAAAGAACCGGGAAGTGATAGTTGTACATATACATTCATACAGACCAACAAAGAGCTCTCTTTTTCCTGTTACTACCAACCATAGCAAACTCCCATTTCTGATAGAATAAAAGCAAGAATGATTAATGCACATATTCACTCAATTTCTTGCCTACTTTGACAATGATGCTCCTTTCAGTGTGCTGCATCACAGCAGTACAATCCATTAAGAAGTGAATTTGTTCTTACTGCCTTTATATGGATAAGTAGAGAACCATTTTACTCTGTGTAGGAAATGAACATACAGGCTTCATGAAAACCCTCCGTAACTGCCATCATTGTGAAGTCTAAGAAACATTACCATACGACCATTTGTGTCAGCATCTAGCCAGTAACGCTCAGCAGCAAATAGATGAATTCAACTCTGTTCATGTCACTTTTCAGACCATTTGATCCATTCCGTTTCTAAACTAACACAGAATCTGTCCCTGCTGGTTTACTAGGATGCTGTTAGCGGTTACCAGGTGTCAAAAATGAACAGAAATCCAGCCATCTTTTCCTCTCTTCCTCTTCTTTTTTTCTTTTTTGAAGTATCGTTCCTAAACGTGGACTGGGAATATTCAAACTAGGAATAAAGACTTGGTGTTTACCAAGAAGCTAGCTGGTGTTCATTCTGGAGACAGTGTCAAGACAGCAAGGAGGGAAAAAAAACAACACATGCAAAAGAACACAAACCAACATCTCTAGAACTTAAATATTACTAGAATTAAAGGGCCAAACATAAGATTCAGACTAATATTTGTCTGCGTTGGGAATCCTTTCTGCAAACACTGGAATTTGCCATGGCTCAGTACTTGCTTATTCAGAGCACAATTTCTCACAGTAAATGCTAAATGGGAGCATCTTAGCTTAACTAAGCTTTACAGTGCTAAAAATAAAGCTAACGATTAGGGCAGTTGTTTGACAGAAGGCTGCTGGACTAGCTGTAGGTGAAAGTAATTATTTCTAAGACACTAACCTTGGGAACGATCAAATTGAGTATTGTAAACCAGTGAAAAACCAAAACCCAAGCTTTTACACCCACACAGAAAGACAAGCTATCAAAAACACTCCATGTAATTCCAAGATATTCAAACCAATGAATTACAAAGACTTCTAACAGGGAGGAAAAAAAAAATCTGGTGATTTTTGAAAGCTTTCCTTTCAGTGTGCCCTGCCCACCTGTCCAGTAAAGTTTATAAAGTTAATATTCCAAATGACACCTTAGAGAGCAAGTCTACACCATCAAGTTTCTCCTGAACAGCAACACCGACTAGAAAACAATTTTTGTGGAGAAAAATGGCTACTTTCATGGTGACAAACCCACAGTGTAGGAACGGCTATGCTGCAGAAAGCGTGCTTCTAGTCACAGTATCTCGTGCTGCTCAGGTAACTGGCATAACTTGACGCAAAAGGTGGGGGTCTCTGCAGCCTCTAGTAGCAGCAGCTACATTATCAAGACCTGCTCATTCTCATTCTGTATGAAGGTCTGTCTAGGAGCTCTGACTTGCAGCTCTGTCACTCTGTGGTGACAAATTACAAATTATTATTGCCAACTGTCAAGCCCATACTGGAAGCAACTGTTATGCAGCTGAATAGGCAGTGTGTCAGCTCCCCAGCTATCACCATTTGTCATCTAATGTAATTAACTGCAATTCCTGTCAATCCTAAACCAGCCTAATATGCTACAGTGAACTGCAAAAAAAGCATCACCCTTCTTGCTGCCTCTGCACAGGAACAGTATCTCACCTCCATAATGAAATGCAAAGGGGATCATGAAACAGGGGAAAGGACAGACAAGAGGATATACAGTCTTTAGCACAACTGGGAAGCAAGAAGAAACAATCCAGAGCCTGTGATCTAGAGGGGACCAAGTAATTGCAGGAAGCTCCTCAAATAAAGAGGAAAAAAAAAGAAACCTATTGGAAGATGGAGGGGACTAAAATGCAGAACAAATGCCAGGAAATCCTAACTATGTGCACTGTGCTCAGTAACAAAAGCAACAAAGCACAAAACCTACTTTAGTGGGAAAAAAACTAATTTAGGTTAAAATCTGTGTAACCAAGAAATGTCTGTCTATTGTTACCTTTGCCTTTCAGGACCTCCAATCTTACTCATATTTAAGGTACATGTTTAAATACTCTGATGAATTACAAACTACATACTGAAAAGAGGCAGGATAAAAGGAATTATTTTAGCACAGTACTTGCAAGTGCTATCTCAGTGAAGGCTCTGTATGAGGCAGAAAAGATATGGGTTCAGTTTCTCTGTCTGTAGACACTGTCTGTCCCACTGTGGACAAGTCACACAGTTTATCTGTCAGGTCACCATCTGCACAATGGAAGTAATTTCCTACTCCGTAGGCTTTTTCTCTTGCAAGGGAAAGCTCTATTTAAGCATTCTTACCACAAACATCCTCACATGATGTGGTAAGGGACAGAGAATAAAAACATGAATATTAGAGATTAAATAATATGTTAAGATGTAAATTACTACACTGAAACGAGACAGAAGTTGTAATTTAAATTGAGCTATTAAGAACATATTCTTAACTATATTAATAACTATAATTTTACCTGAAAACCTGGAACAAAACAAACGCCTTGAGAATCAACAATACTCCGTGCCATTTTTGCTGTTTCATCTACATTGGTGAAAAGATCTGTAAAGATGCATAGTACATATGCTTTTATTGTTTATTTCAATTTCTTTAAATACTGTTAAGAGACAAAAAGCTAGAGTTGGGCCACCTCCTTCTGTAATACTTCCCCGTCATGTTCCTTTGTAATATTTCTCAAATTTGTTTTAAGGGAAATCAATACTTCTCCTGTATTTCATGTGCAGTCACATAAATTCAAATGAAGACTAAAATAAAAAAGACCCTCTCCTGTCATGCTATAGCCTTTTAATCTTTGTGCCCTGTAAAAGATCATTAGCTTTCCAGACAAATAGATCTAAATAGGAGTTGAGATAGCTAACAGGAGCACCTATGCTAAAAAACCTAGATGCTGAAAAACATGAACCGTTTTCCTGTTTCCTCTGCAAAGATGCTGTTACTGTCAAGCTAAACACCAAGTGACTACAGAGGAAGTCCTTACTACCCATCATATTTTATCAGCTCTCAATCTCTATATGTATCTATATATTTATTATTATTATTTTTAGACAGGAGACTGACAAGTATATCAGGTCCTACTATCACTTCTTTCACAGAGGCTACTGTAACTGTAACTGGATGAATCCTTTCAAAACTCATTACAGACATCTCCCCTTCTTCACTCATATACATTCCTTAGGTGGCCACATAACACATCATCAAAAGACTAGAGATCTCCTGTAGATGATACCTACTGTTTTATCTCGTCTAAGAAGTAAATCCTCTGCCAAAGATAGGTTAATCTAACTCAATTTAAAAAATCTTCTTGGAAACTTACCAGGACTTTCAGTTTTACCTCCATAAATGTTTGAGAGTTTTGGATCCTACTGTGCCCAGACTAATGAGCCTAAATCATATCTTTTTCTTCTTCTTGCACTTGCTATTTCTGAACCATATAGTACTTCTATGGTAGGACAGCAAGTGAAAAAAATTGAGTGAGATTCACTCCAACTTGCAATTTTCAATACTACTTTTTCAGAACTATTAGACATAGCACCACAAGAAAACCATTCAACCAACTCTGTCTTGCAACAGAAATTTCTACCTCCAAAACATTACTGTTATTACATATCACCTTCATCCATGTTGAGCCTCACCATCCTTACTGATGCCATTACCTTCCCTTGTTTTGGCCCAATTCTTTCAGCAAAGCAAAAGATACACCCTTCTACTTACTTGTGATAAAAGTTTCTTAACATGGTCTCCTTGCAATTGTGTTTCCAGAAAACAAAAGGTCTTGCTTATTAGAGATACTTAAGAGCAGCATTTTTTATTTTATTTTTTAAATCTGTTTCTAGAGCTTCCCCACCTTTTGTCCATAGTAGCAACTGTAGGTCGTGTCCATTTCAGTACTGGCTGACTAAAAACCCTTTATGCTATTTGCTCTGCATATACCAGTAATCTCCATTTTAAGTATGGATAAGTAGCATGAAATTGGAAGTAGTAAACTTACTTACTTAGCACTGAACTATGCGTGGAAATGAGTAATCTCCTCAAAAGATTAATGGCTCTGATGAAGAGCCAAGAATCATATAATGTAAGTCCTACTCAATACTTAAGGGGATACAAATTTGCATGTATATGCACATATTCACCAGAAGCTGAGAACTTAACTGTGGAAGTTGGTGGCAAGCTAGGCTTTCCTGAAGTATTTCTCAGATAATCCAAAATTGGGGTCATAAATTCCTTTTCTGCATCCCAGTAAGGCTTACCAAGTTTTTAAGCAAGACAAGTAAATAGTGTATTAGAACACTAAGAAAAGCTCTCCTATCAACAATCAGTAGTTCTCAACATCAACTACTAGAAGGCTAGGATACTCTTGGGCTTTTATTAAACAGACATGCAAGTATTTTCAAGCCTGCTGCTAACTCCGAGATGTAAAGCTAGCAATCTCCCAAAACCATTAACAAAGTATTTGTGGGTTGTAGCATCTACAATTATGCTGACTAGACTGAACTGGCAGTCAGTTCCTGTGTTTCTTCTCAAGTCCAAATACCACAAAACAACCACCACCACAGAAGTCTCCTTTATACCATTTCTATTTAAGTCTGGATACCAGGTTAAAAACAAATAAAAAATGTACCAGGAAGCTTGTTATGCTCAGGAAAAACATACGCTCAGGAGTAAAACATTTCAGGAAAATAATAATACACATAAAGGATGACATCAGAGACAGAATCTGAAGAGGAAATGATTATGCAAAATGCGTGCAAACCAATCTAAGGCATTTTAAGAGGACAGAAAGTAATTCTACTAAATCTAAACTATCTGCAGTAAACACACGCACCAGAGAACCTCCTGCAAAGACTGTGGATGTCCCAGACATGTAGGCCAGTTTCTTCAATTATGGATAACATGAAGTCCAAGAACATAGCTGTAACCCTATAAAGCAGACTCATAAGTAGCAATATATTACACCCTACTACAAAATCAAAAACTACTTACTTATATCCTGAGCCCATTTTATGGTAGTGCCAATGTTTGACAAAGAGCCTTCAGTTAAGTAAACAACTTCTTCACCAATCTTCCAACCAATCAGCGGATACAGACCTTAATTATTTTCCATGAAACAAAAGACCTAATTAAATTACAGTGCTTCCAGGGAAACACGGACAATGAATCCAACTAAAAACATATAGTATTTTTTTTTAAACCTCCTTCCAAGAATTAAAATAGCCACTTATGACAAACTAACGAACTTGGCAGACCATCAGCGTCCACAACTACAACATTTTCAACACCAGAGAAACACAGATGAGCCATTTTTAGTATTTTAAAACAAAATCAGTAATTGCTAAGCGAACACTTCAAAGTACGAGGGCTCAAGGGCTGGAATTTACGGTGATCCACTGGAAAATTCTGATGTGAGAAAACAGAGCACCAATCCCTTACACTTCCATTCCTGTACTGTACAATACTGCTACCAAGAGGTATCACTAGTCATTATATATGGTGTCTTAATACACCTGTTTTTTCTCTTCTGTTTTTCTGTTCTTAGGAATTGTATTTCAGGACTACCAAGACTGCCATTTCTAATTAAAGATTTTCAGAGTCCTCTGCCCTGAAAACGTTTTTAAGCTGTCTTTCTACAGCTGAAGACAGAAGGCTGAGCGTAACAATTTTGTATCGTCATCATTAACAACTATCAAGTAAAATGAACTTATGTAAAACACAGCTTACCCTTGTGTGATGCAAAGAGATTCCCTCCTGTATTAACATTCCAGAAGCCACCTGTACCCATCGTCAGTTTAACATCTCCTGGCTGAAAGCAGCATTCTCCAAACATTGCTGACTGCTGGTCAGCTACCTGCCATAGCAACAAAAATGCACTGACAAGTTAGCCACCAGCATACAAGGCTGCTGGATTTTAAGATATCAGTGTAAACATCTCAGTATATTGAACACAAATAACTATTCAGAAGGGAAGTGAACATAGAGAGCATCTCTATACAATTTCTCAAGTATTTGCATGCCATTCTAACACAGTCAGATTTATCACTAGAGGCAAATTAAACCATGTTTTAGCTCCAACTTCCAAGATATAAACTTGCAATGCTGAAAAATACGTTTTGAAAATAAAAACTCTCTACTCTTTCAGTCTTTTATAAGGATAAATGGGGCTTTTGCAGTCTCAGGGAAAAGACAGAGAGCAGACTGGCTTGAATTTCTCCAAATACAAAGTTTTGAGGTTCTTAACTCCCTTTTTACCTGCTGCCCCTCCTGTACCAAATCATTCCATGATGACTTTATCCAACAATGACGATTTGTTAAGTTTGTTTACTTCTGTTTGTGCCCTTGTGAAAACAGTAAATTTACAGCTGAGACTGCAGTTCTAGAAATAGCAGGAGGAATTCATAATAGAGGATATGACATATTTTCCATTTAGCTCGGTTCAGGCAGATTTTTCTACGCTACTGCAATACCATGTTTTTCCTATCCAAACTCTAACTACTAAGACAATAAAATGTTATTCTCCACTTGTTTTTAGGGAAAATAAATAAAATGTACCACAAGTGGATCTACCAACAAACACCCTTACATTGGACAGTTGGACTGGATCATCTTAGAGGTCTTTCCCAAACTTAATAATTCTATGACACGCATAGAGTCTTACTGAAGTCAAGTCAGGCTGTATCCCATTGCAAGCCTGTATCTAGAACAAGTGACTTTAAGCTAAAGAGAGATTACTACACCTTAGAATAGAACCCAGGTCTGTTAAATTCTATGTTCAGTACTTAATCATTTGGTCATCTAACTTCAATGGACCATAACCTCTAGAAATCCCTTTCCACTCCTCTATGCTGTAAGCTTAGTTTCTGAAGCAAAATTTAGAAACTAGCTCTACTATAGTTAAGCCACAGTGAAGGAACAGGGAATACTTACTAAACAAGCACATATTAAATCAGAGCTAGATAAATAAATATAAGTACAGAAATATCAATTTAAGTAAAAAGAAAGTCTTCACTCACCAATGCCATTATTGGAATCGGTACCCCAAATATTTCAGAGTCAGCTGATCCAAAATTGAAGCTTAAAACAAGTTTTACGAGAAACGTCACAACCCTGAATTGACATTTTTTTAAACAAAACCCAGACATACAAGGCCTGTGTCTGTACATAAGTTAAAGGTGATGCCACCTCTTTACTTTAAAGAAAGCATTAAAACTATCGCTTTAAGAATTACTGATGGTAAAAATAAAATTCTGGATGTAGGGTTAAAATTGTACTTACACACATAATCAAAGTTTAAACTATTTTAGTAAATTTCTATATTACTTCTCCTGTGCAGGTTATGTAATATTTTTATAGAAGCAGTTAATTTAATAGGTATCATATCTTTAAAAATAAACCTTCACGCTTACCTTGTGTCTTTCACTGGAGGATAAATAGACATTGGAATGGAAAGTAAATTACACAAAGTGGGGTTCCAACATTTCTGAAATAACAGGAAAAAAAGCAGAACCATCAGAAACACTCTCAAAGTGCAGCAAATAGCAGTAACATTTATACAGCATCAACAGCACGTACCGTAAAGGGTTCAAAAACACCTGTAGAACTGGCATTTGAGTAATCTGTAGCAAATACAGAACCTAGCATATAAAAAAGAAGAAAGGTTTCAGATGCCCAAACGTTTAAGTCATTAGAAACATCTTTTCTTTAAACATCTCCACAGCTCCCACGGAACATAAATGTCTATAAGCAAGGTCGTGCTGAACACCACTGCTACACCAAGTACTTGTGCTGCTCCCTGCAATGCATGTATCCTAATTACTTCATTTTACTCTCATGAAAACGCCCAGAAAAGAGCTGATCACTGACTGCATTGCATTCCATCCTCATCTACACAATGGCTGAGCCATCAGTCCTCACATAGCTACCTGTTCTGGGACACAACCTTGTCGTGCTTCCACATTTCTTGTAATTCTTGGCTCTTCTGTTTTCATAGATAGATTTCTTCAGTCAACACTAGTTAGTTCTAATAATTTGCTTTAAATCTTTAATGTTTAAAAGGCCGATTAGACACAGTAATCACTTCCTTTTCTGATTGCTCTTCCAGCGCTCAAAAATTAATTCAGTAAACATTTTAAAATATTCACCATCAATAAAAATAAGCATACATCACCAAAACATATTTAAATTCAGCAATAGTCATAAATATCACTGTTTAGATTCCAGTTCATTTTATTAGCACTTTAGAACAACCGTAACACTCACCTTTAGTCAATCTATACAGTAACCACGTGTCCACTGTTCCAAAGCAGCAGTTATTCTTTTTGGCAGCTTCATCAGCCTGGGAACAAATACAGAAAAAAAGGATTTCATATTGGATACAGTAACGAGGATTACATATTGGATACAAACATACTTCCTGACTCGTTTCTCATTTTTCTTTGTGGTTAATGATAATAACATCCTTAGAAAATAAGTCTCCAATACCCAGTATTGCTTCTAAGAAGTGCAAGCCAGCTATGCAAGTAGCATTATCGTACAGGAAAACTGTTCATGACCCTAACAGGGAATAAGGACAAATTCTAACAGCCGCTGCAAAGAAGAGAACAGCAATTAATCTTCTTAGTGCAGTGGAGTGGTGGATAAAGGAAATGAGGACCAAAGCATACTGTACTTTAACAACAAAATAACAAGAATAGAAGGAATACGTCTTTTTTATAATATGTGCTCAAGAAGAGTGAAAACAGAGGAAGCATTTTCTGGTTTATGAGGTCAGTGAAGAGTCAAATTGCTCTTTTCTTTGAGATTTTTTCCTCCTTTAAAATGGGAAAGTGATGTTTCATCTAAGGTCCGCTGACCGAATATGTGTACAGCCACAGAACTTAGAAAAAGAATATACAAACTAATTCATGTGAAAGCATGACTGAGTGCATTATTCTCTGTAATCATGGGACACATTTTTGAGCTTTTTGGTTTGGTAATCACTTATTTGAAATATCGGAGCCTGAAAAATCTACGGAAAACATTCATCTCGCACCAAAGCCCCAGCAGCTGCCTATCTTTTCATTCTGTAATATTCCAAATTCACAGCTCACATTTTCAACAGACCCAACCAAAATATGCACATAAAAATTATCACACACCTTCTCAACAGTTAGGCTTACAACAAACTCAAAAAAACACACAGGGATTTCTTTACACAGGAAAGACAAAAATGGATGATCATGGTTTTCTTAAAAAATAACCTGAAAATTATCAGAAGTAATAAAAAAAAATTGAAGTTATAAATACAGTAAGAAAACAAGGAAAAGAGTAAGGATTAGAGCAAAGAACCGAGTAAGAAATAGCTCAGTGGTCACTGTTCCATTACATTAAGCCAACACAACTTATTTTACATGTGCTTTCCAATTCGAACTGCAACACAACGTGCAATTAATTAGCATCTGATTGTTAAGTATGGTAATACACAGGTAACTATAAGAACTGGGAGCCTGCAGACTGGCAAGGGGACAGTGCCAGCTGGGAATGTGCCATACAAAATAAACATGCAAACAGCTTTAAAACAAAGTATAACAACTAAGAGCAGAATTATGCTACGTGAAATACTGTTTTTTTTTGAGGAAAGGAACAAACAAAACAAACATGCAAGGTTACACCCAGTAGCCATTATGACGGATTAAGGAAGTTACTATTTTTCCCTTTCCAGCTCACCTCAGGTATGTTTTTAAAAACCCACGACAACTTCATAGAAGTCTGTTGTGTTGAAAAGGTAAGAAAACTCGGAGCCAAATATCGATCATTTCCAGTAAAGAAATGAAGCACTGTAAAAATAACATGGATTACCTGTTTCAAAAGAAAACAGTTACTTCTTCAATCTCTTCCTTTAAATGTTTCTTATAAATCAGTACTAAAGGATGACAACATAGACAAAAGCAATGCTCGTGCTCAAGCTCTGTTAGAAAATCCTTACATACAATTTCAATGGCGGCCTACCCACAACATACACCAAAGAAAAGAGCAGCTGCACTAAGCAGGTCTGTCTTGCTGACTTCTGCTGGCACACGGACAGCAGCTGCTCCGTATTACAGACAGGTCCCCTATCTGAGCACAATGCGCAGGTCGACAACAGTATTACACACTGTTATTCCCTTGACGGTTCTCCTACAGCAAACAAGCTCAATTCTGTTTTAACAGAGTAATCAACATTTAATCATTAAAGTTCCACTCAAAATACGTGACAAAACACAGTTCTTAGCTAGTTTTTGTAATGCTAGCACACTTACAAAAAAAAGTAACTTCAGTTTTCCCTCTTAGAGTAACATTTCTTTTAAAAGAAGCATGAGCCATGAGCAGCATAAAATGCACCCTCTTTAGATGACCTCATTAAAAAGAAAACACAACACCCAAAATGTTGCCAACCACAAATTACCTACATTCAAAAATTGTGCTTCAGCAGTGTTAGCATGTGACGTCTTTACACAATGAAGAGACTGCACTGCAACAGAATACATGGCAGACCTACAGACATCTTTTCCCACAGTTAAGTAACTTCGTGCACTTTTTTCTTTTTATTTTCCACGCAAATCTTGTTTACTTTCTTGTTCAACTTTCTACGTTCACAAGGTATTTGCAGTATTTCTTATACCATCCTTCCACTTCCTAAAAATGAAGCGGTTATCATACATTCAAGCAATATGCTGCTTAGCAAAGTGTTACCTTCAGCAGAAGGGACCTATTCCAGGAATTCACAAGCTCAGCACTCCTTAAGTCTTGCCAGCTTATGAAATTATGAAAAGGTTTCCCCGTCCTCCTGAAAAACAGCATTGGAACATCCTCACTTCCAATCACAGAACGTATACAGCCCCACCTCAAAAGTCAACATGATACACCACTTCCAATCACAACATTTAACAGTAGGCCGATTCCTAACACAAGCGCACGTCCTGCTGTTGGGTGTGAGAAACTGGCAGTAGGCACGCAGACAGTTTGGGCACAAGGCTTCTCATCAGAATTTAAGAAAATCACAGAATCATAAAATCCTAGAATAACGTAGGTTGGAAAAGACCTTCAAGATCATTAAGTTTGACCAATACGTATTAATTTCTTCCAAAGCACCAAAACAACAATTCTGAGCTGCTGCAAAGCGCAGCTCTGCCAACACAACAGAGCATGACTGACAGTGGCTGCCAGACTGAGTTCAGGATTTCTACAAGCTGTTTCTGTCCAGATCATGGCAATGAACACGAATTCATTTTAACTAACACAGCGCATACATACTTGTGCCATGTGATGAAAGTGGATCTTTGTGTTGAGATGCCAAGAGCAGCAACTTGCCTCATGTGAAGGCCAGCAGCTAGAAAATAAAAAGAAAACAAATAAAATAAATTGAAGAAAAAACCAAAAAAATATTACTTGTCTAATATAACTTTAAAATCTATGGAATGCAGATGAAATAAACAGAATACAGGTCTACACAGACTGGGCACCTGACTGGCTACACCAGTGAAATAACGGAGAACTCTGAACAGACCAACTGATGGCAAAGGCAGTCAGTAAAGCCGCACTGCTCACAGAAGTAGTGGTGGCACCCTGACCCCCTGCGCCATCTGAAAGGCCGGCTGGTGTCTGACTTCAGCTAACCCAGAGACAGGCAAGCTGCAAGGCACTAAGACTGCCACGTCTACATGTAAGAAACCAATTAAAATGTGAACGTCACATGGATGAACATGAACAAAAGCACAAAGATAAGGAATAAGTATATTTACAAATTTAAAAACAAACAGGAAAACCCCCAATAACCAAAAGGAAAGAAATGCCACAGAGAAGCAAAACTAGACTGATTTTGACATCAGTCTTTGATAATGACATTGCTCATCTTAAACATTATACTCCTCAAGATTTTGTAATTAAGAACAATAAATTTATTTCCACCATTTAATCCCTGAATGCAACGAAATATATTTCAAATTCAGAACTAGAAAAATGTACATTTGGGTACAGGCACATTTTGTTGCTACACTTTACTTTCAAGTAACTGCAGCAAAGCAGCTTTTCTAATATATAAATTGATGTAAGTATTTAAATTTGTTCCCAGCCATTTTCCAAGTGTCTCTGGTCAGCTTCCGCAGTACCTCCACATACGCTTAGAGAAGAAAAATTACGTGAAAAAACGATACAGTACAAGATTCCACGTAACCGTCAGGCTGCTCTGGCCAAAGCACTGCTGTTCTGAAGGGCCCTCAGCCCAACTGCTTGAGCAAATTGTGAGTGCGGTGGGTACACCCTGACATCTGACAGCCTCTGAGTGACACTTCCAGAAGGGCTTTCATAGGGAAAGGGCCCACCTGACCTGCCCACCGCTCCATTCGTTTCTGCCCCATCCTCCCCCCTGCCCACAGACCTACTGGTCCTGCTGCTGATGTGGGCAATCGTATCAGCTGAAAATCAGATAAGTGCTTTTGCAAGAATGTCAACTCCACCTGCTTGCACAAACACTGCTAGCAGTAGGAGCATAAGGGAGGAGGACCTAGGAGTGGGTGGCTTGGGAACAGCAGATCTCCATCTCCAGCAGCAGCAGGTCTGAGCTGAAGACAGAACCAGACCAGAATTTGCTGCAGCTCACTGCCAGCTGGCGTGGCACGGCTTGCTCTTCCCACCTCCATAAGCTTTAAGCTGCTCCCAATACTTTCCTTGTGTCAACCACGATGCTCTCTCAGTTCCTCTGTGAACTGGACTTATACCCATTAGAGAGAAAAACAAAACAGAAGATATGGGCAACCGGCGAGCTGCTTCTGGGAAAGGCCAAACCTCAGCCAGGGAGGAGATGGACAGTGCAGCCAGAGGCACTTTCCATCTTACCGCACACCAAGCTACCTCAGCTCATATCTACATACAGACCCCCATCTTAGCTCCACAACAAAGTGCTCTGTGCCCGCTCTCTACCGTCAGATGTCACTCCTGCCCCAGCACCATACCCTCCTATGCGCTGGCACAAATGCTGGCGAAGCTCTGCTGGCACAAACAGGGTGTGGTGATCTGATAGGGGAAACTGCCGCAGACTGCAGCACCCCAGCAGAAAGGAGGGTGGGACCGCTGCTCTGACAGCGCCGTGGGCTCACACTCACATTACACAAGGGCTTAAGAGTGGCCTGCTGATAGAGCGCACAGCAACAGCTTCCCCTTCTAACTGCAACCGGAGAACCTTTGCTTCCTGATTCATCCCTCAGAACGGGGGAGGAGGAAGGAAAGGAGGAAAAGCAGGCTGTGACAGAGGGCACACGCACACACAGCACCCTGGTCCCCTTCAGCCCTGCACAGCAGCGGGTGCAGCAGCGGGCACAGCAGGCAGCAGCCCCACCCCGCTCTGCACAGAGGTGCACGGGGCAGCAGCAGGGCAGTGTGACCAGCACCCAGCAGGCACCTTACTGCTGTCCTGTACCCCCAGCCCGGCCCACCAAATGAAATTACTGATAGAGAGGTGCTGCTTCACATAACAGCCTTACGGCACGCTACACACGTGTGCTCAGCCACGAATTTCCAATGCCATTTTAGAAATAAATGCTAACTACAACTTACCAGCTCATTAGCTAACTAGTTTTAGCAAATAAGCAACAACCTTCTCACAGACTTCGCGAGCCGTTACCTTGCACAGCCTCTTTTATGACACCGACAAACTGACTCCATAGAACTTCGGGATCCAGTTCAACCCATCCGGGCCGAGGGTACAGCGACTCCACCTGCGCACACAAGACACGGCGTCACCCGCGCAGTCAGCACTCGTCACAGCTCGCGCGCCGCGGCAGGGCCGGCTGGCGGCCGCCGGCTCTCCACACGACGCTGTTACACGACGGTGCGCCTACGACCACGGGCTAAGCCACTCCGGCCGCGAACAGGTCCGGGCCGCAGCTCAGCGGCGCTCGGAGCCCCCACCACGGAACAGCGCGCCCGCAGCGCCGCTCGCACGGAGCCCTCCAGCTCGAGGGCAGCTCGGCCCCGCGCCCCCCCGCGTCACCTTCCTGCAGCTGGAACCTCTGACGGCGGCCGCGCGGTCATAGACGTGGCACTTCACTGCCGTGCTGCCCACATCCACCCCCACTACGTAGAGCGCGGGGGCGGCGCCGCTGCCCAGCTGCCCGCACGGCATCGCCCGCCACGCACCGAGTGCGAGCGGCCCACCGCCGCCCGCCTGAAAACAGCCGCCAGGCCCCGCCGCGGGGCGGGTTCCCGCCGGCCTATGGGCGCAGGCGGTGCGGGAGGCGGAGCGCTGCCTCGCAGGTGGCGGCCGGCCGTGCGGGCTGAGGCCTGGGGAAGGGCCGAGTGCCCCTGGGGCGGCACGGAGCGCGGCGGTAAGCGTGCCCGCACCTGCTGTTTCCAAATGGTGCCAGAAATATGCCCTCTGCACCCGCAGATGGAGCGGCTGCTTTTAAACAGAGCCATCAGAAACGCGCTGTTTGGTACACTTAACCCACGACAAACACTAGGAGAACTTAGTCTTAGCCCCAGAGTTTAATTAGAAGAATTGGTCATCTTGTTTTAACCCCTCATTTAATTAGAATAGGAAAAACAAAACAGCATTGAAAATATTTCCCCCCTGAGACTTGTGGTTGGCCCCACTTGGAAAAGTTGCATTACAAACAAATAAAGGGGATAACTTCCTCATGTTGCTGTATCTTTAAACCAGGAATAGCAATAGCAGCAGAGGTCACTGGGACAAAGGTTTGGGCACCCAGGAGCAGTGCTGGGAGCCTCCTCCCCAGGGAACGACTGCTTTTCTCTTCCTTTCTGCACTGAAAACAGCAGCCTTTTATTCAGCTTTATAGATACTAAGTACGTAAGATAAACCTGCCTGCAACCCTGCCCACAGCAGGGGGGAAGAACTCTTCCAACATAAGCCAATCTATGCTTCCATAATCTTAAATTCCGTTTAGCATTTTAACAATGACTTAGATACGTCTTGAAAAGAGCCATCATTCATATTTTGTGAAGAAAATAAAGTGACCCAACTTGTATAGCTGCTCTTCATACATAATCTCAGTTATGTAGCATGTGTAAGAGAATTGCTCAATTTATAAAAGAGCCTTATGAAATACTAAATGGAGTTTTTTCAGGCAGATGCAGCTTGCCCGTACAATGACTTACCTGGCACAGACTTACGTGATTTTGTCATAAATAGTATTATTTCCACACAAGTGCTATTTGTTTATCCAAAACCTCTTACCTTTAGAGAAAAAATCTGATTGCCAACATACACTGAAGACCCGGGTTCATCTTAGCAGAGGCCAGAAACATTAATTTGAAGTAAGGATGTACTAACACTCTTCAAAGGTCTTTTATCTTGCACTCTAACACTGATACTAAACTTGCACACCCTAAGCTACCATCCTCATCTTCCTATGTAAATGAGAGTATGCATGTGTTTGTGTTGGTTTTTTTTTTTTACTGTTCCAAATGGCAGAGACTTCACACACCTGGAGTCATGCACCAATTACTCCAGCACCAGTTTCCCACACTTCTGTATCTTCTGTGCTGGAATCTTCAGTTTCTTCAGTCTCTGGAAAGCGCAATTATTCTCATCTCTTACTGGAATATCAAACCCAGTGAAGGAGTGGAGGCACTCCAGGAACCCATCCAATACTGTGAGCAAAGGAAAGGAGTTGTTATTCCAAACAGCAGAACATCAGGGATAACAAAATGATCTCTGGCAACAGTGACAACACCCGCACCATGAGGAATCTGAGTATTTATAAGAGAAGTCATCACGCTCAGCATGGTTCTGTCAGCAACAAGGACCCTCCAGAGGGTTTTCCAGTTATCCAAGTCACGACAGGCCACGAGAGCCGGGAGTGCTGCAGATCCAGCAGGAATTACTAGTAAAACCCCCAGGCTTCAAGTATGAATCAAACTTGGCACTGGCACGACTAACAGAACTTCAGCGACCAGAACAGAGGAGAGCAAGACCCAAAGCCTGTAACTCCTGTTGGTTTTTTTTTCTCCTTTTAAGCTCCATTCCTTTCCTTACCTGTATTTTGTCTCATCAAACTCTGTACCCATTTCTTTAGCTCCAGCATTTTAAGAAGTTTTAATGTCATGTATTTACCTCAGTGTCTTCAGTCAGTTTGCTTTTAAGAATTTCTCTATTTTGCTATTGGTTGTATATCCCACATAGATGATTCTGCAAGCCTCTCCTGGAAAATTAACAGATGACCCGAAGTGAAAGTGACCGACTTTTGGCTAATTTTACTTCAATAATTTACCATACAATGGTTCTTGGTAGTTCCTCCTGTCCTCCTGCCAGAATTTACCACTCTTCTTGAAGTCAAGAGACAACACCACCACATCAGCTAATCTAGCATTTTAGCTTCACGAGTGAGTTTTAGGCAGTGATGGGATGTTTCTTAAGCAGGTCCACTCTTGCTAAATAATCCTGCCCTCACACTGCCAACTGTTGTAGCAACACAGCTGTTCCTTGGCTCCTCAGCTGATCGAGCTGAAAAATAACGAGGGAAAGTTTCAATCAGATGAATTCCTTGATATGATTCATAATGCAGCAATACAAAGAGTTTGGCACAATCAAGTGGGAACAAGTCACATGAAGCTGGTACAGCCAGCATTTTCACTACAGAACTGCACATCGTAACTGCCTACATACATAAAGGTTTGCACTGAAGTGCCTGGGACACAAGCAGTCCTTCCTTTCCACAAGCTCTCCAACAGAAGTAACCTTTGACAGAGACTAAGGTGGATCTTGGACAAAGTTTTAAGTCACTCATGTCTTTAAATAATTTATTTAACAAAGCAAGTGAAATGAGAAATGGTATACTTGCTAACATTCCATTATTTGCCCCTGCTTTTAAACCTATGCAAGTGATGTCCATGTTGGGGCACGTGCTACACGTATATGCAAGACAATGTCTGTCATCCTCTGCAAGTCTCTTAAGGAACTACAAACAGCTTTGAAAAACAAAGGAAATTATGTTGTGTGTATGCACCGTTTCTATTTATGTAACTATGAGTAATGAACATGGAAAGTCCAGGGCTGAACAGCTCTTTAAAAGAACACTGATTTCAAAGTTTGAAAATTCAAAGGAAAGACTAAAAAGAAAGGGGGAAATCACCATCAATGAAGTTTAAGGACAAGAGAATGGGTATGCTGGAGGCTAGAGGGATGAAGATGTCCTTAAGTGTTGCTTCAGTAAGACCAAGCCACTTTAAAATAAATAAATACATAAACAAACAAATAAATAAATAAAGCATGAGGAAGAAAAAGGAAAAAAAAATCCCACAAAAATCTAGAACCATCTCAATATAGGTTCAGTAAACTCAGAAGTTCCAGCAGTTCTCCATTTGCCCTCACTTGCACTGGAATCACGATTGTTCTTGTTTCACCCTATAACTCCAACAAGGTTTCTGACTTTGAATTTCATTGCCACTTACTGGCACAGAAATTACATGCTGGCTTTGGATTGCCAGCCTTGGTCTTTCTGATGCAAAAAATAGAGGACTAAGGGTCATTATCAACTTTCATAAAGCAATGCTGACGCATTAATGATCACTGACCAAATTTTGTCGGAAAAAAATAATTAGTTTTAATGGAAAAATGCCTTCTCTGTCCTTTAAAATGATAGGTTTACTGTTTACGCTACCTCTGCTCTTTTCGATTTGTATTATCCTTCAAAGCAGAAATAAAACAGGACATTTTTTAATCACAGAGAAGTATGTAAAAATCAGCAGTAATAAGGAACCTCTGTTGGAACAATGTTCTTTTGTTAATAATCAACAGCTACTTACCTCTTGATATCTTGATTCCTCCAAATACGTAGCAGTTACAGTCTCAATATTCACGGGTCCTCATGCACCTAAATTTGGATTCTTTGGGCCAAAATGCGTATTCAACCTGCCTCTGTGCCCGTGATGTCACTGTATCTCTTTTCCAGAGACAGAAAGAGAAGAACATAACTCTCTCCATAGTAAGGAAGGACGATTATGGAACATCTATGCAGATGACTTCTCAAAAGAGGGGAGGGAAGAGACCCCTTACTGGAAGTAACCAGTCCTAGACTTGAGTTTCTTCACTCTTAGGGATCATCTGTGCAGTAAATTCAAATGAACTAAACTGAATTGAACAAGAGTAACTTAATTTTTGAATGGGAATGGCTATGCAAGATTTATTATGCACAAACCAATATGTTTTAAAAGTTATCCCTTTACTTAAGTTCATTTTCTTTAGTGCTGTGTATTGAGACAGGACAAGGCAGAAACTGCTGTACAGGACACCTGAAGTACCTACAGTCCACTGACTAATTTGTGGACAGGCTAAGAAATGCAAGATCATATCCTGGCATCTTCATGTTGAATAATGTGACCTGAGTGTACCAAGACTTGACTGCACAGAATACAGTTACACTAAATTAAATAGTTGGCCATGTTAAAAGTGTGCTCCAACCTTTATACCAGTCATTTTAATCATGCTAATTCACATAATAACCTGTAAAAAGGAAAATACCAGATTTCTGCAAAAGACAGATCCTAGCAAAGTTTGTATGTCACAATCAAAGGTACTAAAAATTAATAAGCATGACTACAGACTACAGCGTTCATTATGCATTACAAGGGAACAAGTAAAGTTTGAACATACTCTTAGAGAAAAAAATGGCATTCAGCATATTTTATATACATTTTATACAAAGTCAGAGATTTATTTACCCTCTAAAATAATACCTAATGACATTAATTTGGCAGTTCTGAGTTTTGGAAACCTGCTATTATTACGGGTGAGGAAATCTAATTATGAAACATACTTCGCAATTTCTTTCATGACAAATATAATCACATTACATTATTTTAGTGCAGTTTGCCAATATACTTCATTTAGAAACCTTGTTACAAATAAGGTACCTAAACTTACTTTAGTCTAGCAGAAATACCAGCATAGTATTTTGTTCCAGGTACAGAAAAAGGCAGCGTTCAGCTATCAAGTATTTCCAGGTATCCACGGCTTCTCCCGTTCTCCCATTTTTCAGCTGACAGCTGTTTTTGCACCTTAAGAATTACTGGGACTGAACTTGCTGCAGAGCATTAATTACATTTTTTTTTTTTTAATCTAACAAGTGACAGAGTTTAAAGAAATTTCAGAAGATCACCATCTAGTTAAACGCTTCTGATTTCAAACCGACCAGCAGCCATTGAAACAAGGTTCCAATCTTTAAGGGAATAGCAGTTGAAAGCCATCAAGAAACAGCTCTGAGGAGGTGCACATTTGCCGCTTTTGGGAATGACAGAACTTGGTCTTCATGAGATTGAATTTGTATCTTAAAATTTCCATTCGGAGCATGCAGAAATTCCCACATAGTATTTGAAAATAACACAGTGAAAATATGTTTTTTTGGTTTCAATATTTAATCCAAACAGACACAGACACAATTTATAAAATTATTCTATTGCATTAAAGTTCTTTATAGCATTTGACTCTTATTAATGGTTTTCCTTCAGTGTATCATATATTCATATTTTAAAATATCTTCGCACAGTCCTTTGTGCAAGTACATGCTAAAAATCTGCAAATGCACACTAACACTAAACAGCACAAAAAATACATTCTGTATCCATTCATATGCAAATTTAAAACATTTCACTTGGCAGATAAACAATGAAAAGTTAGTTTAAAAAAATCAGAAACTACAAAAATGCGCACATAAAAGTCTTCCCTTTTTGATTTTTAGTAAAATACTGCTCTGTATAAGATCTAATGAAAAATTCCAGTGCTTACAAAATACTTTATATCTATGAGAAAAACAAATGTTTAAATTTATACCTGTATGAATTAAACAATCACCTCATTAAAATATGAAACTGAAGTCATAGGGAGATGGCATAGATCAATGCGGATGTCACACGTACCAGGACATGTAAAACTGTAATCAACTGGGCACCAGGCAGTATCACAGAATATAAATATATATACTAAAATCCAGAGTCTAATACGATATGCAGCAGCTACAGAATTAAGTGTTTAACCAGCTACATAGATTAAATATAGCAATGTTTTCAGAAGAGAGGGACAAAGTCTAGAAACGAGAAGTGATTAATATTAAAAATTGCTGTGTTTACTGGTGTTAGCAGTATAGCATCCTTAATATGTATTTTTTAATCTGCATAAATTGGCTATCCAGATATATAAAAATTTGGTAATTTTATGGAAATTCAGAATTTCAACTGAAATGACAAAATCCTTACCAATCGTATCTGTTTGAGTCTTTCATGATGACACCTGTGGTAAAGTTTAAAGGAGACTACAATCTGGGAGATCAGGTGATGCAAGAATCTAAAACAGTTGAATCTCTTATCACAGGAATTTCTAAAAAGACCTTGTCTCTGATATCAGGTAACTCACATAGGACATGGGGGACTGACAGCTTTGTCTCATAGAATTTCATATAAACATTTCTGAAATATTGGCATGAAAACATCCTGTGAGTATCACGTTGCAAATGACAATAAATCACCAACATGTGTCACCTTCCCTTCATGGAATATGGCTTTATCATTTTTTGAAACTAAGCGAATATAACGAAAACCACAAAAATCAATGTATTTTTAAGACTGAAAATAGACTATTCTACAACGTTTGTGACACTAAATAAAACATTTTTACCTCCACTAGTCTTTTTATAGGATTTAATGCTATTGTTTTGGAGAAAGTAGAATTAAGACAAATGACAAAAAATGATAATAATGTGAAACTTGATTCTAATAGAATTGAAAAGCATGTCTATAGACTTGCAGATCCAACATGAAAACTGCTTGGGAGACAACAAAATAAGTCACTGAAGTGTAATTCATTTCTCAGCTTTCTATTTTCAGAGGAATTTTTTTTTTCCTTGAATAATTAGAATAAAGAAGAAAAATGAAATTTAATCAGTGCCAATGAATAAGGCTTCAAATTCTTAGACTGAAGAGTTATCGCTAATATGAGTAAGATCAGTGCATGTGGGAGAAAAAAGCAGGTACATACCTTTGAGCCTTCTCTTTTTGTACATGAACTAAGTATGATGTAATTACTTCCTACATCATAGCTCCCTCCAAAAAGACAAGTCAACTTTGTATAAATATTCTTATGGAACCAACAGTCACAGTTTATGATAATGTAATGACAACTTTGCTACACAGAACTTTTATCACAAACCCAAAAATAAATACTAAAAGTCACCTAGCCATGAAAACAACATACCGTAGAGAAGGTTTCGGGGCAACACTACTGGAGGGAAAAGTGGACTCAGTAAGCATAATTTTGACAGCCATACTACACAGATAAACATCTTTAAACTTGATTTTATAATGTAGAAAATTTCAGGATATCACTGGCGTTTTAGGGGACTATGCAAACTGTAGTAGATATCCATGTTGCTTTATCACCAAAAAACAAAGAAATTTAGTGCTCCTAGCTTTAAAACAAACAAATGAAAACAAAAACTTTACCAAAGAGGTCTCTACTTTGTAAATATATTTTTATTCAATACATCCTATAAATTGATCTCCTAGAATGGATTCTGCATCAGCAAGCACATCTTGCCGCTCTGTACCATCAGAGATATAGCAATACCTATTTTTGAAAGTTATAAAGTTGTTTCCCTCTGGCATAAAATCTAGTAGTTCATAATTGAAGCAAATTTGGCAGTTTAACTGTAGCTAAGTTTTAGTTATACTGATTCATCTCAAAAGGACCTGGAAAGCCAATACAAAAACTGCATTTAAATATTTTTTTTTCCTTTCTATCTTGTTACACTATTTAAAAATAAGCTAGAACACAAAATGTCATGCTAAGCAATATTTGATGCCCAACTTATTACTGCTCCATATCCCACTCAAAAAGCACAGCAATTCTGAATTAAGGTTGCCACTGTTATTGCTGCTTACCCAGTATAGTCAGTAAGCCACTGTTCAGAAACCTAGGCACAATGAATGGCATGGTAACTTTAACTCAGCACTTCCTGCTAATTTAAGTCAAAATAATTAAGCTTTAATGTCATTTTCTATTTTCATAACAATCTGAAATTCATAGCGAATAAAACGTATTTCATTCTATATTAAAGTGGCTGGTCTTTTCAGTAGAGCTTTCTGATTTTTTTAAATGATATAACATTGGGGGAAGAGTTAAAAATAAAATACACCTAGCTACCATGTTTATTCTGCAGATTTTGGTGTGCCAAAATTGACAGCCAGCTTTCTTGGCTTTCGCTTGCTGGAAGTATTTGGTGTTGATTTGTTACGAGGAACGCTTGGAGTAGCCACATTGTCTTGAAATGAAACAGTAGACTGAGCAGCTTGTGGAGATTTTAAAGGAGCTGAAGAACTATCTTGCTGAATGTGGTCAGAAGACACTGGCTGTTCATTCTTTAGTGGTGCAGCTTGAGGGGAACTCTGAAACTCCTTGAACTCAAAGTTTTTCTTGCTAGCAGCCCTTTTTTTAGTTACCTTTAAATTAAATAAATATTATTTAAAAGAATGCATTCTTTAAAAAAAAATGCGAATATTCCGCTATTAGAAAACATGCACACAAATATTTAACAACTTTCTAACACTGATCAGTTCTTCACAGTAGAGGTGTCGTATTCATCACGTAGGTATAGTTTTACAAAAGTAGAATATTAAGACAAACCTGCCAAACTTACCTGTAGAGGTATAAACTGGTTGTGAGAACCAACTGGTATAGTTCCTGCAAGAGACACATTTCCTGGATAGGAACCAGGATAATAGTGTTTGCCATGAATAGGCACTGGAGTTCCCCAGGACACTGGACCAAACATGTGAGATGATGGAGGTATTATATTAGCTGTGAAAATGAATATCTTTTAGCTTTCTTTTCTCATAAAGAGCATACCAACTCCCCAAAACCCAAAGCATCCTAATGACATTTGTATACACATTCTCTCTCCAATAATGCCTTATTTTCTTCATACTTGCTTGAAAATAGGTAGCTATTGATTTTTCAACAACAATAAAACAACTACCAAACAGCTCTGCTTCCAGAGTACATCTAGGTGACAGCACTAAGCTGCTACATTTGTATTTCAGAGTGCACATAAATTTGTGTAGATTTTCACATCTTTAGCCAAGTGAACTATACTAGTCAGGGGAAGTTAAGACTGGCTATTAGGGAAATGTTCTTCTCGAAGAGGGTTGCTAGGCACTGGAACACGCTCTCCAGGGAAGGGGTCAGAGGCACTGAGCCTGAAGTAGTTCAAGAAGCATTTAGACAGTGCTCTTAGGCACATGGTTTAATTTTTAGATGGTCCTGTGCAAAGTAAGGAGCTGGGTTCAATTAACCTTTTGGGTTCCTTCCAACTCCAGATATTCTATGATTCTACCCTCAGGGGATGAAAGATGTAGCAGCTGCTGTGTGGGTTACTAGGATACTACAGTTGTGCTGACTAATTACAAGCAGTGAGGATGAGTTTTACTCTGATACAAAATAGTGGAGACAGAAATGCCACCAGGATTTGTAACAATTGTTATTTACCAGGATAATGTTTTGCAGTATACAACAGGATTGTGATGCAGCACTTCAGTGAAAGCTTGTTCTGAACAAGTAAAGTTACTAATGCCTGGAAAACCAAGCCTGATAACCATTAAATCCACATAATTTAAAAAAAAACAATAAAAAAAAAACAAAGGGATATCTTCTGAATTTTGAACTGGGAGTATCAGCTTTGAACTGATTACTGGTTTTTTTTCCCTTCAAAAAAAAACACCTACTAACATAATGGAGAATTACATCATTAAGAAAAAGAAAGAAGAAACAACAATTGGGAGATACATGATTCTCTGAATTGATTTGCATGTTGATGAGAAGAGGTTCATGCACTGTTTTCAAAGCAGCTCAAATGTAAAACTACATTACAAGATGACCAAAAACAGGGCTTTATGGAAGACACCTGTTCTCATACAAAGAACTATTACAACTACAGGCAATCATGACAATATCTGAAACGTATACTAGTCAAATGCTTACCGGGCGGTTGTGGAAAGACTGGAGGAATAGATCCAGGTGGCACAGGAACTCCTAGTGGCTGATAATTTGGAAACACCGGTGGAGGAAAAGGCAAGTTAACTCCTACAGAGCTCTTTGAAAAAATAAGCAAATGATGGATTACAAACAGACCCAGTGCAACAGAGACAAACATTTTAGAAGATTCTTTGCTATCCTCACCAAACGCTGTAAAGCAAAAAGTGCAGCTTTCTCCTTTGCTTCAGCTTCAGAATGACACTGTGGTCCATGAACCAACAATCCATTGGATAATTTTATGTGACAAACGGTCATAGTCTAGAAAAATAAGACAAGATTTTTCAGGGCATTTGTACTGCAGACAAACAAACAGTGAGAAGGAAACAGGGGCTTTATTGTTTGCTTTGAAAAAAATGGGAACAAAAGGAGCTAAGTTTTATTTTTAGATAGATTTCAGTACTCAGTCCAGGTGTTTAATAAAAGGCAATGGAAACTGAGCTGAGAACTTGAACTTTTGCAGAAAACAAGTTTTACCTGTGGTGTTTTTACGAAAGAGAAATCAGGTTGTGACATTCCAACAAGAGAACAAATACGAGAAAGTTCAGAAACAGGAGTAGACAGTGTAGGCTGTGGACCAACAAAAGGGTGACCTCCAGTTTCCAATGCTGGTGTACTCTGAGGGCCTCCAGTGCTATGAGGATTGTTCATATAAGCAGCTGATTAAAAAAAAAAAAAAAAGCTGTATCACAAATATTTCCTGCAGTGAAGGTAGAGTAACTTTGTTATTAGCATTTACATGAGTCATATTTGTTTTTTTTCTGGTATTTTCGCGTCTGATGAACAAAACATGGGAGAGTATATACAAAGTAATTATTAATGCTAAATAAAAAAGCAGAACAGAAAAATATGGCCATTTAATTATTTTGTTCTGAAAATACATACTGAAGCTCTCAATTATGTTGATGTCTAAACATACCCATTTTTTTTGTTTGTCTATACTGCAATGCAGCTCCATGGCAATCCTGTCTACCAGGGGAAGCAGGAACATCATTAACCTGGGATTTCACTTCATTCCTTGTTTCCAGGTCAGAGCCATCTATCTTCAAAATTTCCTTGAGCATCTGTGTTCCCTTCTGTAAAAATGTAACAGACATTTCAGGGACATGACAGCATTCAACCTTCTTACTTCATTCTGGATATTACAATCAAGTAATACAAATTAAATATTACAATCAATATTACACCAAACCTGCCTTTTTGTTTTTCTGTCAGTTGCATTTTTAACAAAGCACAGATAGCAGCATCTTTACAAAAGTGTTCGTTAATTTTCTTTAAGAATAGCTCATCAATATGTTCAAGAAGGCTGAATGAGGTTTCATGGAGTTTCTCGTAATAAAAGCATTGATGGTAAGACAGCAGAAGCTAAACTGCCACATAATGCTTCCTGCAGTATACAGACCATAGCAAATGATTGTGGTGATAGATGTTCTTCATTTGTAGCTCTCGCTTCCTTGGAAGAAGTCTGCACTTCATTTTCTTTGGAAATTTTCAAAGAAGCTAGAAGGCTTTCAAGTTCACTGTCCTTCTAAAAAGAAATTGAAAAAAAGAAAAGAACATCAACTTCGTGTATTACCAGTAGATGCAAGAGGAAAGATGTATTAGTTTGAAATTAATTTTATGCTCATTCAGGATTTTTTTTTCCCCTCTGAGTTCGGGCAGATCACAGCATGTCTTGTCAGAGTGGGAACAGAAATCCAGAGATCGTATCAAGTTTTGCACATGAAGTGCAAGCAATGTATGAAGGGCTGATTAAAAGAACGGTCAAGGTTATTTGAGTTTGTGTTGTATCTGTTACAAACAGGAATTTGAGCACAAGTGAACAGAAATAATGGGAACAAAACTAGGGAGAAACTGATGTTATTAAAGAAGCACTTGGAAATCCACATAACACCCTACCTTTCCACCTGTACAGGGACTATCGCTTGCAGCCTTCTGAATGACAGGCACACTTTCATTTCTCTTCAGAAGTTTGACATTGTGCTTATTCACGCCTGCAAAATTCTGAAATAACACTGCAGTATTTATTATTGAATCCTAATACTCTATTACTCATTATAATGCATTTGATTTAGAAATGCATCTGCAAGTAGCTTCTACGAGCTAATATTCTTAAAGGATTTCAGTAAAATGTGTTTTCCTATTACAATATAGCTTTTACAACCTGAGATGAACAGGAAAATCATTTGTTATCATCATCATGTTCCCAATGCTCTCGTTTTCTGTCTGTAAAATCTCTCTGGAGAAAAAAAATCTCCAGAATAATATTTACCTATTAAAAGAATCAAGTAATACACCCATAAAATGATTAATCTGATCAGAGTACAGTGAAAAGACATGAAAACATTTACTCAGCATAGAATAAATTACCTGTTTGTTTGATATTTTGCTATGGGGTTGACTTTCACCTCTTGTAAATCTGGAATCTTCTTTAACTACAAATAGAGAATAAGAATAAAAAACAGTTTTTAAGAACATTACAAAATATAACAATAACAAAGATTCAAAAAAACCAAACCAAAACCTAACAATGCTATATTGGTACAGAGAGTTGCATTAATTTGAATGGTTCCATCGTATGTTTCCAATTCATACTTTTCAGGTTATTTGGTGTATGCTTTTCTTGTAGGGCAAAATACATGAAAATGAAGCATGTGGTGACATGTTATATTCTACAGACACGACTGCTTGCAAGCATATTTTCAAAGCCAAAGTTTTTCCTGTTTGGCTGTTTCTCTGTTTGCTTTTTGTTTTTCAGAGTCACTTATCAGGAAACTCAACATAATGATGAACAACTTGGTTTGAAGGGTTTGGAATTAAATGTGGGTTAGTTGTATACACACACCAGAGACAGTATCTGACAATAATGTGTACCAAATAGTGCTTGTATAACTATTACATGCACTGTTACTTCCTGTCAGTGACTACAAAAACACTCAACAGCCATTTCAATGAAAAACAGATAAAGCAACTAACTTCTCCCAAATGAAATTTTTAATCACAGTACTTACATTTTTTATATGGCTCCTGTTTTCTTTGCTGACTTCTAAAGCTGCCATCATTGAAGCCTGGCTTATAGAACTGATTGGCAGATCCCAGCTTGATTTCCTGAGGTAGAACTGCACCCTAGAATTTCAAACATCAAATCTTAACAAGAAAGCTACTATCTATCATTGACATAACAGTCCCTTTTCACTGCCTCCTTCCAGCTCTCTGTGCAACAATATTTTGATTCACAGAACTTATTAGCAACACTAACTAGGAAGCCTTCTGATGCAATGAAATAATGCAGGGAATTAAAAACCTTCAATTTTGAATTCAGAGATTTGTTTAAAAGCGTATACACTTACCTTCTCGTGTATGTTTTGCTGAATGTGGTGAGACTTCCCAGAACCCTGCAATGATTGCCATATACTGCAAAATTCATCATCTTGCTTATTCTGTGCCTGACAAAATAAGAAACAATTATCCAATAAACTCAAAAGCCTTAAACTCAACTTCTGAACAGCTAGTCATATACAAAAACATTCTGGAAATGCTAAGGCCCCAGTTTAACAGTGCTCAGACAACAGAACTTCTCATACTGACATTAGAAGAATTTGCAGGTATTTAATGCGCGATGGGCTACAATGTATTTATGCAATATATCTTCCAAAGAATCACTATTCAGTTGTAATTGTAATGACCCTAGTGATGGAGATTGTTTTTCTTTGTTCACTTACAATTTTCAGAAGTTACTAACATAGAAAAGATCACTGACTATAATTGAATTCAGATGATAATTCAAAATGCCTTTGAAAGCATGCTCTCATACTGAAAATATGCTTACATTTTATAAATACTGATTTACTTTTAAGGCCTTAACATGCTCAACTGCTTCGTAACTTTACAGGTATATTACCACAAAACGAAAGCCTAGATACACAAACAATAGCTCTTTTGAAAATCCAGAATCTGAAGGAGGTAACACAGGATTTTTTCATTTATGCAAGAACTGGGACAAGTTCTGCCACAGTCCGCACATGGACTAAAACAGCTTAGTTTCCTTACATCAAGTGTTTGTATATGATGAAAAAGGACAGCTGTAAACAGTGGCCAAAATACTAAATGAATGAGGACACCCACTTTATTTTTCTGATTGCTACTCAGAAACGATCCTTTGTGGGGTGAGTTGGAGGTCCCCTGATTTTCAGCCCTGAGATTGTAATGCTGTCTTCCATTCAGCTGCTAAATCAAGAGAAAGGAGAAAACGTGAAGTGTGTCATTACTCTACATTTTCTTTTGAACAGTACTCTTTCTTTTATAGATTTAGCAAATACAATGCAATTCTTCTCTAACACATCAATCAACATTTAATTACCCATTATGCTTATGTTTTCTAAAATCACTTATTAAAAATGAAAGATTAATTACACTGATGAGAACTCTAATTCATCTGTCATTTTTCCTGCTTTACTTCATTTCTGAAGTAATCATAACTAAGACACAAAATTTATAAGAAAATCACATCTTGTCTTTCTGAGCAGGGGTACAAGCTTGGCCTACAGCAAACATTAAGGAACAGAGCATTAAGAAAATAACTGCACCTCTGCCAAACCAAGCTATTTGCTAAAACCAGCTGCAGCGTCAATGCTCTGATCTGAATATTTGCCTTTTGGAAATCCAGCCAAATAAAGCAGAACTGTCAGAAAAGAACTCCTGGTCTCTTTTATTACTGAATAAATTAATTCATCCAAGGTAAGAGTTATTCTACTGCTACTACACCGACATAAAAGCAATCGTTTTTCAGTACTAATAAGGATAACAGCCATGGTTACAATTCAGCTTCAATGTAAAAACTATGTACGTCCATGTATAAATGAAAGTAAAGTCTTACTTGAGTAGGAATAAAAAGGGAACGAGGGGAATGGTTGAGGCCTCCCAGATGCACTTTTTGTGAGCACACAGATGATAGATCAGATGCATATGAATTGTAGTTATTCACAGCTGGCTGAGGTTTAACAATGGCCGTCAGTTTTTGATTTCCCATTTCGGACCGAACACCATGAGACAAGTTAATTAAGGCACTTGATGGCAGACGATAACCTCTGGCAGGTGAGCACCTTAAGCAGAGCAAATTTAACATTTATTTGATGTCATTTAAACGTTGATATTTTAATACACCTGATTTGACAATGCTGTTGCCTCTATACAAAAAGATTACTCAAGTTTGAGCATCAGAGGTTGAAAATCATACCCAATACTAAAATCTAGTACCTCTACACACAACATTAAACCCATCTGTTGTGTTCCTCTTTGGCCTCTGGCTTTCAAATACTGAATTTATACTGCACCTTTCAATGCTGACCTCAAATTTTAAAAGTGAGAAATTGTTATATCATAGTTCTGTAGTAAGTATTTCTGTAAAAAAGAATCATAGAATCACAGGGTTGGAAACAACCTGCAAGATCATCTAGTCCAACCGGCCTCCCATTACCATTGCTACTACAAGCTACTAAACCATATCTCATAGCTCCTCATCCAGTGTATACATATGAACCAGAAAATAATATTCTTTTCCTGAGGCGAAAGCTAAAGCCAGTGGGAGAACAATAATCTGAAGTCAAGAACTATTTAGTCAGTTTTGTATAATTCTTGATACTAAAGATAATCTGTTCTACAGGACATGTTCTTGAAAGGAATAGGATTGCGTTATGCATACTGAACACAGGGAATAGGCAAGATTCTCTTCTAATTTGTCTTAAAAAATTAACTTGTCTAAACGCAAAAAACCAAAACCAAACACTAAAATGAATGCTACTGAGTAAATTACTGCACTTAGAAGTTTACCTGCTTACTTAAACACCGAAAATTCTAAATTAAAAACATTAATGATGCCTCCACCTGAAGAACAGTTAAAGTTTTTAAATGGCAGTTAGTTTAGCGCTCAAGTACCAATCTTTGTTCAGAGCTCCTTTTTCAGAGGAGCAGATGATTAACAAGTCTCTTTTTTAACTATATGTTAAACACATACTGATAATAACCTGTTCTATACATATTTGTTTAAAAAAGACATTTCAATCTAGTGCTTTATTCTGCTGGTTCATATCTGTCTTCTGAAAGTTAGTAGCTTTGAACTCTGGAAGAACAACAAAAAACAACTTAAAAGCATTTCCACTTCATAAAAATCATTCCAACTCAAAGAGAATAAGAAGCACAATGATAAGTACAATTGAGAAACAAAGCTCCATAAAAAAGAAAACCAAACCGAAAAACAAAAGGCATCTAAAACCACTGAACCACTGAAACCAGAGGCCAACAATGAAATGGCTATGAAATCCTCTGCACAAACAGCACAAACCTTATAGTTAGGCCTCCAAGGAATTCTTCATCAAACAAAACTTCAAAGAGCACGTCTGTTTCTCTACTGGCTATAGAAAATGAAATAAAATGTCATGCTATGTCTGTGACAAGTAGCTGTTTAATCTAAACTACGTAACTATCAGTTATGCAGTAAATAATGAAAATGTAAGTCATTTAGCTAAAAGAAATCCTTGTTCTTTAAATTAGGAATTTTATCAACAACAATTCAGAAAAGCTTCCCCAGAGAAAGACAAATATGGCTGCCCTTTTAGATATACTTTTATCAGAAATATACTGCGCATAACAACCTATCAACCTGCATGATCGATTGATATTACAGCTGATTTACAGCAGTGTATCACAGTTGTCAGAAACCACCAGAAAAAAAGATGCAAGACATTCTTTACATTCAGGCAATGAGAAATAGACACCTTCAGCATTACCTTCAGTGATTATTTCTTGCATCATGATAGATTAATACCGTGTTAACAATTTCTATTACTAGATCTCAAACTTTTACATCCCAACTGCTTAGGTAAATCCTTTTGTTTACCTGAAACAGACAGTCTTCTCGTCAAAGAAGTTGTAAATCCATGTCACTTAACAGAATTCAAATATCATAAAGTAAAATCCAAATTAAAAAAAAAGAGACAAGTGATACCTGATAAAATTGTACATTCAATGTAATGTTCCTATTGTTTTTACTCCTTTTTTTTTTTTATACTGTGTCCACATCTTCTCATAATTTCAATTAGCTCTTTTTGCAGCCTGTGTTCTTTCTCAGTGATCTCAATACTTTCTTCATTTTAAGACGGAACAAAGGGTAAGTAATTTCATATTCAAAATACAGCTGGATAACACATGAAATTAAAAAGGAATTCCTGTAGATTTATTTAACAGTAAATAGTGGCTTCAAGTTGCATGTTTCATAGGTGAGAAATATATGTGTTTACCACTATTATAAAAAAAAAAACTTTTATGAAGGCTAGTTTCACATCCCTAGTTTAACTGTTATATAGCTATAATGCTACGGTTATGAAGAAAATATTACCTCCTTTAATTCCTATAATGGTACCTCGAAGACCAACTGGTACAGAGAAGTTCTCTCTTACATTGACAACACGGTCAAACAGCCTATACTCTGCATCTCTATCTGGAACAACTCCATTCTGCTGTTCTAAAGGCTGAGAAGAATAAAAAAGGGATTACAATCAAAACACATTTATGACACTACCCGAAACACACATTATAAAACAAACTCTGAAAACAAACAAACCAACCAACCATAGAATCCTTTCCATCCAGATACAATGCAAACAATTTTTCAAATTATTTTCTGCAACTCACTGCTTCAGCCTGAGGAACAGCAGTGCTGCGTGTGATTTAAGGCAGACCAAGGGGACCAGTTTAGACAATCTGAAACCATCAAGTATATCATTCCCTGTATGAGTAACACAGGCAAGTATCTGAGAAATAGGAGGGAAGATGAGCAGCTGATCATATATCAAGAACCGAACAAAAAGGGAAACAGGGAAGAGGAGACAAATGAAAAGTGCATTTCTTTTACAGCCCATGAGAAGTGAATGTCTGAAAGTCAGAAGAAAGAGAAGAACTGAAAGTCATGTATGAGTATATGTACATGAATGAGTTTGTAGTTAGCAGAAAATTCTCTCCTTTTAGAGACAGAATGCCACTTTGAAGCTGATTTTCTAGGAGGCATAAAAAACTTTATTGACCACAAATACTGTTCTAAAATTCTGCTTTCTGAAAGTTGAAAAGCTGAGGTAAAGTAACAATGATCTCGACAACATCCATTTCAAACAAAAACGTTTCATGTCACTTACTCTATACAGCAAATGGGGTTTCACAGTTACTCGCACCTTCTTATTGCTCTTTCTCTGCTAAAGGAAAGGTACAACACAACATTTGAAGAGATAATGTAGAGTTCTGTTCTTTAAAATAAAAAGGCTTTGTGAGACCTGTACAATTATGTTGGTTAAATCTAATTTTTAAAACATGACTGAATTTTTTTGAAGAGCTTGCTTTGTCTAATGCCAGAACTCACACCAATTTGTGTCCCCACAAGTAATTTCAAAGAAATCAGCCCGTTATTTCATCTATCTTTCCCTTTACCTTTGGCTTTAGTAACTCCCTTGGCACTTTTTTTGATCTGTGGTCCTGAGAAAATAGCTTTCTAATTTTCCTCACTAAACGAGTTTTCACAAGAGAGAAAAACAAGGGAAAAAGAGCTATTAGTGTCCTTGGAAACAGCACTTCACTAGTTCAGAATATATACTGATGCCTGTTCCTTTCTGAAATCACCAAAAAGCAGAGCTCAGAGTATGGCCTAATGCTGCCAAATCACCTCAAAAACAGTGAGTCAATTAGGATCAAGAATGAGCTCTTCTGAATTTCCATGACAATTTACATTGCAAATTCATATCTTACATTATGTTTTATATGCTTTTTCTTTGGAATGACAAGTAATCTTTCAGTTGCTTATTTTAATTCAAGACCTTGGAAAATAACGAGCAATCAGTTTTTGGTTCATCACTGCTGACAGTGGTAATGAGCTGCATACCTTGCATTTTTCTATTTCTTCTTCAATTTTCTCAACGATAGCTGCATCCAAAATTTGCAAGTCACAAGATGAGCGAGATAAAGCAGAGACAGGATGTGCCTTCAACCAGGCAACAATTTCTTGAACTTTCTCAGCTCTAAATAAAAGAGGAAATGAATCGAAACCTCTCAAGTATATACATACATACATACATATATATACATACATATATATATATATATATACACACATACATACATACACACACACTCACTAGGCATTTTATGAGGATCCCTGATTTTAATACTGAAGTATTATGGTATTGGCACAATGCTTGTATACATCCATAAATGATCTAAAAGTGCTCTATTACTTAACAAGAGACGTTAAGAAAAACAAGTCTAACTGAATGATGTGGCACTGTTTCAAACTTATAACCTTAAGTTTTGCCTCAACAAAAAACAAACAACAACAAAACACAACCCAGGAAGTTATAAAAGAGTATTTAGTAAATTATGTTTGCATCTAAACAACTGTGTCCAGCTGTGATTAAAGGTTCTGCAATAAGTTCTCACAGAACAGTAAAAAAGAACTCCAGGGCATGCCTCTGAATGAAAACGGAGCACTAACCTGAAATTCTTACGACTGAAAAGTCCATGAATGTGTCTTACTACCTAACAATAAAGGGTTTTTTTTGATGTTACTATACTGCATCTGGAATGAAGGTTGATCCCTGTCTTCCATGATGCTGACTGAATAAATACTAAAATTTGCACCCAGAGTTAAAATAAAAAATGACCTTAAACACTTAAAATAATTACTGCTTATTTTCCAAAAATGATCTCGTGGTGACTGTCACTATTTTGAGAACTACGCATACTGAAGTTAGCAATAAAAGCAAACATTTTGAAGTAGCCACAGAAAGCTACGTCTCATTTATTATTGCTCTTGGCACAGGAGTCTGGCAAATACTTGGAGTCCACAACTGAAAAGCACAACATTCTGATAATTTTTTCAGACCAATCACTGACAATCACGCTGCTCAAGGAATAGCACTGTTTCAGTTACTTAGCTGCCTCCATGAATTTCAGTACTGTCAGCCTTAATGCTTATTCTAGATAAAAAGAGGAGATGGCTTACCCATTCTCATCCTCACCAGGCCAAATGTCATCTTCATAGAATATATCTTCCTGGCTACTCTTGGCTATGTAAGTGAACAGTTCAGGGACTCTAAACATTGAATAAAATGAGGAGAAATTTAGTTTCATGTCGGCACAGATAAACCAAAAAACTTAACCAAAATAAACTTGGATGGGAATTGAAACTTCTGGAGTCCAGACAAATTATTTTTTGACTTTCTGTTTACTTGCCAAATACAGGCTGCTGACAAAATTCCTCTATCCTCAAATACACTTCTCCTTAGAAGGAGAGACTACTGGAAAGAGAATACGGGAAGCAGAGAATTTCATCAAGCAACCACAAAAAGCAAACTCTTCAGTTCTTAGAAGACCTATGCCTAGAGGACAAAAATCATACGACTGTTATGCAGTTGGATAGTTTAGATCAAGTTCACGTCCAGCATCTACCTTTCTAAATACTCTGCAAGTAGTTGTTCAACTGCAGAAGAATACATCCATTCATTTCCAACTTTCTTAGTATAGCCAGGAACTTCTTCATTTTTCTTATTGAACTTAAGGTTTAGCCCCACATTTGCTTTGTGATCTCCATGAGGACTGGAAAGAAGAAGAAGTTAATTAGCTTGCAATAACATGTGTGTAGGCACACACACGCACTGTCTTAAATCACAGAAAAGCAATGTTCACTGCATTGTTTACTTGTCAGCACAGCAACAACTGCAACAAAAAATAATACAGGACTTCAGTGGTGCTGTGGTAGCTATCTACATGCATGCCCAAACCTTAAGGTAAAGGAGCATTTTATCATTTGCTCAATAGATTGATGGTTTACCATGACGTAGAAGGATGTCCCTGAACTATAAGGGGAACAAACCTACATATTTTATCATAAGAAGATGCTCATATACCATCTTCAGCTGACCCTGGAAACCATAGTTCAGAGAACTATAGTGATTTCTTCCATTACATATTTTAAGCAGCTTTTGTCTTAATTAGTACGATTTTTAAATGTAATTAAGTACAATTATTTTTCCTTTTTACTAGCAGAAATGGTAAGTACAATGAAATTAGATCCCAATTAAGCTTTTTATTCTCAGCACAGCAAAGAGAATGTGCGTTGTTTATCCTACATGGAAGGATTTGTATCAAATCAAAACTCACTTTTCCAGTTGTTTGATAAGGTTTTGAATATAGTGTCTTGGTGGCTCCCTTCACAGAATTATTGTAAAAAAAGACTTTGAGGACACTTAAGTTCTACCTAAATAGGTGCTCAACTAGAAAAAAGTATTTCAGTCTAATGATCTAGTTAGATTTTACACTAAATGTTAAAAATAAAATTAAAAAAACCACAATGTCCTTCAGTTTTGCCTGAAACAGAGAAAACGTTGTGAAACTACCTAGAATCATGAACTCAGAACAGTGCCTTTATCTGTAAAAGCAATAATAGAAAGCCAGGAGCCCTATTCCACATACTGAGATTATCACCTCCTTGAGAGAAGATTCCTCAAAAAATATGAAGACACAGAAGCTCTATATGATTAATGCAGACTTCTGGCTTCTATAGCCCAGAAGAATATATTCAGAACATACTTTTCTCAGGTACTGAGATGAATTCCTAACTTCCTATATGAAAGGAGCTTCCCTATACTCTGGGATCCTTCTTTTTTTGTGTGATGATAGAACAAGCGTTTAGATAGTGATACAAGCTAAGCTCATTTTTTAACAACTGACTGGCACATCTCACTGTACAAATATGCTGATGAGTGCTCTTCTGCACCTCTGAGCTGCATGCAAGCAATAAAACAGATTTATCAGGGCAGAAGAGTTTTAGCCAGTTCTGCTTCCCAGTGCTGTTCTTGTAGCACCTCTCCAGTTTTTCAGATCCATTATGTGCTTATGGAAATAGAAGCTGTGGTAGTACTGTGTCAACACATTTGGTGCACTAATTTCAAAGAGGGACAGAAGATGGCAGCTTTTTGTAGGATGAGCCAACCTCAGTCTGTTCTTTTTTAAATATTGCTTTTTCTGTAAAGAAAAAGCCTAAGATTACTCAATTATTAACCAGCAGTTAAAAGCCTGTAATCAAACCAGAATAAATCTTAGCCACAACTGAACTAAAGTATTTGCCAGTTCAAACCCCAGCTTCAGCAAATAGCTAACCAGGAAAGTCAATTTATATCTTTCTTTAACACTCCAATAAAAATAAATATAAATCAACAAGATGTTAACATTATAAGGTCTCCAGGGAGACCTTACAGCAGCCACAGAATGCCCACAAAAGTTGGAGAGGGACTCTTTATCTTGGAGTGCAGTGACAGTCAAGGGATGATGGTTTTAAGCTAAAAACCAGTAGGTTTAGATTAGACTTCAGAAAGAAATTCTTCACTATAAGGTTGGTGAAGTACTGGAAAAGGTCATCCAGAGAAGCTGTCCATGTTCCATTCCTGAAGGTGTTCAAGGCTAGATTGGTAGGAGTTCTAGGCAGCCAGATCTAGCAGATGGCATCCCTGGCCATGACATGGGCACTGGAACTAGATGACCTTTCAGGTCCCTTCCCACCCAAGCCATTTTATTATTCTATGCTTATGACAAGAGGAAAAACCATTGCATGTGAATTTAACTTACAGCAAATATACTTCAAACTTTTATATCACAAATCAGTTCTATACTTTGAGAATAAAAACAGCATGAAAAACACAGCAGAGAACTGTAAAATAGCATTAGAATTTACAAGCTACCTAACAGGCAAAATACATAAACAGGTTTGCATATGAACTTACTTCTTCTTTGATCCTCTTCCAATAAAGATACTCCCTGTAAATCTGGAGACTAGATATCCACTTACTCCAAGACGGCTGGCCAAAATGTACGCAGGATTGTACTTCACAGAATATTTCTTTAAAACAAACAAAAGAACATTTAAGGATAAGGATTTTCATATAAAGGGCAAATGAATAATAAGGAAGCTTTTTTTTTTGAAGATGTTAAAGATTGTAAAATTTATTTTACATGGTGTTTAAGCTTTTACTACAAGACAAGGACTTACATGCTGATTCTGTATTAGACGATCAAGCTGAGGTTCACATGGAATGCTGAAAACTACACGAATTCTACCTTCTGGTATCACATCACGTGAATCTTGAACCTTGCAGAGAAATGCAACACAAAAAAAGCGTTATTTAAAAAGAGCAGTTTTGGGACTCTGGCCCAGAAGTCTATTTTACTGATAGTTTTGCTAAAGCATTCACAGAGATGCCTTAGGATTCATCATCTTTCCGTGACCTTCACAGTACTTTGTCCCAGAGGTAATCAAACAGCATTAAATCAAAAGAATCCAGGACTGAAAACAGTCATTAACAGGACCTGCATGTATTGAAAGTTATTCCTCATAAATGAAAATAATCCTTCATTCAAGCTACACTATTTTACACCCATTATGTCAGGGACAGGGAATAGCAGAACCACTCTGTATTTTGACTATCCATTGGGGAATATTCCATTTAAAATTTCAGCTAGCAAAATAACCAGTACTGCCACACAACATCTTTGATCATTTTAAGCTTTCAAGTAAGGAATTCCAGGGGAAAAAACAACAAACATGGAACTTACTTCTCCCATGCAGCCATAGTATGGAGATCCCAGCATAAAGGCTGTACTGCCAGGTGGAAATAAATCATCCAAAGTTTTGATGTTCGAAAAGCGAGAGTCAAAGGCTTTGATATCCTACATGAAAAAGACAAAATTGATAATATTAAATGTATCGTTCAGTTCCAGTAGAATCATTAAGAAGTTCATACAAACAGATGCTTAATCTAAAACTCTTTATTTTAAAATCTGAAGTAATTCAAAGGCAAAGAAGTTAGTGCTGTATTACAAATGCTGGTTACACAATCAACTGTGCCACCTTGTAGCACATCACTACAGTATTTCCTGCAAAATATCATTAGCTATAAAAGTCATTTTTTCAGACAGATCTCTGCTTTGCAATAATTGCCCCAAATTTTGTGACAAAATACTTTCCTAAGTACATTATTATTTCTGACATACCAAACGGCATTAATTGAAGATGCTTATTTTTATTCATTCTTTTGCATAAAAAGTGTGCATGTTCCTCCCCCACCTCAATGGAGTAGAGAACCATGTGCAAGAAGATACTGAAGTTGTATATTTACCTTGACAACAGTTTGGTAAACAAAAGGAAGAACTTGTTTTGACCACTGCTTCTCCAAATAAACTTGACCATTTTGGTTTAGTTGATATCTATTACCAGTGAGTAACTGAGCATACACAACTACTGATGTCTCATGAATAATTATTCCTTTTCTTCTCTGATAACTGAACACAAAATAGAACATTAAGTTTGATTACAACAAACAGAACTTCACCAAGATGGTGGAATTAATTTCTTAACATAAAAGTTACTCTTAACGTAGAGATTTTAATGGTTTGTTTCCCATTTTATAAAAAGTACCCAGAACAAACAGCTTCACCAATTGCTTACCCATCACTGCACAGCCACCAATACGTAGCTGAGTTTGTTGAGCACATTTTACCTTTACAGTGGAAAGGGTTAGGAGTAGTTAAGGCAGATAAATTCAAATTACAGTTAATAAAATGGCAAGCTACTGTAATTCACCTGTGTTCTGTTGGGCAGCCACACTCCAGTAATGTGAGCTGTATTCAGATTTAACAATGTTAAGCTATGGAAATTATCTATTGCTACTATATGACTCCATTCTACATACTTTCTACAACTGAAGATTACTAAAATTAGAACAGAGAACTGATTGGGAGAGTAAATACTGATACTCATTTATTGAAAATTCTTTTGTAACAACTTCTAATTTTGAACACCTAATAATTAACTCCATCTATTCTGAAATTTCAACATATGCTTTTTAAACTTCAAGAAAATTTATTTTTTCCAGTGGACTCATTAGCATGCATTATTACGGACACAGCAGCTCTTCTCTGCTACTTAAGTATATGCTAAGGCAACAAACCATAGCTAAGCTATAAAATGCAAAGTTACACTTTGATTTTCAAAGTTACTTACTGCTCTGAAACACCCTGAACTTCTTTCAGCCACGTGCTTTGTTCCTTATCTCCAACAAACGTCACTTTAGTTGGGGGCACTGCATTTCCCATGTAGAGTTTTTGTGTTCCATGTGGTTCTTCCAAATAAAACCTTGAATATTATGACAGATATGAATGTAATCAAATAAGACAACTCTTATTATTGGCGTAACCAACCACGAGCAAAACTTAAAAAGTTAGAAATTATTTTCTAAGGACACGGAAACCTTGTCGTTTTACCAGCTCCTTTTACAACAGGCCACACACTGTAATTTTATAAGAAATACCAGTACATGTGCTGAAAGGAAGACTGTATAGAAATGTCCTCTTCTACATTACTCAATATGGATTTCCATATGTACATTTTTATCTGAAAGTTAAGAATGAGCTCTCCAAAAATTTTAAACCTAGAGTGAAATATTGAAGAGCCAAACTTCTACACTGATAACCAAATCTCAGAATGATATACAAAGATTCCTCCATCAAACAGTGTTTGATAAATATGGAGTAATTTGCTGTTAATAAGTATTACAACAAAAACAAAACTTGTACAGCCTAGTAATCTTGTTTGGAATGAAAAAAATGAAGAAGGCAATTAATTATCTATGAAATATATCTTACTTAGTTTCTCCATCTGACACAGCAACAACTCTGGCTTCCTCAAGGTGTGGCCAGTTAACAAAAACCACCTTTCCAAGAACCAAACTGGCAACATTTTCCACTGTCTGAAAAAGAGAAGTTACTGTTACTAATTTTTTTTTTTTAACACATTCAAGTGGTTTCTTAAAAACATTTTCAAACTGTTTTTGCAATAAAAATGGCTCTAGTTAGGGAACAGCTCTCTTGCAGAACGGAAGACTAACTTTACCTATCTGTATTGTGACAGATACTACACAGTCTGATTAGAAATGATGAAGAGAATCATACTTTATATTTTAGGAAGAGTATCATATTTCAAATGTGTGTCTTTGTATCTAGTATATGTCAGTCATAGCAATAGGGCTGATGTCCATTTCTGGTACATATTTCCTATTGTGGTGTTGGTTTTTGCTGTTGTTTTGTTGTTGTTAAATCACTTAGAAACATGACAACATGAGCTTAGTAAAATATTTTATACAACAGATTCAACTTCTACATCTCTCAGAAGCAGTTTTGTCCAGGACTTCCATAACATCTGTAATTTTAATCTCATTATCCACTAGTTTCAGCTACTTATTAATCTATTATTTTTGCATGTTTACCTCTTTGCAGTCTATCTTAAGTACTCACTCCTCCTATCTACCATGAAATCCTACTTTGCTCTTTAACCTTCTCTGTTTTCCAGTATCTATTTATTTATCAAAGTCTTTCCAACCTTTTTCTTTCATTTCTTTTCCTGGATTTGATTTTACTACTTGAGATTTTTGATTAGGAATTAATATCATCCTGTGAAGCATTTTCTAAAAATATTTTTGCTTCTTAACGTCTCTGCATCAACTCTTTCCTCTAGTTCCTCCGCAAAATAGCTTCATTTACATGGAATGTATAAGCCTGCTTTGTTAACAAAGAGTCTGAAAAAAAGAGCCTACCTATGAAGATTTGATGTTGACCACAGAGAAATGACGGAAATTTTACTAAGACATCCAACATAAAATATTCTGAAGATAGGACAAACTCAAACCTTTCAGCAATTTCCCAAAACTCGAGGCTGTTCTCCACATAAATTTAGCATTTTAATGCTAATGAACTTTATTTTTTGTTACTGACTCCAATAGCCAATTAAAGCTTTTCGTTGGAACTAATATAGCACATGTTTTCAATGATCTGGAAGTTATTTTGAAAACATATACTGATAGTATTATCAACTAACAGCCTAAACTTCGGGCTGGCAGGTATTCACTCCAGAGTTCTTATTTCAGCAATTAGTTCCATGGCCTTGAGCATTTATCTGTATTTCACGTTCCATTCGATTAATCCAATTTAAAAAGCTTACACAAAAGCTCATTTTGAGATCAAAGCCTTACTAATTAAATGAAGTTTTTTTAAAAGAAAACTGTACTAAATGCATGCTGGATTTTTGCAGTTTTTAGATTTTTTTTTTTTTTTTTTTTTTTCTTTTTACTCGAAAGGTTTTTCTCTGTTAACACACTACTGAGAAGATTTAAACAACCAAAAATCTCAAAAACTGACAATTCAACAAGTTCATTCTCTCTAGGACAGGTTTTATGGTTGATTATTCTTTGTGTTTGTTTTTTTGGGAGGGACGGAGGGGAGGAGTGGTTTTTCCAGCTTCTTTTAAAGGAGAATACTTACTTGCTCTTTTGAGTTCTCATCAGTTAGGATTTCTAACATCATGTTTTCTCCATGGCTGCTTTGCTGAAACACTTGTACACCGCTTTTTTTAAGATAGAACTGCACAAGAACAAAAAAAGTACATAAAACTTAATTGAAATCTGATGTAGTAATCTACGAAAAAGAACAGAAAACATCAAAAGAATAAAATAATTTACCTTATGTTTAATGTGCTTCAAGGTAGGAAATCCACAAAAATATAATGCACTCTTGTTGATTTTAGTTATTTTGTTGTGGGTGATTTCTACATGCCAAGCATCCAAAGGTATTGTTTTGTACCTAAAAAACAAGTTGCAAAACATTTGCTTATACAGGCTGACCTTTGACTCTATAGCCTCTCATTACCCTTTCAAGCCCTCTAGGAACACTACTTGACAAAAGCTTTGAGTTTCCTGTAAGATGCCAAGTAATTTAAGCTACTTGAAATCTAGACAAGTGACTATGAAACACACACCATTTCTGCAAAGACACTACTTGAAAACAAAGGAAGAACATAACTTCCAGCCATAATGACAATCTCGCTATTTTAATTCACTGCCATTGTCAAATTCCAAACTAACAGCAGTTATATAAGGTATAATTCATCTTCACAACTATTCAATTTCCACCAAGCGTAAACTCGCAACAGGTGTTCTTCCATTAATTTATGTTCAGTTTGATTACTATTAAGGTTATATTTCCACTTAATCTTGAAAGCCCAGCATGTGTTAAATGAAGTGAACGGCTTGCAGTGATTGGAGAAATGGAAAAAAAGCTTGTATTCAACGCTCTGCACTGGATTTAAATATTTACCATGTTTACAAGCAGTCTGAAATAAGTGTGTTGATAAATCACCACATCTATCAAATACTTGTACCAGTTTTTCATCTTCTATATCATAAAAAAATTCAGCAATTCTCCAGAAAGTGTTCCTTCTGACTTAGTATTGGTTCATCTGTTTTGCCAAGCAACACTTGAAGAAATTACCATCCTGTCCATAACAAGTAATATCTAATGCAATAATTTACATATTCCAGTCTATGCATCTCCACAAACAACTTCTGGCTAAAATGCAGACTACTAACTACTTTCTAACTACTTTCAGACTGCTCCAAAAAAGTTATGTCCTCATTACCTGGTATGGCATCTTTCTATCGCGGGAAATTTCTCGGGCCACGGTGACAGGTACTGGAACTCTGCATCTTTGTCATACCAATACATCAAGCAAGCACTATGGACATTTCTCTGTTTCTCCTCTTCTTTTAGGCACTTATTACACGATTCCATGGCTTCCAGCAGTCGTTTCTAAATTTAAGAAAAATGTGCATAAGTGAAACCAGCAACAGAGATGAGCACAGACGGGTACACTACAGAAGTGGATATCTGCATTTTTCTAGTCAATGTGTTCATTGTCTAAGTGCAGCCTTTCCTTCATGATACTCCAGGTCCAGAATGAAAACAGGACAATTACAGTGGAACACTGGAGAATAAATGTTTCCTTTTCTGCAAACATGTTTCCAAAACGTTAGCCACATTTTGCTTTATACATTTAGCATGAATACTAGAAAGACTGTAGAGACTATCAAAAAAATTTTGCAGAGTACTATTGGAGAAGGTTCAAATCCTTCAAGTAACAAGTTGGTTCTGTCAACTTATCACTGTACACTATGAAAATGCAAGGCACACACTGAACTATGAAAACTGAAAGGCATGTATCACCACTTGAATAGATAGCTAATCTGCACTTTTATTTTCACCCACTTACTTTGATGTACTCCAATTTAGTCTGACAATATATATGGTAATAATTCATGTATAAGAACAACATACATGATATTGTTACCCTACATGCAGATGGAAAGTATTATTTTATTGCTGTCCTTTTAACATTCTACTGCTCAATTTGTACTCAAAGTCTATTACGTGCTGCTCGTCGCTGGTGCTCAGGCGAAGAGATTTTTTGAAAACAAACTGTTTGATTTTTTTTTTTTGCCTCTGTGTGTGTCTTCCTTCTATTTTACTTATAGACACACTAAACTTTTGTACATATTTGGCTATAGAAATATTTCCCAAAAAACTCGGAAACTCAGTGTCTGAATACTTCATCAAAAAACAAGACCAAGCAACAAAAAGGCCAAACAATTCTTACATAGGACATTCACCACTTGTAACTTCATCTAGCTTTCACCACCAGGAAGCAGACTGTTTATCCAAGGGCTTAGCAGACACTAAACTTCCATTTAATTGTACTTCTTCTAAACTCCTCATAATTAATCTACATTGAATTGAATGATTGATTCATTAAAAAGCTCTCAGCAGACATAGAAAGAATTTACCTCATCAATAAATGGGATTAATACCACTGCTTCCCATTCTTGCTGTTTTCCATTCAGGTCAGTTTTAAAGTCCAGTGGATAGTATTCTATAATAGGAGAATCTTGACTAACCATCAAATGCTAGGAAAATATAAATATAAAAGAAGAATAAAATAAAAGTCAGAGATAATTCAACACTAATTCTAGGAAGAGCAGAGGAAACGTGGCATAAAAACAACTCCAGGCTGAACAGCAGTTAACTTTTAACATTTAACTGTCCTACTTAAACTACCCAGCAAGTTTAAAATTTTATTTACTAGTTTTAAAGTGTGCTATGAATAATAGGTATTTATTTTATATTTAGAAGTAGTCTAACAGCATATGTAAAAATGTCAAGAAGATGTACATGAAAATAAAGCAGACAAAAATCAGGAAACAACAGATAAATGCAACTTAGTTCTCAATGATACCTGGTAACATCTAGGTAACAGATCTTTGCTAGCTGCTGGTAGTACAGCAAGAAGCTGCTCAAACGGCATGAAAGGTTTTCCCAGTTCAAACTGGATTTTGAGTTCACCGATGTTGCGAATATCAGACAGATAAGGTGCATAATGATAAGGATAATACCTGCAGGAAAAAAAACCCTACATTACTCAAGTTAATTACAGTACAGCAATATTCACAGATGAGAAATACACGGAACCCTATTAAATGGTTCCAGCATGTAAGGTGAAATGTTGTTCCACCCTTAAATGGTTTCTCATTTGACAATTTTTCTTACCAACTCCAAGACTGAACTCCATGGTAATAATAATGCAAAATCCATTGAATTGCCTGGACGTAACATTCAGCTTGGTCAGCCAAGAAATCACTTAAAAGAAAAAGATAATCAGATTTTTTTCTTATTTTTACTATCACAGAAAAAGTACATAGCCCCTTCTACATAAGGGGGTATCCATCCAGAGCCACATCCATCCAGGCTGGATGTGGCTTTGGGCAGCCCAGTCTGGTGGCTGGCTACCCTGCACATAGCAGGGGGGTTGAAACTAGATGATCATTATGGCCCTTTTCAACCCAGGCCATTCTACGATTCTATGAAGAACTAAGACAGAGTATTTGGCTAACCTACTAAGCATAGTTTTCTAAATACATTTAATACTAATGGATTTTTATTTTTTTAATCTCTAGTATTCAAATACTCATTACAGAAAACGTGATTTATAGCCCTTCCAGCAATAGCCAGAAGCATCACCACTACTAGATGCTGCCATGTATTTCCTGCTTTCAGTACAGATTAAGATTCTGTCTTGTATTACATACAAGCAAAAAAAAAAACTCCTATCTTTGGCATTAAAAAAAACACCACAACACCAAATAAACAGAAAGAAAAAGCATACACTTACTCAGAAACTACTTCTATACCCATTTTAGTCATGTAGTAAGTTCTCTTGTATTGCCTAAACTCTGTTTCAAACAGATCATCATCTTCTGGTTCATCTTCCAAAGCAGCTGAAAAAGAAGCCATGAGGAAAATATGGATTAACATTCCATAACCTCTCCACTAGAATAAGGTTAAGAAATTCAGTTTTGATTTGATGGTATAATTTTATTCCTCAATTCACAGTTACGTGTATTTATTCCTTCCTTACACAGAAAGTAACACAATAATAAAATAAAAGTGCCTGGAATAAAACAGGCACTTTTTTTTCTTTTAAAGATATGTATCCAATTTTGTAGTCCAATTATAAGAACTAAGAACATAAGGCACTTCCATTTCTCAGTAGCTGAGTATGTAACTCTGTCATTTAGATTCAGGTCATTTCTAACATGAAATTCTTTCAAGTCTTCAAAATCTATACACAAATTAACAAGTTTCTGTTGTTGTTGCAAAATGAAAAAACAGCTTGCACTTACTTTTAGAGGTGACAACTTCATCTTCATTTTTTTCTAAAGCAGCCAAACAGAGAGAATTTTCCTGAGCCTAGTAAATTAAAAATTGACATGCTGTAAAAATACAGGATAATTTCCACATTCATAACCATAAAATCTGCAACTCAAAATGCTAAAATTATTATGCATTAATATGCATGTAGTATGTACAGAACACTACATTTTCTTCCTGAGTAATTGCCTAGAGAATGTAATTTTACCAATCAGTGTTAGACAAAGGAGTAGTCTCAAATAAAATCTGAACTACCTTTAAGAAAAACTATTTGAATGCTTGTTTTCCAAAACACGAGTCTTTCTAAAACATACCTGCACAAGCATGCAATCAAAATTCTCATCAGCAAACCTTAACACTATTCACATGAGGACAGAAGCCAAACATACATTTCATTCTCACAGTACACACTCTTTAACGTGTACAGCACTCCGAAAAGCATTCAGTAAGACTCATTAAGTTGGCTCTCTTCCCCAGTACTTGAGATATGGATGCTCCTGACTATCAATGCCGTTCAAAGGATCAATCAAAGCGACTAGCTAATACTACACAATTGCTCCAAACTTCAGTGGCAAGTAAGAAAACTAACAGAAATAATGCGTTTCTTATAAAAGGAATAGTTAACATTTTGTTCTTACAAATCACAAACAGCACTGAAAAAAGAGTAATGATACACTGTGACAGTCTAAACTTGAAGGAATTTCCCACTGCTGCTGCTATGCTCAGCTGAAGGACAGCCAAAAAGGCTCAAAAGAGAGATTTATACTATTTAATGTATCTAAGATCTAAATTACTATAGCTGGCAAACTATTCATTTGCAAAAAACCAACATTCTTATTTTCAAAACAGTGCATGTAAAACACTAACCTTGCGCTTCTTCTGTTTATTGTTTCTGGCTTCTTCTGCTGCAATACCAGCTGCCTCATTGAGGTATTTATTGCCTACTTTACTTTCAAACCATTTTAGGTCTACAAAGACTTCACTGAAGTGTTCACGATCAAACTGTGCAGAAAGAGTAAAGTTTAGAAATACTGAAAGGCTGAATAATGCAGACTGCTAAATTAACAATGGCCTTTTAGTAGGTAAATTAAATTATACATAAACATTTTGCTCTAGATCTATAGCCAAGTTAACAGATTAACATTAAAAATCTTTCTTCTCGGCAACATGTAACAAGACCCAAGCCATATATCCTTTTCTAGCAATACGTTACAAAAAGAGTTAAATAACTTTCAAACTTACCAATCAAATCCACAAGTACTAGAGGCATATGTGGGCAAGATAATACAGTCTTGTGCACACCCAACCCTTTAATAGTTTCACCTGAAAATCTGAAGACGGGGCTGAAGCAAGAACAACAGATGAACTGCCTCCTTCAAAGTTCTTCGAAAGGCTGGGATATTTCCCTTTCTAAAGGCCGGGATATTTCCCTTTCTAAAGGCCCTACACCTTTCCTTGTCACTAAGATGGATTAATGCAGTGGCACTTAATAGGACTGCCTCCCGAATGCCATTTAGCTCATGAAGAACACTGATGCCTGCCTCAGGCATAGTAATACTTCACTGCTCTTTATCAATGATATTCATTAAAAAAGTGCCAAAAATTTCATCCTCTAAGATATTCAGACCTACCTTACCTTACAAAAAATTAAAGAGTTAAAAGTTCTGACCAGCAAAGGAGGAACAAATATTACTGCCTGCAGCACACTTTGCTCAATACTATCACTCATTCATCAATAACTGAGGATCATGATTCTACTGGTGAATCCTCATTTGACTTGCAGGGCTAAAACACGCTGGGTAAAGCATCAAATTGCTCAAGCTTTCTCCCTTTTAAGATACAGTAAGATCAGATAGCAACTGAGTGGATCCCATATCAAACAGTTAATGGTACTGCCTGTAAAACAGTTACTCAGCAATCCATTAAAACTACATGGTGTATTTTAGGACATCATATGGAGCTCATATGTAACAGCCAATATCGTTCCATGAAGCATAATTATGAATACTTACATCTGACAATCTTGCGAGATATTTCTCAAAGCGCTTTAAATTCAGATGCCCATTTTCATTTATGTAACCTATTGGGAAAATAAAGTATGTTTTGTAAATTAACAATTTGAAAATTATATCTTAAACGCCTCACAGATAATGAAACACAATCTTGCTGGCTGTCTAAAAAAATGGTAATAATGCTGAACATTCCAATGTTGCCAAAAAAAAGTCCATAAATACATACGTTACTCCAAGAGTAAAACCTCCTACTTATTTCTTTAGCAACTACAACAGATATAAAGAGCACAATAACAACAGCTGATAGAGCAAATTCTCAGCTACAAAACACTATTTTTCAACACAGTTACCACTGTGCATTAGTTAGCTGAGCATTTTTGCCAGCTATGAACAAGAGTCTGCATGCTGCACTTGTTAAAATCTGCACCAGCAGAGGTGACCCAACGTTGCCGCTGCTGAAATGCACCACTCACTGCCTCACTGTGCTCACATCCCCTCTTGGGCCTTCATAAACATTCAGCAAGCGTCAATGAATGTCAGTGGGTGTAATTAATGTAATGGAATATTAGCAGAAAGATTCAATCTCTGCTATCATACCACCAACATTCACTTCTGACTCCAGGGACCAACATAATGAAATGAGGCATTACTTTCAGAGCAGCTCTCATACTAATGCAGGAGTGTTAATGTTCCTACTTTCCATGACATTCCTTCCAAAACTCTTTATTAAGTTTTAACAAATAAACAACAATATTGTCTACATGCAGGATTCTGCACTCCTTTAAGGACCCTCTTTAGACAAATCCAAGAGTGTAATCACACTTCATCTTATTGCATATTATTATTATTATTAATCTACAAGTTATCTGGTTTAATCTTACCTTTTACTCTTAGCCTGCTCTACAGCTCTCCCTCTGTTCAGTCTTTAAAAACCAAACAACTGCCCNCCCCCCAGAAATCAACTTCTTACCTCCCAGTTCTGGCAAGATAGCCATGTATGTTCTATAAAGTAGTGGCAGTGCATCATGATTAATGTGTAAATGAGGTAGATGAGGGATAAAATCATTGCCTACAAGGAAACCCATTAAGATCCAATCATCTATTATCTTTTCAATATCGTAGTCAAAGGAAATCTTGTCCTAAAAAGATAGGAGTAACGTTTTTATTATGAAATTTTCACATAAATACTTTATTCCTCCCCTCTCTCCCCCCCCGCCCCTGCAGTAACAGCTCCATTAGAACTTACTTTTACTGGTGAAAATTCATAATCAATATATTCTCTCATCAGTGACAAGTGCAGTAAATGAAATGTGGTTTCCTCTGGTGCACATGCTCTGTAAATTATTCAAAACATTGTCAGTTATTTATAAGCACACTTTCAACATGAATATTTAATAAATCCAAGGTTGCCTAAAAAACAAGTAAAGTGAAGACTGCATCTATTTTAAGATGAATCTGTTTTGACTACAAAATTTTGCTGTAGAATCTTCTTAACAGCACGTGTGATGGCGCTGCATGGAAAACGGTTAGCTTACAGAAAGCTGGGCAGCCTTTTGGAGTTCCATCTTGCACTGAGCGTCTCCTACGAAAGTCACTCTCTGAAGAAAGGGACAATCTAATACATTTCTAAGGCACTGTATTACAGTACTATTCTGAGCATATACAGAACACAGACTCATGTCCGAACTGGCTAGGCTATGTATATACTTGTTTGCAATGCTACTTTGATGAAAGAATATAATCAACCTGAAAATATGCTCCAAATGCATCATCTATTAGTGATTTTAACACATAGTACTACTATACTATGTACACACACAAAAGACTGATCTACTTCTTATCTATGGCATAAATCAGTCAACTGCCTTCTTTTCCTCTTCTTGAAAACTAGTTAATATTTAAGCCAAAGTTAGGCCAAAATTAGTACACGAAGAGCACCATGACAAACTCCAAGCTACACTTGGCTGTACAGAACTTCAGACCCAATTCTGTTGCTTTTTAAATGTAATTTTCAAATTTGTATGCAAGACTTTAGGCAGATCCATGTCAATGCTCTAAGACTATTTCACCTCTCATATATCTCACTTTGTTGCAAAGCAAAGAATTTCTCTCAAGAAACTGCTGCTAGATATCAATTTGCATCTATTTGTAATATTTCCTAAAAAAATTGACTGTATCAACAGAAGGCAATTCCCATCATTTCCAGAAGTGAATTTCTGTAATGAGCAATACTACCTAGACACTGCAGAAAGGCTAAACTTAGAGGAAACACCTGAGGAAAAAAATGCCACCTGGGAAATCCTGCCTTTTCATTTCATATTTTATTTAACTAGTCCATCAAAAGGTTGTCACATTTTATATTCTTTTATTAAAAACGGGAGGAAAGGGCATTTTTCTTTAATAACAATTTAATAAAGTCTTTTAAAACACTACAGTGCTACATGCCAACACCATCAGTAGAACGAGGCAGACTTGACCAGCATTAGCGAAGAGACTATAGAAGATTATGAAGCAAATACTTCTGATGTTTATCACACTGACCTTGGCAATAAAAACATACAAGCACCATTTTTGCTAATCCATAAATCTAAACAACTATGCGACTTAAATGTGTTACTCAAAAGCCTTTTTGTAACGAAGAATATTTCTGGCTTTCCCACCTACCCCTTCACCCATCAGATACCTTCCTAAGCTCCATCACAGAGGGAACCTACCCACAGGAACAGTTACAAAAAAATATCTTTTCCATTACTTCAGAATAAATCCATGTCCACGCACAATTCTGGAACAAAACACCTGGTTCTAACTGATGGCAGCACACAAGTTAGTTCAAATGGCAAAATCCAGAGTAAAAGCAACCGATCAGCTACTTTAAACAAGTTGATTTCAGCAATTATTCCAGGCACTTACCTCATAAAACCTAAGAGATTCAGAGCCTCTTAAAAGTACTTGTAAGAAGTACAGCAACTATATCATACAGCCCAAGCTGCCCAATTCAGAACGTGAAGCAAAACACACAACACACCAAAGTCCTAAGGATTTTTTCATCAGCTGCCCAAAAACATGTTTGCCCATGGAAACAAATTTAATCACAACTGGATTTCTCTAAATTCACATATATTCTAATAAAATAACTAAGACTTCATTACTTTAACATACAATTATCAAGGAACTGTTCTAGTTATGCACTATCTTTTGGCTTTCATTTTGTCATATATAAATTAAGAGTAAAGTTAAAAACAGTTCACCTTTGAGATTTTTTACCACCAAATCTGACTTCTTCTCTTAAGAGCGCAAAGTGTGCCTCATGAGTTGTTAATCCCAGCATTATCTATTGCAAAGAGATATTAGAAAAGTCTTACTTCATTTTCTAAAACTTTTACACAAGATTTTTCTGTTTTATTACAAACGCAAAATTTTGCAGGAAGACAAAGTTACATTCTTGTTGAACAGCATTTCAGAATGCTGCACGCTTACAAGACAAAGAGAACACAATTAGAAATCCCCTGTTGTTTTCATTGCACGTACCAAGTCAGCATCTAAGCCATAGAGACAGTGCCTTGTGTTTGGATCATGATGAGGCTTTGCTTTTTCTGACCTGATGAATTCCATAATTTTATGCTCTCCTTCACCTGGTGTCTGCGAGGAAAAAACTATTTGTATTTTTCCATAAAATAATTTTTTTTTTCTCAATAAAACTTAAATAAAAAGCAGTAACCTCGTGGCCTGACAAGTAGACTGTTATTCCCTGCCAGGATTTGTCTGTGGAAATTTTCATATTGACGAAATATTTAAGATGTTCATGCAATCTGGCCATGAATTCGGTTCCTGAAAACAGAAACCCAAGTTAAACACGAAGCTTGTCATTAGTCGCTGAAAACCACATTTACATACATGAAGTATTAATGAGAACAAAAAGAATATTCTGCAACAGAACAAGGGTCCATTTTTTTTTCAGTAAGTTTCATTCATCTCACAACACCTTAAGAATTTTTCTAAAATGAGGCAGTAGTCCAAAAATCTTAAAGTTACCCAAACTTCCCAAATTAAAAACAAAACAACAACAAAAAAACCCTGCCGATAGATAGGAAAACAGTTCCAAAACATAGATTAAAAAAAGTCATAAATCTAAGCACTTAATTTAAAATAATGAACAAATTATCTTACCCGGTGTAATACAGTTGGAGTCAAACCTGGCTTCCGTAGGGAGAATTTCTCCCTTTTCTAATGCCTTTTTTATTTTGTCCTCTGCCTCTTTTGCTGATCTAAAACAAAATGGGGTTGGAAAGAAGGGAAAGAGAAGGAAATATCTTACTGTAATGTTTTAATGTGACAAAACACATCGTTGAGAGAAATTTAACTCCTGTACAGAGCTCAAACTTGAATCTGATAAAAGAAAGACTTCTTAAAAATGGCTTTTTCTCCAGTGATGATAATAATCTGTCGTTATTCAGATACAGTTAATATTTCAGTTATGAAGAAATAACTTAGTGGCTTATCATAAGAAAAACAAATTAACAGTGAGACAGTGGAAACTACTGGGATTTAAACATTTGAAAATGCTATCCCAGAACAATCAGGAGCACCTAACTTGTAGCTGAGCAAAGCAGCATGTCTGGAATACAATGGGGTTGTTGCAGGTAGGAGTTGTGAACAAACAACGTAGCACCACTAATGGAGAAACTAACAAAACCTACCCCGACTTGACAACAACAACAAAAAACTACTCTGTTTTCCTACTGTCCCTTTCCCTGTATTTGTTCCTGTCTCATTCCACTTACCATCCCTGTATTGTCTGACCACTGGACTTCCTTCCTCACAGCAGTCTCCAAACAACTTCTAAGACTCCCAAATCACTGAATACAAACTAATACTGTAAAACCTACATGCAGCCTTATATCTGAGTTAACTTGCTAACTAGTATCAATGGAAACTAGAGTTTCATTAGTTCCCAAACTTATTCTCCCCTGTAAGTGTTACAAAAGATTCCACTAGTTACCAAAAAGGCCTATTAGAGACATAGCACATAGCAAAGAATCTTACATATTCCTAAGCCATAGGAAATATCCTCAAGAGCTGTACTGCATTTATCTCACTGAAAATTTCTCATGAAACTAGTCCCTATCCTTCTCCAAGCAAGCTCCACACGTGCAAAGAAACATCTGAGTAATGAGCCAACTTTACTTTTTAGGAATCCTAATTTTAGCTGTTAACACCTTAGTAGCAGCTACCTTCATTCACCTAAAAATTAAAGCCACTGTCAAAGGCATGCCTACTTACAATGTATCTTATTTTTCATAACTTATTTTTAAGTATTTTTAAGAAATAATTATTATCCTAAAGACAGAGTAGGAGCAAATGTTCTCACCTAAACCGTCTGCCACGTTGCTGATTCATTTTTGCTCTTGGGGCTACACCATCGACTGCCATGAAGAAAACCTTCCTTGGCTTAATAATGCGAAACAGTACTTCTAAATAGTGAAAAATGTCAGCAAAAATCTTATCTTCTGATATTCTGAAGTGAACATCATCATCATTTGGATGTGAACATTGGTGTATAATGCCATTCATGTCCAAATATAAGTTGTCAAATTCTGGAATCTAAAAAAGCCACAGTTAGTACTCATTTGGTGATGGATGAAGCATTGCAATCACTATACAAGGTATGGCTGAGATAAAGTCTGGAAATGAACTGAGGTGGAGGATTTCCCTGGAATTTACTGTATACCAGTGAGCTATATATATATATATATGTATGTATGTATGTATGTATGTATATACGTCTATATGAAAAAGAAATTACCTAAGCAGCATAGTTATGAAACGGTTTTAAAAAATTACACGTATTTTACATGAAAATTGCCTTTTATTATTATTATGAGCAGCTTTTTAATAGCATACAGAAGCAAAAATGATGCCGCTTAGATAGGTGGTCTGCACTGGGCAAAAGAAAAGGAAACAAAAACAACCCAACCCAGATCAGAAAGCTTTCCTCCACCCCTCTCGGACAAGACCACTGCAGAAAACACTTAGAAAATGAGCAGTGGGGCACTCCACATAGAGGAATACCAGGGATCACTATGCCAGCCTAACCAGTCTATCCAGGCTGCACAGAGCCTGAGTAAGGTATGTGACTAACTGAAAGTCACACAGCAACCATCTTTTACTTAAGAGGAGACACAACTCCTCTATCATTTTTACAAAGCAAAGTGAACACCACCCTACCTTTCAGATTGCTTTTGAGAGTTCAAAAAGGACCACACCAAGCACCAAGCAAACTGCTGTGAGCAATTTCTTACTGTTGTGATGACAAATTTCCACAGCCCTCACAAATTTTATTTTGCTCCTATTTTGTCAAAAAGGGAAGGACCAGTTCACTCATTAACAAGCTCATGGAGCTGATATGAACTCCAGTCAGCAGAAATAAATGTTTCAGTATTAAAACCCCAAGCATTAATTGCAATCCACTCCTGATTCTGTCCCCCAACTTCTCTAGAGTTCTTCTGAACCCCATCAAAAGATGTTAAGCTGCACAAAAAAACTCTCTTTTCGAAATCCTAGAACATGGACCAAAGGTCATTGCTTCAGAATAGAAATGCTCGCCAGATTAAGCGATAAAGCAGATGGTCTAAGTACTTCAATAATGTTTCCTGGTACTTCAGTACCAGACAGCACTGCACTGTCTGCAAAATCAACTCAAGGGGGGTCAGACTTAGATATTTCAGGGTTCCTGTTGAAATGACAAATTCTTACTTACACAGACACATGATGACGATAGCACAGTTTAGTCAACGCTCTGTTTATAATCCGTAATAAAAAGGACATCAGATGTATGCCGGCAAAAAATGCCACCTGATGCATCTTGGCCACAGCAGAAAATAGCTGAAAGCAAACTTTCCAAGCCCTGGAACGCTGAGTAAGCAGTTATCAGCCAGAGGGGCTGCATTCTGCTGTGGTGCTGCTACCTCACACCACAGCACAGAACTTCTAAACTGGAAGAAGACAGGTTTCTCTTTTACATAAAATACACAAGTATATTTGAAACAACTTAAAATCCTTATCTGGCTGCTAGCACGTGTCAGTTTGTATATTCAAGTGGTCTGGGGAAGAAAAGAAAGAATGCAGAAACATTTTACTGTTCTAGGTCATAAGCAGCAGTCCAGACGCTTCCCCCCCCTCCCATAAGCAGCAGGTACACCACATACAAGGAAGTAACACCACAGAGGCTTCAGAAAGACTGGCTGCGGAGTGACACCGGCCGCCTCGAGCTGCGCTTTCTGTTTCTCTTCCGAGGGGCGAGGCTCAGGGTTCCAGCCCGCCAGTGAGGCCCCCAGCCGCCCCAGCACAGACATCCACACGCCGAGCGCCGCCCCGCGCGGGGGTTAACAGCGCCAAGAGCCGCAGCTGCCCCGCTGTGTGATACCCGGCGGTCCCATCGCAAACGCGGAGCCCGGAGAGCTGCTGCGGCCCTTCAGGGGAGGGCCAAGCGCCCGCTCTAGAGCCGTAGGTACCTTAAAACAACAGCTACTGGGTCTCCTGACCCACTACGTGTCCAGAAGCAACGTTCAGACACTCCAAAGTGCCGCCACCTTTCAGAACGTCTTTATTTAGCCATAAAACCACATCAGTAACACCGGCGGGAACCAACAACGAGAAACGGAGAGCCTGAGACTAGCAGGTACCGAAGGCGGTTTCTCTCAGAAGGGTCTGCCCGCCCGACTTTCGGCACTGACGTTAACGGCGTTCCCGAGCGCGGCACGGTGCGGCCCCGCAGCTCAGCGAGGCCCTGAACAAAAGGCACAAGTGAGGGGGGGGGGGGGTGCTCTGACCGCGGTGTCGGCACAGTGCGACGACCGCGGGTACCCGCGTCACCGCCTCCGGTCGCGGGCTCCGGGACTCCCACGGGGGGAACGGGCACCCCGATTTTCGGGGGGCTCTGAAGTACCGCCCGCCCTCCCCGCGCCCCAGGCTGCAGACGGAGCCGCCCGCTCGCTCCCGGACGGCCGGCTCCGGCCCTCGCCCCCCGGGGCCCCCCTCCGCGGAGGGAAGGAGCGGCGGCGGGCTGCGGACAGGCGGCGAAGCCCCACTCCCGGCTCACCTGATGCTCCTTCAGCACCTGGCTAAGGCAGGGGTACCGCTCTGAGATCCACCGGTAGAACTTGGGGACCCCCATGGCCGCCGCTACCCGCCGCCCCGTCGGACCCAAACAAGCCCGGGCCCCGCTCCGCCCTCCTTCCGGCGCACCGTGCTGACAGCCGCCCGCTCCATAGAGCGCCCCGCGCCGACCAGCGAGAGCGGGGGGCAGAGCGGCAGGCAGTGAGGCACGCACTGCAGCGCCTCCCGCCGGGCGCCCGGCGCAATCCGCCCGCAGCTGCCTGTATCGCTAATCCTAATGAAGTGCAGCGGGCGCCCTGCATCCCGCCCCTGCAAGGTCGGCTGAAAGCAAAGCATTTACTATAGCCACCGTCTTCAACATTGTTCAGAATTCTCGTCCAGAACTCTCAGGAGCCTGAGTATGTGTTGATGTAACAGGCACTACCCATCCTGCCTGCAGCACTGGTGTCACAGCCACACGGCTGCAGCTCACCACTTTGCACCAGGCAAGGGCTAAGGAAACGACTGCAGAACACAATAACATTTCCCTAATTTATTCATGAGAAATCTTAAGATCTCAAATGCTGCCTTTTTTTTTTTTTTTTTTTTTTTTTAAGAGAAAAGAAAAAAGACATCAGGCCATTCTTTTCAGATATTAGGCAACATGAAACAAAGTTTAAATAAACCAATACTCAAGTTCTACTTACGAAAAAATCAGCTTTCTGAACTATACACAGAAGAAGCTGAAAGCACCACTTCACACTGTATCAGTATGAAATTTAATGTCAACTTTTCTAATCTACAACCAAACTGAATGAGAAAATCTTTACAAAAATATAAAAATTTTTGAAGTTACCATGCATCCTTTCAACACCAAGAATATATCCAGAGTAGGTATGTTCCTAAGAAACCTGCAGAGACTTGTATAATGTATTTAACTTTTAATATGTACTTCTCTGTATATGTAAAGAAGGCATAAGCGCATTCATATTTGCAAGTGCGTATTCTACATAGAATTCAGATTGATCAGAAGACAGTATCAGTGTTTGCAATCAGAAAACACAAGCAACCAGTTAACACCTTCTTAAGAATATCATAGCTTGTTTTACCAATTGTGAATGCTACCTTTCTGAAGTGAACAAGTTTTACATATACGGAGCCCAGCCCATATACATTTGGCAGAGCAGATTGTCATCACTTGCTTCTTGAATGAGGTAATGAACATGCCCTTCAATAGATAAGGGTAGTCCTTTTATTCTGTTTCTAGTCTTAATAACACCTTGTAGCCGTTGTTCTATATCAAGGACATGGGTTTTGGCCTAGAAACAAAGAAAAAAGAAGAAAAATGAGTATTGCTATTGTTCATGGACTTCCACATCTTAAAAAGTCTTCATTATGATATTGGCAATCAGCATGCTAATTTAATACAAAACCCAAATGTCTGCACCAGTGAAAGGATTATTAAAATGAATAGACTACTGGTCAAGATACAGTTTTTGCCTTAAATCTTACAGGTAAAATTTAACAGAACAGACTGGAAAAGCTATACAAAAGTATTGGGAAATGTTAGAATGTTTTATTTCATAGAATTACTTATAAATAAATGCAAGCTCTCCTAGCCCTTTTTTAAAAATTCTGAATAAAATTAAAGGAGATGACTAGAAAATTTAGGCCAAAATTACTAGCAACTGAAAATCAGGTTTAATAACATGTTGAGCAACTCAAAATAAACTGTTCCGAGGCCCTCTTAGGGTACCACTTCATAGCAATTAAACTCACATTTTCTTTTAAACTTCAAGCATAACGCTGGCACCTATCCAAAGAGACTGTTAACATATGTAACTGTGTGGGTGGTCCTGCAACAAAATGAAAGGCTATGTAGAAACTGCCTTGTCAGCAATTATTTGAAGACAGGGAGATTTTCTGTTCTCAAATAATTCAGTTAAGCTTTTTGCTGGAATGTAGCTTCAGTATGGCATGAGAGCTGCTCTGAAAGTCATGTCTTCTATTTTATTAGGTCAGCCCATGACTTCAGAGGTGGATGTTGGTGCTATAGCAGTGGAAGTCGAACCTTCCCACCAATATCCCGTTACATTTTGCTGCCGTGTGAGAAATGGCACTCTGACAGAGACCAAACAGTGGATGTGAGCACAGAGAGGTGGTGCATTTCATCAGCGGGGACTCTGCAGATGCAGATTGTTACAAGTGAGGCATGTAGGCTCTTGTTCACTGCTAATGGTGGTGACTATGTTGAAAAATAGTGCTTTGTAACTGAGAATTTGCTCTATACAATAGTGCTATTGCGTTCTTTGTTGTAGTTTCCATAGAAACAAATAGGAGGCATTACTTTCGGAGTGACCTACTGAGTTTGTTCTTATCTTAGTTGCTCTGTTTATTAGTGCTTCTTAAGTTTTATCTGCTATTATACAATCAGCCTTTTTCACTAAATATTCCTTTTAAAGATCAAGAAGGTTCTTACAGAAGGAAAAAATTAGAACTACAGCTTGTGAAAGCTCTATTTTGGATAAACAACACAGTATTTATCAGCACCTACAAAATAAACAGTAAATATTAAATCCTAATTTTTATGAAGTATTCCTTGACATATTAGAAGGCACACATTTCCAAGTGTCCACTTATCGAAAGCACAAAACACGCATGGAAAGGACATGTGGAATGCTTTTCAGGTACCACCATCACTTAATTCTGGAGCACATGTATGTCTTAGAATACAGAAAGGAAAGAGCCTTGCCTATCCTGTGTTTTCTGTTGATGTTATTGATGTTTTAGTACTATTAATGACAAAGTTATGAATTTTATTTTGCTTGGTTCTTTAGTACATAAATTATATTCTCCACCAGTATGAACAATATTTATCCTTAAAAAGGGATATAGACTAATTAGAAAAAATAGAGTAATTTTAAAATGAAGGAAAATGAATAAAAGGAAAATTAAGCTTTCAATTAGAAAATATACAAATTGCAACTGCAATGGGCATGTAGCATTTGAATACTTTATGCTGTGTTTGTTTTCAACTAACCTTTTCATTGACAACTTCTCCAGTTTCATTCACCTGTGCTTTCGTATTCCCTTTAACAGGCTTACTCCACTCCACAAGAGGATCATGAAGAAAAGTCTTTAAGACACTGTATAAAGAAATAAAAAATAAAAAAGGTTTGAAATCACTGGACAAGAGTGGGACTCATGCCAAATATAAGACGACTGATTACTTTGAGTCAAGTGTAAATATACACTGAAGCCAGGAAGAACCACAATGACTATACTGGTAAGTTAAAGAACTTCAGTAATATGGATACATTTCTAATATATAGCCATTATCTATTTGTAGCAACAAACCACTGAGTCTAAAGTTTGTGCTGAGTATTTTTACTGGTTTATATTTAACTGCATGCCATAGTAAGACTGAGCTGCATGACAGACATGCTGGAACTGGCATATCACTATTTCTGATGTTTAGACTAGGGAGAGTTTCTTCGGAGCTTTAAGCAAAAACAGTTGCTGTACCTCATTAAAGGCTCCCTTTGATCACGCATAAGCCTCATTGTGACTTCACAAGCTCTTCGGAAGAGACCTTCTGTTCCCATTGGACCCATTCCATTAACCATGTTATGTGTGAGACGAAAAGGAACTATTTCCGGGACTTCAAAAGTTTCTCCCTTTAAGTTGATACAAAAGGGTATGCTATATGCATATGCATGATGTTCCGAACCAAAAGCTTGTTTGTTTGTTTTTAGCAGAAACATCAAAACTCCAAATCCCACTCTGATCATAATTTTCCTTCTTTTTACAGAACCATAGAATTTTTTTTTGTGCTGAAACATTAGGAACACAAAGAAACCCTTCACAGCAACAAGATTCTGCATGTGATAATTACGCCTTTGGTTGGAAGGTGGTAGTGGATGGAGTTACAAAAAACAAACATAAAACGTGGGGCTATTTCAGTGAATATCCACCAGCTCATGTGATACTAGCATAATCAAAAAGTTGGCTTCCATTAATGCAGTACATACATTCTTTACATGTCACATATTGTTGTGTATAAGTACGAAACAAAATGCAAGACAGAACACAACAAATATATTAGAAGAAGAAGAAAAGAAGAAAACAATTGTAGATGTTTACAAATTACACGCAAGTAAAATATAAAGCAAGTTCAGCAAGATGGCATTTCTCACCTTATTGAAAAGGCAGTTGAAATCTACATGCACACATTCACCAGTCAAAGAATCAAACAGGATGTTTTCACCATGACGGTCTCCTAGACCAAGTATGTAACCTACCATTGACATGACTGCAACAGAACGGCAGTAGGCAGACCTGCTGTTATACCTGTGCAAATAAAAATCAGATATATTAGACAAAATCACCTCCTTGATTATGTCTTCATTCAATAGCATCATTAATTTTTAGTGAAATAGACAAGTAGATGTTCTTGAGCTAGCCCAATCCCACTCGCTCACCACGAAGTAGGATCAGGAAATGTTCTAAGAAACCACTCATGAAAAACAGGAGGATGACGAGGCAGAAGGACTTCTTTGAACATTTTCAGCTTTTCAGGCAAAGGTGCTGACTTTGGAAGCATATGCTGACGTAGTTCCTTTCCAGTCATATAGATACCTGTAACAGACTTCCTCAATTAGACAAAAGAAATCATCCCCCCAAATAAAGCCTCATACATGCAATTACAATATGATATTTTAGATATGATAAATATTTGAATAAAATGAATAAATGAAAAATAACCTACAGAATGTTCTGCTGGTGGGGTGCTAGAAAGCAAATGAAAATTGATAATGCTAGCTGAAATAGCAGATAAGGTACAACATATCACATAAATGTACTAGAAAGGAGAAACTGATCAAATTTGAAGTAGAACTCCACAGTCTCTTCTATCATTCAGTGCTGCATCTATTCTCTTATACAATTATGTCAATCATTCCAGCAGAAGTGCCAACAGTATGGAAATACATTAAGATGATTATGCTAACAGATAATTGATTAGGAAATTGTTCATGGCAGGTGCCAATTTTCTTCCACTTAAGAGTAAAAATATACTATATACACGAATAAGAATATACTGCAGATAGTTAGAGATACAGTGACTGAATCTAGTCTGATTCCTTGCTGTTTATCTCCTTTACTAATAAGGGCACAAGCCCTTAAACAAAACACAACATTTAAGAATCACAGGATGGTTTAGGTTTGAAGGGACCTCTGGAGGTCATCTTGTCCAACTACCGTTGGCCACCTAGAGCAGGTAGCCCAGGATCACATCCAAACTTAAACATCCTTCTCCTTTTCTCTCCTCTCCTCTATCCTCCCCTCAACCGAACGTTACATAATTATTATTTTTTTTTTACCCTTCTCCTTATAAAGTTTTATCAGGATATTTCTTAAACCAGCAGTATTGTTCACCCATTCAATTATGCCACATTCATCATTTAATGGAATAACTGCATAGGTTCGTATATGGAGTTCTCGCCGACGCGACTCTGCATCTTTTCTTAAGCACTGTTGGCAAAAAAACAAAAAAGAAGAAAAGAAAAATTGAGAATAATAAATAACAGGATGGAAATATATTAAAAATTAACCATCCTATTCACATTTGTTTTCCAGTCACAATCCATAATGTATAATTCTGGGCTTTACTACCTGCAGAAGATCAAATACAGTTGTTTTTACAAGTCTGTAACAAATTATGCATTATCAATCGCTACTGAAGAAATATTTTGCAACAGTTTACTTCTTCCTCCTGGGAGCTTTATCTCAAGATTAGGAACAAAGTTCTTCCCCCTCTCCCTCCCTTTCTTTTTTTTTTTTTTTGTTGTTTATTAGTTCAGCATTTTATGCACAATGGACTTGATTAATTAATTCAAACCTTATTAATAAGAGAGTTGAATTCCATGAGCCGGCAGTCCTTTCTTAGATCATCTTTAGGTTTACACATCATAATATAAGATTTCCCATCTGAACCTTTTAAAGTGATCTTTTTTGGCTTTTGAAGGGAAGCAAGAATTTCGACCTGAGGAAGAGATGAATTTTTTAATTAACATCGTATCAGATCATACAAAACAAACCATCTACTTTTAAGAGAGCAGTTTAACCTGTCATATTAGCACTTCCATGGTGCTACAGGACATTAATCTCAGACCAAAACCTCATCTAAATACTAGGAGGCAATATCCTTCTCACATTATTATGACACCACTCATTTTCCATGAAGGTAATTATGAAGTTTCCTACTCACTCCTCCATTCCTAGCAAAATGAGAAGATAAACTGAAAGTATATTTATTTAACATGAAATTTAGAGTTAGGTGCCAATCAGAGGCTTACCGTATCATCAAAGCCTGCAATGTAGGCCCAGCATCCAGGAAAAGGGTCATGGTTAGCATGCATACCAGGAATTGAAGGAAGAGTTGGTATCATTACAGATTGTAATGGAATGAGAATTTGACTGAATGTGTGCTCTTCTACCAATCTCTTCAGTGTTCTGAAATGAATATTCATGCTTAATGCTGAGCTGTTTCCATCAACCTTAAAAAAAAAAAGTTCAAAAGTTAAAAATAAACATACAGAGTATTACTGATATTTTATACCAACTAATAGCTTTCCATAATCTGAAAAATTACAAATTTCATTCCAAATTAAATGGATGTGGTCTAAAACAAATGTATCTGGCCCTTACAGCAAATCTTTTTCACTCTGACCATAAATACATAATAAATTGTTTATGTAATTTTACCTTTATTATCAAGTTCATATGTTTATCACAACAGAGCCAGCTTATATTTGTAGTAAAACTCTAGGAGTTAATGGATAGAATCATACAAAAAAGGATGAAATAATGGGAAGCCCACACACTACGAAATGTATTGCTATGTACTTAAAGGATGTTCATTTAGAACTATTTTCTACTTTTATAATATTTTTATTAAGAAAAATTCCCAAGATCTTTTACAAGTGGCTACAACGTAACAGAAATTACTCTAACGTGATGTACTGGTTAATGCGAGCTAAAGGAAGAAGCTGTTGTGAAACATTTGTGAATAATCCTATTAGATGCATTAATTAATTTATTTTTAGTACCGGTTTGTTGCATAGTTCCAACAGTTTATCCGTAAGGCGTGTTGCATCTCCAATAAATTTTCCTAAGGACTCCTTCATGTTGATAGCTTTATTTAGAATTTCCTTGCATCTATTGACACGCATAGGGTATGAGGACTGAAAAACAGAGTGAAGTTAAAATTTATGAAACAATCAATTAAAAAGATTCCTAAAAGAACAAAAATTCTAGTAATAACAGTAATATTTACTCACTGCTTCTCATATTGAATACCTTCAAGAGGAAATTCTCTATCTGAAATCTTGTGCCTGAACTTGCAAGCACTTGAGTAAAATACTGTGTGCGCACGCACACTCACCTTCTCTTCTCAAACCATTCCCTGGAGACTCACAACACAAAGACTAAAATATTCAAGAATATGAGCATATCCTGAATATTATTTAACTAGCCTAACAGAAACAGAATGCTCCATGCCTTCTAAATTGCTTTTAAATTAGTCAATTACCAGGCACATTTTAGAAATAAGCAATATATTTACTTCATTTTTATCAAGACAGAAGAGTGAATATTTGATTATAAAACTGGAAGCACTACTTCAATTTAAAAACAACAAAATCTGTTTTCTATAACCACTCAATTCATCAGCTTTTTTTAATTCAAATTTTCTTCCAGAAAAAATCATCCAATTCAGGATGCAAGTCAGCAGTTCTTACTAGCTAGATTTAATCTGAAATTTTTGAACTTTAGACTGTAATAAAACCTTGTGCTATGACAGCGTGATGACCTATTCCGTGAAGCTATATTGCAGCAGTTAAAACACTCAATTTGATCTAAGTTTCTAAGAGTTAATAAAGGTGTAGCTTTACTTATCAGGGCACCTTTGACACAGCCGTCATCATCCACATTGCTTGCTGTGGGTAGGCTAAAAACACCTTAGCAACAATCACCATCAGAACAGCAAAGACTTCATCATGAGAATGGCAGATTCGGGAGATTAACTGAGAGAAAGCTGTCAGAAACTGATAAGGTGCTAGCTGATTTGTGTGCTCTGTAATCACTTTATTTATTTTAGCCAAATCATTTTTCATTTGAACGCGTTCCGAACGACTTGCTGAAAAACACAAGACAGTAAGATTTCATCGCTTTTGTCACCTGAAATATCAAGTCATTTAAGTCAAGCGTACAGAAACAGATTTTATTAGTAATTTTCATAAGGAAAAAAAAAAAGGTAAAAAAAATCCTACTATAAGGTTATTTTTAACAGATCAGACAGTAACATAATATATGCACCATATTAACCAGCGTAACAGGAGGCATGGATGGAAACAAAATAAACAAGCACAGACAACAGAAACAATACTGGAAAAGCTCTCCACCCTTAAAATAAAACAAAACCACACCTCAAAAGAATATAAGATATTCAAATATAAGAATTCCCCCTTTTTTATATTTATCTTTGAAATATTTCTAAGCAGGTCTTTGTAGAGAAGACTATCTCAAACAGCAGAAGGAAGATTTTGGAATTGTAAAAGCAACACATATATCACTAACTACTGTTTAAAAATATTCCATTTTAAAAATGCAATAAGAAAACAAATACCCAACAAAACACTATAAAGAACTGTATGGGCAAGTAGTCTTGAAACTAAATTACTAACAGTTCTGTTGGATTCTTTAGTGCTTGACATGCTTTTATTAATACTCAATAACTTTTTGAAAGATTTTCACCTTCATTACATGCAAATGAATATGCAAAAGCTATATGTTTAGTTAACAGATAGCTCAGTTTAGCTTGAATTAACATTTTGAGAAGTGAGGTCTATTGCTGATGTGAAAAAGGCACAGTCAAACTGCCTATATATATAGAAGATGTGATTTTCTGATAGCTGGCCCATCAGAAATATACTTCACTGCTCTTTCAATGATATATATAAAAGCATGATACAGGAAATACAACGTGGAAAAAAAAGTGTTCTACCTTTATCACACTCATATGCTTTTGCTCCAAAGTCCAGCCATAAAGATAGCATTCTTGGCATTGACTGATAGATGAATTGGTTTCCATACTGTAGAGACCTATAATTACATGTTTAAGTCACAATATGTTAGTGATAAATACTACAAGCAATACAAATATTATATCCTTAGTTGTTTTACATTCCATTCTGGAGTACAAATTTATGTTAAGCTTTTTAATGCATCTGCAACAACTAAAAACTTCTAATACATACAAGTTATGTTTTACATTAATCAAAATCTCAGATGAAATATTTAACTTGCTATCCTACATCTAAGACAACAACTGCTTAAAAAGAAGGCAGAAATAAAATGAATTGTTTATTAAATCAAGTATGTAGTGTTTTCTTTTGCAGCTGCATAAAATAAGGAGCCAGTCTGAGCTGCCGCAAGAATGTATTCCCCAAAATGCTATTTAGATATAATCTTCATCTTTCTGTGGTCTAACCTTCCAAAATGATGAACTATGTATCTAATCAGATCTCCTTGTTTTTCCATCTTATTGTCAGTTACCATTGGCATTAATTTATCGTAGTATTTAGCAAGATAAAAATGTCCATCTTCCCATTCTGGCAACAAAAGCGTAACATCCTGTAACAAAAAAGAATTACTCTGTCAGAGAAACAAAATTCTTGTATTAGTTACTTTTGTGCAAAGTATGTGCAGAAAAGTATTCATTGTGCAGAAAACGTCTAATTGTGAATCCAGAATTGAGACCAACACCTGTGCAAACTAGAAATCTATTCTCAAAGCACCTTTTGGACTAAGAGATAGCAAAGTAGTATAAATCATGATGATTTAAGATTCCTCAACTAAAATATTTAAAAAAAAAATCAAATTCCTGATCAATTAAATACGGTGCTTCTTTAACGTTCTGAAAAAGTGAAACACCAGAATTGCACAGCATAAATTAGAACAAAAACAAGCGACACACCCATTCCCCAACACTAGTTTCCCAGGCCAATATAACAGTGTAGAGAATGCTAAGCATTAGTGTTTTTATACAGTTCAGCAAAGAACAGTTTTATGTCACTGTTTTATGCCAAAGACAGTTTTATGTCAAAGACAGCCATAACAATGAAGAATTACGCTGCCTTTTAGAGCAGTCTGCATTTTAGGGAGAAATTCACAGTTGTATGTGCATTAAAAAAAAAAAAAAATCCACAAAATCCTGTTTTTTATTTATTTTTCACTTAAATAGAGTTATACTATTTTTATAGTAGCTCCCTTACTCCCTTACTTTGGAATTGTAGAGCTCCCCAGATTGATGTTTTATATTTAAGTTAATTCAGATAGTTAAATCTCTACAAGATTTACACGCTGATATACCACTTACTACCAGTAATGCTATGTTTGGTCGACAGCATCAGAAGAATAATGATAAAAGACGTGTTATTAAAAACTACTGCCTTGTTAAGACTTAGCATATTGAATTACCTTATACTTTTTCATAACTGCATTACTTTCAAAGTTAGCAGTTTCTTCCATAAATCTACCAACTAGCAGTGTTGCCCGACTGTGGATGAGCTGATTTTTGGTATTACACGGTGCTTTATTCTCAGGGAAACATAACTCCACTCCCTTCTGCAGAACAATAAGTGCTTGGTGAACCTCACCCTAATGGAAAGAGGAAAACATTTTACATAGTTTAAATAAGAGAGATGTAAAACAGCTTACAGTTGTTCTAGAACACTCAAGAACACAATTTTCCATAATAACATTTTGCATGTGGTCACTGGATGTTATTGTCTTCAAATGCTCCTTGTATCTCCTTATCTCTGCATCACTGTCCTGTTAGATCTAGCACAGTAATTGCTCCCATTTCTGTCTCTCTCTAATTAGTAAAACTGATAGAAATTGAAAGTGATCTACTACAAAAATTAAATTCCTCCAGGTTGCATTGACAGAAGCAGGTAATCCAATGGTTTCATATCCAGCTGCCAGAAAAGTCAATGGATAAATAAAAAAAACTGACGAGCAGCTGGATGCCAAAAACTTCCCATGGCTCAACTGCAATCAGAACATGCTGACAGTCCCAGCTGATGTATTTTGTCTTACACAGACTGATCATGTGCCTTTTTTTTTCTTCAAGATTAAAAATGATTTACTTGCATGTAAGAAAGTAAATTCAGTTCTTATTTTGTTTACCTTGGACCAGAGCCACTTTGCTCTTTCTATGTAAAGTTCTGAGAGTGTAGATTCCCCAGCATTCAGAAGAGCATTATATGCAGTCTGATGATGACCAGCTTTTCTTGCAACTCTAGCACTCTGGAGCCAACACTGACCAACAAGCTCACTGTAATCCTGGCTGCCAAGACATTTTTGTAGAAAACAAACAATTTCAGTCACAAATGCAGCTTTACAATGTCACAGTGTATTGAAACACAAATCCAATGTCATGATGAGCTATGTACTATACAGCAATTGTTTAAAATCTTTCTTTTGATGTTTCATTTCTCTGTTTTTTTTTTTCTCCTTTTCCTATGTTTCTCTTATCTTTCCTACACAAAACACTCTTCCTTACATTTTGAATGCAAGTACAGGAGGAGGTCTGCTTTTGTCTACAATGTAAATTTCCACAGTTTTATCTTCTCTGTTCTGACATACATACAAAAAGCCAGAACCTGACTGAGAATGCAACACGAAGAGACAAGAAACAGTCATGCTTTCACCTTTTACTAAGACTAAGCAAAGCCCTTCTTAGTGCTAAAATAGGTTCTTTCGCTCTGTAAGAATTCTGGGTCATTTCAATACGAGCACACCAATTCAGGGAATCTCTACCGTGTTCACCATCTGGTTGCTGAAACATTGGTCCAATACTATGTTCCAACTCACAGAGCATATGCAACCTGTGGTAGTAAAATAAAAACAAAATAAGTCATTGAAAATTGCTTATACATATATACACATGTATACGTGTGCGCGCACACACACGCACACAAGTTTTACATAGGTTTTGCTATTTTCTTTCTAAAAGTATTTTCATTGACTTGTTTCATGCAAGGTCCTGCCATAAAGACGGATCTACAGTGCAAAGGAATTATTTTTTTATATTAAAAATATTCAATAAATATTAATTTAATAAAAAATCCTACCTCAGAATTGATTAAAAGCTACTTAAAAGGGATGGGTTTTCAATTCTTAAAATTCTTTTCCGAATGCTTTTAGGCCACTGTATATATCAAAAACTATGCTCTTAACTTAATGAAGTTAAGCCCATGGTAGCTACCGGCCTATATGTACTATGTCAAGAGTGCAATGCAATGACTGATTTTTTAATTACTCGATGTTTACATAAACTTGATTACTGATTTTTAAAGACTGAAGCCAATATTTTTTTTGTGAATACTTTTTTTAATGGGGAAAAAAGTAAATTCCCAGTTAATCAAAGATTGCCAGTTGGCTGAGTATGCAAAAGAATGACAGTTAATATGTATCGGTACCATAAATTTGATTAGGTCATTTCTAACAGTGAAAATAGTGATACATTATGGAAATCAGAAACCTGATAATGTGTTCATATCCTCGCTGATAGGATCCTCTTTCAAAGCTCGCTGCTGAAAGGGGCACAATCTGTTCTGCTCGAACAACCTTGAGTGTTTCATAAAAAGCAACTTCATTTTTCTTCTTGGCCGATAATAATAAATGTCCTAATCTGACACTCCAAGCAGTGGACTTCACATCTTTGTGGAGAAAAAAGCCTCTTAAAACTCTGCTTCTTTAGCATCTTAACCTGAACATGCTGGTTTGTACTAGCATACTACTTGAAAATATTTGGAGTAACTTTTTCTCAGAAATAATTAAATAAATTTTAGAAACACTCAGTAATTCCACCCCACAACTGCAACCCCAAATAAACTCGTAAGAAATTTGGTCTTATACTCGCTTCAAATTCCTACTCAAAGACTATACAGTCCACAATCAAATAAATTTACAAAATCCAGAAGACAGTCAGGACCAACGCTCCTCCCAGTAAAATCCACAACTGAACAATTGCAATAGCTGCCCCTTGATTTAAAATTAGGCTAACATATACACTTCCTCAGAAATGCAAGAGAGTATTCTTATTTTCATATAACTTACCTGAAGCCAAATAATTCTCCAGTAAATCCCACTGTGACAGTTTCCAGGCTGCTTCAACTCTGTATGTGTTCAATTCAGAAATCCATTCAGACCTACTCAAAGAAAACAAAAGAACTTTCATTTGTCCTCTATGCGTTATTTCTATTTTATATTAGAAATACAGTAAATATTTCTTATATGAATTGTGTTTTGCTTCAAAAGAAGTGAAGGAAGCTTTACTTTTAATATAATTCAATAGAACCAAAGGATATGCATCGATGGAAAAAATAAAGCCTATACAACAGAATCTCACAAATTCAATTTCCAGGTACTGTATTTAACTCTTATGGTACATTTTAACAATTACTATCTTTAAAACTGTTTCTCCTACTAGGCTATGGAATAGCTATGGAACAAGTAACAAGATATTGAGAAATGGAGGATTCTGTTCTTTAAAGTACATCTCAATGCTGCACACAACTCAGATAACGTACTAACATCTGTGAAAGTCTTAAGCAATTTATAGACAAAGTAGTTAAAGTTGTCTGGCTTCACACTGCTAGCTGGATATGCTTGATAAATCTTAAATGCTTGATAATGCATGAAGATGACTAGCAATAAATAGGATTAATACAAGAAATTTGTATTACTCAATTAAACATTGTATTAAATGCTTATATTACCTGTTTGCAAGTACTCCATTCACTTGAGTAATTACAGTAGATAACTGACCAAGGCCTAACATGGACTTCACTACACCATGGTAATGAATAATCTAGAAACGGGAAAAGAAACAAATCTGGACAAAAACATCCATCAACTATTAACCAAAGCCTGCAAATTACAGCATGAACCCAATAAGAGATTTGTTTCAGTTGATAAGACACTTCCAAATAGTAATACATCACTCAGCAACTGTCACAGAAAACTCTTACGGTCATATTTTACTTAAACATTCTAAAGAACATACTCAAGAGGTATTTTTGTCTTTGTATGTATTAGTTCATCACCATACTGCAGAAGATTATATAAACATATTAATTTGTCATCTGTTTACCTGGTCAGGTTCTAGTTGGATAGCCCTATCATAACAGGCTGTGGCATCTCTTAACAAGCCAATACTTTCATGTTCGAGGATTTGTTCTTTGAGAGATGGTTCTGCTTTCCGAATTGCGCTCACTCCAGCTACTCCATCTGGCTCGTGCATAGCAGCATACAGTTTCTTTATTCAAAAAGAGAGTTGGAAACGGACATCAAAAACAAGTCCATAGACAACAAGAAGTTGTCAATAAGTGACAATAGGCTTATCTCACAAGTGAAAATACTTCTTAAAAAGAGTTGGCATCCTTCTGAACATCCTTAGTATTAGCTCTCTCTCTACTTCATAATAAACCACAAAAGCCTTCTTTCAATTTTTTTTGTTGCTGTAATTATTTTTATACCTGGCTGTGCTTTCTTTGACAAAAGGCATAGGGTTAACTAACAGGAATAAAAGCTATGCATTCAGTAACAAGAATAATAAAAAATTAACTATTTTCAAGATTGTATAATCTTCTAGATTTCCTCCTTCCTTTTTATATAAAGGCAGAATGCCAAGCAAGGGCAAATGCAACATACTGCTGAAAGATGCCAAATACACTTGCATTCAACAGCAAGAGCATGTGTACATCTTTTCTTCTTCCCATTTTAAAGAATAATCTGACAAGATTTTATTCATCCATATATCTATTTTTATTCTAAAACAAAACAAACCCTCAAAGGAACTACAGAACCTGTAGAAATCCAAGATGCTCCTGAATATTTTGTTTCTTCTCTGTGATGAATGACTCAAAATGCATCACAGCCCTTGTGTAAGCCTTAGAGCGAAAAGAAGCCACAGCCAGCGTATCTTGAGGTATCAGGTCTAAAAAGCGTGTCACGTTCTGATATTCTCCATAGTCCTCACTCGAAGCTACAAAATGAAATCGTTTTTAGAAGTCAGTCAGTGAGGTTCTATTTATAAGCAATACCTTATGCATCAGCATTTACTTAATTCATTTCAAAATTTAGCGAGATAAACTGATTAATTTAACACATTTTTCTGTCAATAGTAAATTCATTAAAACAATACTGCCGAGCTTCCTTGCAAAACAGTATACAATAAATGAAACTGAATATTTAGAAAGCTACCAAAAAATTAACACTTCATTTTATAATTTCAATGTTTCTGAAAATAGATACTCAAAACAATGAAATTACATGGGTGTGAGGAAATCACAACATGACAGTAAGAAATCCTAAAGAGGAGTACCACTATAGTAAAATCGCATTCTTACATTGTCATAATGTGAAGTGGAACATCCAGAAGTTTCTTTGAAGAATGTAAATACTACTTAAAATAAAATAAGCATCACTTACTTTTTAGATCATTTCTGTCTTTGCTAGACTTGCTAGTATTTTTCTCAGCAATGAGTGTCTGAAACTTATGTCTAGCCCACTGAGTTAGATGATCAAGCATGGAGAACACCGTTTGCGTGCTCAGCTGACTTAGATCAGACGCACTGTCTTGAAGTCTCCTGCTACACTGGTCATCATGTTTCAGGACAGCCATAATCTCCATGTAAACCTACACAGGCATTAATGTGATAAAAGACAGAAGTCCTAAATAGACATGAAAATAGTAGGAAACCGCAATTAACATTAGATTAAATGAAAACACTAAATATTCTAATTGCATGTTTTAATAATTTTGGTTTTATTTATAAACTCTGCTGGTCTTGTGACCTAAAGAGGAAAAAATGACAAACCAAGAAGCAGTCATCAGAAGATTCTGCATAATGATAAATTCTTCGAAAAGCACGCCCTTGGATTCAGAAAATATCACCATCACTGGAATTTCAGGTTTCAAAACACAACAAATGCTGCTGCAATTCTGCTACAAGTACAAATCAAATGATAGTTGACTCAACCTTAACTACGTTACAGATGTACTTTATTTAAGTACATAACATGCTGAAAGACCTGCTTCCTGATCATTTCAGCAGACAATGAGTTAACATACATAACAGACACTTACTACTGATTTACTCATTCATACAAGGAAGATTACTACATTCGTAATTGCATACTTCTACACACCCAGAATCTTTCAACACAGGTATTTTAATTTCAGAATTTCAAATTAATAGAATATAACCTATATTTTTCAGTCTCTTCAACTTCTGCTAAATCAAACGAAAGGTAAGATTAATTCCTGAATACTTGGTGTCCCTATCTCTGGACTCTTACAAGACATGCATAACCCCTGTTCTGTGTTTATCTTGTAGCTAAGCAAATTCTAAGTGTATACCGGGGAGAGAAAAAATTACAGGCCTATATTCTCAGAAACATACAGGTTCAATTCATTCCTTTGTTTCATTGCACTATGTTCCTCTTTGTACTACTCCAGCTCTTGATATTACTGCAATCATAATTAACAACATAGTAGCTCTTCTCCTAAGCCCCGCTGAAATAACCACAAGAAGCAGAAAGAAACCCATGGAATACAGGGGTCAAAAAAATTGTTTGATACCTATATAATTTCTTCATGGAGGTCTACAGTAATTCTGCAGAGCTGATCAGTTCTTAGAAAGAACAGCTCCTGAAAGCTCTCATTAAGAACAAGCGACACATCTTACCTCTTGCTGATCCTCCTGACTGCATCCCAACAAAACATAGACAAGGATGTGCGGTAGCAGATAAATTGTCACTTTATAGTCATTCTTCATCATAATACTGCAGCAATCAAAAACTTTTCTGGCAAGATCATGTCGTACCTAAAGAAAAACAGTATTTCCAAGAAAATCATAATTACAAATGCCTGAATAATTAATAGGTTTCTATTTGTTGATAATTACAAAATTATTTGATGAAACAGCATTTAAGATACTAGTCTCCAAAAAAAAAAAAAATCATCAAACTTAAACCTGCAACAGAGATGCCAGATGGCTGTCACTGCATATATGAATTGCTGATAGTACAAAAAAAATAGGCAAGTATTGCCTGCATGTTCCACTGTTCCTTGTCTTCTACCAATGAGAACTTGCATTGGTGAAAAAAAACTTTAGACTAAGAGTCTACTACTGCTTTGAGCCTCTCTTCTGCACTTAAAACATGAAAAAAGTATGAAGTTGTAAAGACAATCAACTTACCTTCAAAATAGAAAGAGATCAGTTTAGATACTGAACTACCGTGGGCCACTTAGAAGTTGGAAAGGGGAAAAGAAAGCAACAAAGACAGATAATTTCTTTCTGTGTGCTGGGACTAGTGAGCTGTGAGGAAGGGAAAGAAATCTTTCAGAGTAACTCAAGGTTTTCCAGAAGCATTTCAGATACTTTTCAGAGGCATTTCTTAGTGCCTTCAGCTGTACAAAGCTCTGGACAAAATTCCTAGAATTCTGGCTTTCATACTATCCATTAAGTCTGTCTGGTAAGCAAGAGTGCTAGGGAAGGAAAGGAGCATCTTTACTGAGATGATGCAAGAAGCCTGCAGTATGCACTATAAGAGGCCTCCAGACAAAAGGGATATTTCTCTCACCCATCCCTTACTTTCAGAAACTGAAGTTAGGTTAAAACGTTGTGTTTTGTATATACCAATATATAAAGCAGACTTATTCTCCTACCTTTGTTATAAGGTAACCTGCCCAAGTTGCTGACCATTCTGCAAAATTGTCACCTAATTTGCTTAGGTAAATAGGCCTCTTCATCTTTGACCAATCTATAGCCTTTTGATAACTCTTGTACCTGTAATTTTAAAAGATCTATTTAATGAAGTAATACTTTAATAAATACATATAGTAAAAAAAAAAAAAAAAACAGAAAAAAAACCCAACAACAACAGCATGCAGTTCACTATGAAGTTCCTCAGCTGCAATCCTGATTTCCTCTTCTGAATTTTTAAAGAAAAAAAAAAATTAACACTTTCAGCAATCAACATGTCTTTATTTTAGAACATCCAGAAATGAAACAATTTAACATGCTACCAGAACTTTAAAGTATACTTCGAACTGCTGTTAAAATCAGTCTTAAAACTGATTTCTGCTTAGAAGAAAAAAAATGATTTTAAAACTGTTATGTAAAGAAATTGCATGAGTTGTCCTATACCGTGTATTTAAGTGAGGTTCCAAGATCTCCTGCACGTGCTCAGGAAATCTCCTCCAGAGCCTGGAGCCTGGGCAGTCACTGTTTGTCTCTCTACAGTCATAGATAGACAATAACTCCTGTAAAGACATAGTTTACATGAATAAGTACAAATATTTAATGACCAAAGTAATAAAGAGAACTGGTATACACACAGAAGTAATAAGATACAAATTTCAGAATGTTGGAGTCAAAAATTTTGTAACTGCAAAACTTTCATCCAGATTTGGATGAATGTTGTTACTAACCATGGGTTGATTTTAACTAACTATTGATTTCCCAGATTCTCCAATTGGTGTTTGAGCCACGTTATCTCACTTTCTTCATATCTGCCAATAAACAAGGCCTAGAAGCTAGTCTGAATCCTTCTGGTGCAGGAACTAATTTAATCCGCTGACCATATCCATTTTCTACTGGAGCTAGGAAACTGTCCTTTCACAAAGCTTGTGAAATTGTAGCTTTCACAAAGACAAAAAATAACAAAAAAAGTCAGCCTGGAGTTAGCAAACCAGCACAGAAGACTACTGTCTTAAAATTAGAGCATACTTGATTTCCGTTGCCTCTTAACAATAGTAAGCAGAAGCCCTCTTAGGAATACTTGCTGTTTTTCACCTCTGCCTACATGCACAATTTTTAAGTCAGCAGTCTTGGAATTACTCCTTGAATCACTATGTATAGACTGTTAGTAACCTCTGAACTACCACATCTCTCCTAGGATAACACAACTAAAGCAAATTTATGCTTTTAAGATACTTTTATTTGTCAGCTCCCCTGATTTCTAATGGGCTAGTGAGCAATGAGGAATTTAAAGAAAAAAATCACTATCCCGTATCATTTTTTACAATGCCATTTAACACTGTACCAGGTGATGTTTCAAATATTTAAACACATACTCCAAAATGTACATATTTAAAATTGCATAATTCTGTGTTCAGTGTGATAGGAAGTAATTTACAAAGATAAAGGAAGATCTAACATTGTATCTTACCTGAATGGCATATGCTGCAGAGTCCTGAGCACGAACATTATCAGCATAAGCAAGAAATGCTCTAGTTAGTTCCATTAATAATCCATAGGCAAAATTTGGATCCTCCACACCAGCCTCAATCACAAACACAAAGCCAATTTTATTACAACAAAGTAATAGCTGTACCTTTAATCTCCAAATAGTCACTTTGAAGTCTGTCTCTAAGCCGCTTTAGATGACAAAGCAGGCAGAGATATTCTAAGAGCCTAAAGCTAAGAGGTTTCCTACTCCCACACTCTTAAAATAAATAAACAAATGAAATCCCACAAACATTTAATACTGAACAAAATACTACAGAAACACTTCTTACCACAAATGTAAAATCTTTTCCTTGAGTTTCACTCGTTGAAAAATCCAGCCTGCCGGGGTCTATGGCTCCCAGTTCACCTAAACATTCCCCACAGAGTAGTCGGGCATGAGGATTTGCATCCTGACAGCCAATTAGAAGTACAGTTACCAACTGAGAGATGACTGGCTCCACAGTTTCACTGTCTGTTACATACTTCACCAATTTTTCCTAGGAAGTTTAAGGACAAAAAAAAAAAAAAAAAAAAAAAAGATAGATGAGTTTTTATACAACAATGTCCATCATCTCTTACATCAGATATTATTTGCCCATGATGTTAGGTTTGTCATTCGCATATTGTTATTTTCATAACTATAACCCAATAATAAACATATAGATTTGTAAAGCAATATCTCTGCAATTTGTACATGTCCAGGTAATTTATTTGAGTGCGATCAACAGATTCAAGCTTTTATTGATGGAAGGCAAAGAAGGAAGGAAGAAAAAAATGAATGGTGTGAGGTGGTCACACACAACTTACTTTAAGATAATATAACCTCATAAAAATTCTGGCTCTTGATGCAAAAGCTAAACATGCTCTAATAAAGAACAAACCCTCAAAATGAGCTGAGGAAATTGACATCTTAGATAAGAAATATACCAATATCCTTGCTGAATCAGCATCATATAAAGAAGGATTTGAAAGTCCTGTTATATGGTGACACGATGGAAAAGAACCCTTTCTGCCTTTCATATTAAGTAACATCTAGATTAATAAATTTAGGAGAATAACACAGCTCATGCAAACACACAGTAACATTAAAGTTGATCGTCTAAATGCTCCTTTGAGTACACTTCGAAATTAACTAAAGAGAGTTTTAATACCTGATTTCTATATAACGTTTCTTTCAGGCTGGTAAGTGCATGGATACGAACATCCACATTCTCATGCTGAATAGCTCTCATGGACAGCTGCAGCGTCGTCTGCAAGTCAGTGCTTTTGGAGGATTCCTGAACAAGACATGACATAAGAAATTCAAGTCAAATCTAACAGGAACACAGTTAAGCAGCATCTCAAAGAACACAAGAAAGGAGACTTACAAACCTACCCACATTCTCAGCTATACCCACGTACCACTGCTTTCCTATTTTTTTAAAGTGTTTTCCCCTAAAAGGTGCCACTTTCGCACTTAAAAACAAACAAAAACATTTCTACTAAATTTCTACTTGCTACTTCCTATCTCTTCAGCTTGCCTTCAGAAGGTAAGCACAAGGGATGGACTACCAAGTAATAATAAAAATAAACTGCCTTGGTTACCTCATTAGAGAATACAGATGTGGGATTAAATCAAAAGTAATGAATTTCGCAACAAATCGAAATTTCCATAGTCAACAACTTGTTTTTAACCTTATAAATTCTTTTATCTCAGAAAGATGCAAAGTTGGAATTCAGAGAAGCTATAAAACATTCCTCTGATACACAAGTTCTGTGTGTTGTGGAGGCAAATAAATACTACTCTTGCTTAACAAGATTTTAAAACCACTTTTCTTACTCCACGTGAATTCACCCGAGGCACTAGAAACACAGCAATGAAAGAAGCGATACCTTCCGATATTCCTGGAGGACTACTTGAATTTCTTTTAGTTCCGGGAGGTCGGGCAGAAAATATATTTCATGTAAGAAGTCTCGTACTGTATCCCTAATAGTTACAGAAATATTGCAAGGAACATTTCAAATATTAGTTGGATCTGAGAAGTCATAAAAAGCCACTAAATGAAAGCAACAAATCATAAAAACTAGAAAAACAAAAACTTGAAAAGCAGAAAAAAATTCCACATATTTTTGCATTTAAGTATACATAACAAATTACAAAAAACAATTTATTTCTCTTTTTACTGAAAGAAGATACAGGTGCTTCTTCTCCATGCTTTAAATTACTCTCTCTTTAATTCTTCCTATTGCTTCCAAAATTGCCATTCACCTCCATCAGGTCCCATACTCCTTATTTTGAAAGGGTGGGATGATAATTCCATTTGGTTTTGAACCAATTTCACTTTTTCTTATGTGAAAGCAAACAACTGAAAAATGAATTTCCTTTTTCTAACACGAAGGAATCTATTTCAATTTTGCTGCCATAGGCTACAACAAAAGCCTTGTTATTCATAGCATCTCCTTTTGTTTTGTGAACTGTTGGTATGATAAATGCAAGGAAAATGAAAACCCAACAAAAGTAATCAAAATATAAACTCTGACCATTCCTAGAGAATACTGTTACAAAAGATAACATGAATAAAAATTCAGACTCAACATTGTGCTTAAAAGTTTAAGTCACGACAATTTACATCTTAAAAAAAAGTAAAAAAAAAAAAAAAAAAAAAGTATTACACCTAGATTTTTTTTTAGGTGTTGTGATCAGTTGCAAAAACGATGTGATAAATTCTGTGCTTTTCATAATGCGTAAAATACTCAAAGACTTCACTTTCTTCCTGTTACCACTCTGTATACTTCCCTCCACCTTAGGATAAATGCTAGTAGTCATTGTTATTCTGTCTGTGAGGCCTGTAAACGAAAACTGTTTTCCATACCAACAACAGAAAAAACACAGAGCACAAAAACAAGCTCAGTAGTGATGTCAGGGGAAGCACTCTGAAGAGGCTGTAACTCGGCCACACCATCATATATTTTTAATGAGGTCAATGAAAGAATATCTTTTCAGATGAGGGTATCACTTGTCAAATTTCTCCTTGAAATTTAAAGTAGAAATTTTATAAAACAAGTTATCACTTAACAGAAAAATGCTAAGTTTTCTCATCTCAATACTGGACAAATTTCATTCAGTGCAATTCCTATTAAAGGAGTTAATGAAGTGAAAATATTTTGCACGGTACCTGTTCTCAACTATGAGAAAGTAAAATACTGCTGTAGTTTCCTTTGGCTGGATATGTATAAGAGGCAACAACGCTACTATCACATGACTAAGCAGGGAGCCAAGGTATGAATGGTCCAGACTTCGAACAAAACAGTCCCAGGCTCTAAACAAGAAAATACACAAAAACAATAGTAATCAATGATTCTTCACTGCATAAAGATATTTCAGGTGAGTTGTGAAGAGTATTGTAACGTATTTCAGCTCTGTGGTTTGGATTATTGTCTAAAACAAAACAAGTGCATTCAGGGACAAATGGTAAGTATGCCACTGCTTGGGAACACGATCAGTTCACCTGCAACACAGTTCTGGAAAGTCATCCTTGTATCTTAGAGCTGTTCTCAGTGTAGTCATCATCTTCACTCGTACTGAACTGATGTGTTTGGGACCCATAAGCTTCATTAAAGACATAAGACTGTTTAGGGCCTATATGTAAAGAAAAAAATCCACATTTTGGTGAATTAGATTCTCAGTAAGACACCTACAAACCACCTCTTCTAATACAACCAAGCTACCACGGATTAAGACACCATCTACCTGTTAAAAATATGAGGTAATAAAACTGCACCTTCTGTCTACCCCAAGACCAAAATATATTACTTTAAATATCCCAGTTCAAAAACATACAGTTCCATGTTGCAAAAATAATTTGTGGATTAGAGAAAAGGAGAAGGAAATAAGATCTGGAATGACAGGGCTACAATAAAAATTTAACTGTTTAGGCGGTTGACAGACTGATGAGGGAAGAACTGTAGACACCAGTGGAGAAACCTGTTATATGATGATTGACTATTCATCCAAAGTTCGAGAAGCTGTAAAGTAGACATTTAGAAAATATAGAGAAAACAAACTTGCATTTAAAAATAAAGAGAATTGACATAAAACTTATAGCAGAAGTGATAGCAAGCTTCAGGGAGCAGTTTACAGGTCAGTTGTCGCTGAGACTGATGAAAGATCTAAGAGAAATAGTAAGATGCAAGAAAGAAAAAAGTAGGAGATATTTCAGTCACAGTCACACTGTGTCTGACAAAGGCAGCAGAATGTCCAGCATGACACATCAGTTATCAGAGGAAGAAACCAGAGCTAGAGAAAAGGTCTTTGGAGGGAATATTCTCATACACTCATGGAAAAACAAAACAAAATAAAGAAACAAAAAGAAAAAATATAAATAATAGCAGGTACAAGATAAGAAATGATGCATAAAGGAAGAAATACAGAAAGTATCAAGACAAATGGTTAATAAATGACATTACTTCAATAAGAATACCTTGGAAACAAAAAGCTAGAAAGAGAACACCAACAGAGAAAATACAGCAAGTCTATCAACATCAAGGTTATGTGTTCCAGGACTGCATAGCGGCCTATATAAATTACCTATACTGCCTCTGTGTGGCAGCCAAAAGGTCTCCCGTATGGTTATATGCATAGAGACTCAGCACAGCACAATTTGCAGAGTTTGTCTTAAGTGCCAAGCTGTGAGTTCTCATTTTTCAAGTCTCTCTACTGTAAGCTCAAAGGAGCTGTTCTATGAGAAGCAAAACAAGTCAAGTCCAATGTCCCTTGGATTTGCATTGTTCTATTTTCGTCCAGCAGTAATTTTAGGTTTGTACTTCAAGGCCCTCAAATCCTTGACTTCAGCTTCCTCCCATACCCCTCCACCCTCCACTTCGTTTCTTTCATGTTTGTTTTGCATGTGTAAAACACTTGGATTCCTCCTCTATAATTACTGATTGAGTGACGTGTTATTTACCATATGTGACTCAATTATGTACATTAGCTAACCAGTATAGAGGACAAGAAAACCTTACTTCTGAGCTTACACAGAAGTCCAGCCCACAGTGAGATCATCAGTTTTAAAGAACCATGTGTAAACCACATTATTTTTTGAGCCTTCCTTGACAACAACCCAACCACATAAGCAAGCCTGGAGTACCAAAATAGTTCTTACTTCTTTGTTTTAATGTTCATATTAATTTTACGTACCATTTTTTTATCCTCAATGCCAACACTGGAACTCAATAACTGCATGTTAAAAAAGGCCAAGATACCAAGCAATTTAGGCTGCAGATAATCAGCCTGTAGAGAGGGGGGAAAAAAGTGAAAGAATAAAAACCAAGTAAAATTACCGTGAACACATTACTAAACTGCTAAGTTTAAGTAATGAAAAAGCAAGTACAAAATGGTAATTCTGACAGATGGAAATATTCCCAAACACGTACACTGTTCCTTAAGAAATAGCAGTGTTCATGAAAGACATCCCTATTACGCTGTGTTTGTTTGTTTTTTTTAATTGAACACATTCTTGTTGTGCATCTCTGTATTAGAGGAACACTCGATATGCAATGACAGCCTTTCTTCTTCACTTCTGTCTCAAATAGGATTTATAAGTGATGCTCAGAAAACATCAAGTTGTCTCCACTCCCAGACGCAAGATTAAAAATATTTATATTAAACAAAACCAAATAGATATTCTGACGTACTTACCATTTGCTCAGATGACGTTATTTCCCTCGGTCCCTGATAGGGATCATCATGAGATGCAAATGAAGCCAATATTGACAAACCATTGAATACTTGCTGATAGTGTTCTCCTATACGTAGCAATAATTCATTATGCAGTCCCTGGTAGTCCTGTCTCAACAAGCTGCCCAGTTCAATCTCAGTCTCATTCTATAATCAACAAAAAACAAGTCTTACTTTCACCACAGTGAAATTAGCACACACAGACAGGGAGCAATGGACTCAGATTGATTTATCACAGGAATCAAAGAGAAAGCTCCCAGATTATGTGATGTTGACCCGACTAAGTCTTCAGAGTTTTCAAGATCACAAAATATCTCACAACATTTACTCAGAGCCAATGGAATTGATGATAAATAATAACAAAAGAACTTCTTCATCTATTTCCCCAGCCCTGCTTTGCAATACTTTTATTTAAATAAAGCAGAAAGAAGAAAGTTCACTATTTATCCACCATTGCTCTCCATCTGCATCTGTAACAGAGCAAATATTAATTTACCTTGAGGTAATGAAGTGCCCGCTCAAGCTCATCCTTAGAACAGGAACAGACCAAGTGAGAGAAGATGTATTTGAAGTTATTGATTAAGATCTCTCTTCGGTTTACGTTCAGCTGTTTTGCTATGGTTCGAATAAGGGTGGAGGCTGCAGGACTGGCCTTGGCTGCAAGGTCAGGCAGCAAAACTTGCAGGGTCCGCTGGTAAATTAAGAACAACGCTTAATAAAAATAAAATAAAAAAAGCAAAACCAAACAGCAAACTAAAACCCAGAATTAAACCAAACCAAATCAAAATAACCCATATATAAAACAAATACAGACCAAATGCCCCTCCAAAAACACCAAATCCAAGTCCTGGTCAACATATATCTACGTTCTTATGTATGACCATAGTTATAAAGAAAGAACTTCAGATGGAAACATTTCATCAAAAAAGCAGCTGAAATAATTGTTTTTACAGAACTGCTTCATCTAACCAGTACTAAAACACCCAAATAAGAAGTGAGATGCTTATCTGAACCTTACATAGCTTCATAGATTGTTTTATTTGTATTTTGTTTGCTGGTAGAAGAGAAATACAAAGCAGTTATTTATTCAGGTCAAGAATATTTATCCACAGAACAATTATTTCTTCACCTGAAACAGGAAAACAGACACTATGCAAACCATGCCTTACAAAGAATCCCTTCTAGTGCACTAAATCATTAATGTAGATATACTCAATTAGTACTCTAGACTACAAACAGTTCATTAAACATCATACTTGAATTAGCTGAGTCATCACTGTATCTCTTTAATAAAACAATTCCTCCATACTTGAGCTCTTAGTTCCAGCAATCCAGAATCATTCTAAATATAACAAACAGCAACTAGAGAAAAATTATCAGATCTGTAGCACTCATCAAAAAGGAATATGAACTAAAGAGAAATCCACAAGCATACACCCTCCCACAAAAAAAAAAAGGTAAAAGGGACTAACCAACTTACTGACAAAAAGCGATTTAGATCTGGAAAGTCAAATACATTAGCAATCTCAGACAACATGTCCAGAGCCATTTCTCTCTGGTGAGCAGCTTCTTGTTTGTGCAGCTCATTACCCTGGCATGGAGCACTCAATACTGCCATCTGGCTGGAGTGCAGGGATTCCACTAGAAACTAAGCATGAAGAAATAGATATTAAATATTATTCCTATCCTCTTCACTTCCTAAGAGTTTCATTCTTTTTATGTATCTATTTTTCTTTCTCATGTGTTGCACATGAGAGAGAAATAATAATTTCATGATAGAACTGGATTAATAATGGCATTCCATTTGGCAATCACAGGCTCAGATGTTGCACACAATTCAAAAAGAACATTCAAAACTAGAGAAATCTGACTTTAATACTTCTTACTTTAAGCAGAATTTCTGTCTTTAGGTAATGTTAACCATGGTATTATTATGCCTGTAATAAAGTTTGACTTAAATTCCAAGTTTACATTCTAGCCTCCAATGACAACAGTACCATATAATGCAAGAACATGTACAGCTCCTCTATGTCAGCATTAAGGCATCTAGGGAATAAAAGAGAAGAGCAATGCTGGTGAAGGGAGAAGACTAATGACAAGATCAAGTATTTCTCCTTCTTTCCAGAATGTGTTTTTTTCTTTCTTTCTTTCTTTCAAATAGTCTCTTTCCTGCCCTATTAGATTTCATCTTGTAAAGTAGTGTAATGTTTACCTTTAATAACATTTTCAAAACACATATAAAGAATTTGAATCAATGTCTTCATAGATCACCAACTCTTATTTTTACCTGACAGATAGGCTTCTTGTACTGACTGAAAAAAGCTTGCAGTTTTATGGACTTAGCTGCTGCCAGGGACCGAATTTCTGTGTATGCTGCTCCAGCCACAGAAGCTGACTTGGACAACAAACAATGCAACAAATGCAAGAGGGCAAATGGTACCAAATCTCCTTTTGATGCCCTTAAAAAGCAAGCAAATAAGAAGTAATTAGAAAGAAAAACAGTCATTGCACTAATAAAATTGCTTAACAATAGGTAATTACCATAATGCTAAACAGCTCTTCATTGTATTAGTATAGCCAGACTGTACCTGCCACAGTACCACAGAAAAAGAATGATGCAAATGTTATATGCATCAAAAGCTTAATACAGTGACAAAGGACTCTGGACAAAGGTTGAGCCCCAAATAAGTAAACTTAACATAAAGTTACTCTGCCTCACAAACTGACAGTTCTTTGCATTTTTCAATGTATTGTCAAAAATTACCTTCCAATATCTCCTGTTGTGAGAATCAAGGTATCTTTAAGATCATTATTTCTTGATATTTTGGCATGTGTATAGGCTTCTTTCATTCTTGAAACAAAGAGCTAGATCACATGAAAACAACACACATTAGTAAACGAAGTTGAGAAAAACAACAAAAAGTAAATATGAATTCACCTCTTTTATGAATCCTTCTTCAGAGTCTAAGGATTCTAATATGTTCTTTATGCAGTCACTGAAAGCCACTCGTACATCTTTGTCTGGATCTTCCATGAGATTTAATAAAGACCCAATGAGAACCTTCACACTTGACTCATCACTGTTAAAATCCAGATGTTTGCAAAGGTGAGGTATGTTTTCTATAAATGCTATGCAGCATGCATTGGTGGAGGAAAGAAAAAGATACTTATAATTAGTTTATATTTTAATTTATTTTTTAAATAAAATGATAGAAATAAGCACTGAAGCACATACTTATTTCTGAAAAGAGTAAATATTGAGAAACTAAAAAAGTTGCTCAAAATTTAGATTTTATCATCAAGTATTACATTCCTAGGTGTGGCCACAAATTAAAATTAACCACAGTAGTTTAAAAGGATTATCATAACAACAGCTAACATTGTCACTGATATCAACTGAAATACAAAATTTCAAGCACCATCTTAGCTACAAAAAAGAAACCAACAACAAAACAAAACCACCTACCCAAAGCAATATATATATATATATATGTAAAAGGGAATGTACAGAAATGTAGTAAAAAAAAAATCTTACCTAGTTTTACTGAACTGGATACTTTGTTCTCAAGAAGAACAAGAAATGGCTTAAAAACACAGGCTTGCACAGAGCAAGTTTTTTCATGAGCAGAAGTCACAATAAGGCTGTTACATAACATATCACAGGTAACATGCTTTATAGCAGAGTCTGCTGAAGGAGGTTGTACACTGAATGTACCAGAAAGACAGCAAGATAACTTCCCAACAATAGCAGCACAAGCCTCCTTGACCAGATCAGACTCATCTTGGATTTGATTTCTGAAATTGACGTAAAAACAGAAACATTTTAATAAATTAAGCAATCTATTAAACACAGAAATTTACATATCTACATTGTCTGGATTCTCTAACTATACGGAGAACATTACAGGGCAACTTAAGGATCTGCTTTACTAGATTATACTTTTCCTTTTCAACTAACTTCAAACTTATCTTACATGCCTGAAGTCATACTGGCCATAGTGTGCTTGGAACATTATAAATCAACTGAAGACTACAGACAATAGAACAGAAGAGGGCAAGAAGCATGTACAAAAGGAAGAGAAACTGGAAAGATTTTAAAAAGATGCGTACAAATACATATTTTACTGACAAAGACATTCCTTTTTCCCTCATAAGCTTTAATTTATTGTTTAGAAATGGGGCCTTCAAGTAGCAAAGAAGCTTGTATACTGATCTGGTAAGTAAACACTAGCCTATCTTCACGTATACACATTCGTTTGATATTTCTTAGGAGTTCTAAAATCTAAGTCTATTAAACTCTGGATGAAATACAAATAAACGTTTATTTCAATGCTTATAATTAATTCCTTATGCGTGCTGTTTTCTTCATGCATGAGAAGTGAAAAGATACATTAATACATACAAAAGAGCCTTCGGAATCATACTGAAAGACTGCACACTTGGTGGATGAAGCAGGAAAGAGAATCCTTTAACACACATAGCCCGAATTACTTCATGGGGACTTTGTAGTGCCCAATAGTAAATGGATTTTCGCCAATCCAGATGAATGTTTCTTGGGAAGTGAGATAGAAGGAACACACAACGTGACTGAGTTTGAGGTGCTGAAGAAAAAAAACATTACTTATTGTACGTTATTGTTAATGATTATGAAAGGGCAAAGTAAGCAATTTTACTGTAGTGCAATCATTTCTGAGAGACATTCACATAATTTAACATACTTACAGAAACTTTGTGCAGTTTTCTGACTCAAAACTAAAGGATCAGTCCCAAAAGCAGATGTTTTAAAAGAAGAATCATCAGGATGGCTGCAAATCCAGGGTAGAGACAGCAATCCACATATATTATCAAGAATCTGATCATTCAGTGGAATTTTTACTAGTGAGGGGGTTGAAAAAAAAAAAAAGACATCTTTTTATGGAAGCTGAATAGATGCTTATTATGTTTTTAATTTACTAGAGAATGTTATGTTTTTCCTATCAACAAAGAATAGCATTGATACTCCCAAATTCTACATTTTCTACATGTAATAATGTAGTCTTATATCGAAATAATATAAAAAGCCTCATGAAACAGCAGCATGTAATACACGAGCAGGAGAATACATATAACTCTTGTATCTCTTGATTTGTATGAAGACTTTTAGGTGGACTCTGGGATGGCTATTAAGCTGAACTCACAATGCCACTTGAATCTTAAAAGACAGACTGTTTTCCATACTCCTAGCTTCTTTTTAAAAAAAATACGGACAACTGACCACCCTACATGAATTCCTCATATTTTTGGTGCACTGCTAGCATGCCAAGTTTCAATTAAAGTAATTGGAAGCTTTGAAAGTTTTGAGTGAAACAGAGGTAGTCCAGCATGCCGCTTCTGTGTGTTTCAGAAAGAAAAGTGATTAAAGATTACTTTGTTACACAAATTCACTTTCTCCATATAGTCTCTTGCTGAGATGAAATCGAAAGAAGTACAGAGAAACAGACCTGTAAATCACATTCAAAAAGCGATGAAAACAAAGTCTTAAAACAGAAATTTGTCCCCCTGTTTCTCTTTTCAATTTAAGCTTTTTTTGTACTGAAATTGGAGTTCTAACAAAATATCTATTATTCCAATACATCTACAGGTCAATTTATTCAGATATATTCTTAGTTTAGAAACCCAACAAAAGATGTGCTAACTTAAAGGGTTTCTTACCTTGTGCATACAGCAAAGCATCAAAGACTTTCACTGTTCTGTCAATCACTTGTTCCAGGTTAACCATCTTTTTAGCAGCCTCTAACAGGCTCCCACATGCTTTTACTACTCCTGTGATAAAGTCAGAGGAAATCCACGTGAATTGTATATTCTCTACACAATCCAAGGAGCATGGAGTATTCTTGCATGTGTCAGTGTTACACAGATGAGTTACTTTATGATCCGTACTGTTAAAAATAGAAATCATACAATCAATGCAACAGATTAGAAGCATTAGAATATTAAATGTTTATAAGAGAAGTTACCATGTTACTGTTACGTTACATATGTTACTACATCTCTTCAAAACAAGCAGGACTTGCTCTGATAAATGGGCAACTATTAAAGTAATCTACACAAATCATAGCAACAATTACAAAGCACTATTGGTCTCCTGGTTTCACCTTGGAAGCTTTACCTGCTAGAATTTGTTGGGGGAGAACAATGAACTGCGCACAATGCGGCCAGTTGCAGAATTCTGGCAATTCCTTCTGCAGTCTGAAGAATATTCACCGTCAGACTTTCTTTCTCGAGGACAGATATTAAGGATGTAGCTTTCTTTGTGATGGCATTCCACAGTGTGCTCTTCAATTTCATGTTTACAGGGCTAAGTCTGTAATTTGATCATATTGATTATTTTCAAACACAAAGGGCTATTTTCAGTGGTTACTCCCTGCCCCCTAGACCACCAGAAAAGAGCAATCATCGCATCAAAAATAGTTAACCCACGTTGGACTGCAGGATTAGGAACGTAACAAAGGAAACTTCACTTTAAATAAGTTCTTTGAGAGAATTAGATGTTAATTCTAAAATCAAGCATGAAGCAACTTAGACTTATCTGAATGGCTATAAAGGCATAGCCTACAATGCTTGTAAAGTCATGATGACCAAGGTGTTTCCTGATGACCAAAACCTCAGTCCCTGAAGAAGTCCTCCTTGAACCCATTTCTAGCCATGCAAGAGACAAGAAAACATCTGGGAACAGCCAACATATATTTAGCAAAGGAAAATAATGCCCAACTAATCTTATTCCTTTCGACAGTGAGATAATTCACTCTGTAGAGGAGGACTGCTTATTAAGGGGACGTGAACTGCATAGGCAAGCAGCTTTTTAGAAAAAGACTGAGTGGATTTGTGGTAAGTTGAACACAAGAGAGCAGTGTGTCCCTGTTGCAAAGAAGGTCAACTTCATACTGGATTGTATTATCAAGAGCAAAAGGCTAATCAAAGCCTTTTCCAGTTGAGAGATCACATCCTGAACGCAGCATGCTAGAGCCGGTATTGAGTGCCCAAGTACAAGAAAGAGATCAATGTGCTGGAGAACTTCCAAGATAATCAAGGAGCTGCAGCACAAAAAAAAGGGGAGGCCAGGAAAACTGAGTTTGTTCATCCCTGAACAACCTGTTTTAACTAGACTTGCTATGAACACACCTAGGTTGACAGAACAGCTAAGGACGTTATTCCATCACTGTAAGTATTCTCTCAACTTTTCTGTTTTCAGTGTGTATAAATGAAAACAGTACATACTAAAAATAAAAAGACAGGTTCTTAACTGAAGCTTAGCTTAAAAGTCATCTATTGATTCTAATCCTTCAAAACATCATTTAAAGCTTCTCCCAGAAGGAGAATCTTTCACTGTGACTGTTATGAAGAAGCTTCTTCCTCAAAAAAAAAAAAAAAAATTGCTATTATTCCAAATGACTATAGAAGTGGTTACTGAATGAGTGGCATACACTACTGGTGCAGGCGATTTCTTTGGATGCTTTGCTGGTAGGCTTAGCCGCCGTCTTTTCTCTGGAACTTCATCACTGCTGCTGCTCCACCCATTAGTATCAGAAGTATCTAGCTGGCTCTGATGAAGCTCCTGAAAGATTTCTTCTGTTTGTGTTTTTAATACTGTGTAAAGTGGACTCACCAGATACTAGAACACAGAAACAAAAGTACCACGATGTGTGTTATGCGTTGCTTCCCAAATACATTATATTACTATTTCTGTCTTAAAATTTCATCATTAAATGGTAACACTGAAGGTGTTAAAGACATCTCTGTAAAAGAATCTTAATTACATGATGAAAACTTTCAGAAGTGACGAAGTTTCTTGCATTCCCACCAGAAGGAATGCAGCTTGTTTGGACGTCTGTTTCCAAGTTCTTGCCATAGTATCTGGCTAGCGAAGTTGTTAAAATACACACAAATTTAAGAGACAACAGATCTGATATGCACATGGGTGCACGAGTAGACAGAAGACTCACTGCATCCACACCTCATTATTTTAATATAATCCTGTCTCCTTATCCCCAGTAAGTACGACTAAAAGCATTGAGAGAGCAAGAGTAGCTCAGCTGTTTAATGGAAATTGCATGTTAAGCTGCCCTTATTTGAGCCTATTCTGTGCCTTATTCCCCTTTAATACTACACTTGTAAACAGATTCTCGTGTCTACACAGCCTTTTCAATAGTTCAATACATCTGAAAAAGATAGGGTCCAGCTACATCCAACTAAAGAACTCTAACTTGCAAAAATACATGAAACAGCTGAGAAACAAGGAAGGTATCAATCTAATTAACCAACTAATAGAATATTTCCTGGATTTTCTTCTTTGTACAGATAAGTAATTTTCAAAATTAACCTACCTCTTGCTCTTCCTGAGTTCCAAGCATACTCACAAAAACTCTGCATATGGTATTGACATGGGCTTTCCTTACTTTTAAGGCAGATTCATAGCCAGGTGGAACAAACTCCAGAAAATATTGCAGTATATGGCAAAAAGCAGCTTTCAGCTTTTCAGAACGAAGAGACATAAACTTATCTCCTTCAAACAGTGTGCAAAGCTTCTCTAGTAGCATATTCAAATAGACAGGTTCAAAATTTTTGTAAGAATCTGCTTCAAAAGGCATTAATGTTTTCACCAATTGTAAGAATGGTTCTCCACAGAGTTCCAGTTCTTCAGTATCCATTTCAAGTGCTGAATGTAGAATTCCAAAAAAGACTGTGAAGAAAACACTGGCCAGCTGTTCCGGAGGTCCTCCCAAATGAATTAATTTTCTTAAAAACTTCATTGCCAAAGCTTTAACTTTTGGACAACCATATTCCAGCAGGGAGCAACCTATTCCCCAGAGAACAGTATCCTGTCTTACAAAAAATACATCCGCAACAATATCCATCAGGATAGACAACAATATAACTTCCAGACATTCTACATTGTGCATACCCATCAGGTGTAATGGTGCTAATCTTAAATATCCCACATTGTCACTTGCATTGCTTGAAAATCTCTTTACAGTCACTGGCCATACCAGCACATCTCCCCAGAGCTGCTTTTGAGTGTCTCTTTCATGCAGGAAGATTAAATCTTGGAAAAGCTGAAGCAAGTCTTTTGTTAGTATTTCAAAGATGGAGCAACTTTTCATTTTAAACAGAAAAAGTAAAGAGCAAATGACATCACAGATGTTCTTGTGCAATGTGATACAGTTTGGAGTTGCAGCAATTCGGAGAAGTCTTGTTATGATCCAATTACTAAATTCTAGGGCAATAAAAAGAAACAGTACACAGAAAATTATTAAGATGAAAGCCAAAGTCTCTTAATAAAAGAGTACCTCCTTGAGAGCAAAGTTACTCATCATAAAATAAATAAATAAATACAGTGATGAAATAAAGGAATGTAAGCTTAATAAGCATAAAGCATTTCTTCAGCAGGAGATCTTGCTGAAAAAGAGGCAAGAAGAAAAAAAGACTGATTTTAGCATAGGTTATTTGAGACGTTTTGCTCCATGACAAAAAAATCTTCAGGCAACAACTATGTTATGGGATAGCTCATCAGTACGAGATTAAGCAACAGTATCGAGTGAGGTTGAAGTCTGTTCTGGTAAATATCCATTATCACAAATGCAAACCAAATTAAAAGAAAAGAAGTCTGTCATAAGATTCACAGAATCACAGAATCACTAAGGTTGGAAAAGACCTATAAGATCATCCAGTCCAACCATCCACCTATCACCAATGGTTCTCGCTAAACCGTATCCCTCAACACAACATCCAAATGTTCCTTGAACACCTCCAGGGACGGTGACTCCACCACCTCCCTGGGCAGCCCATTCCAGTGCCTGACCACTCTTTCAGAGAAGTAGTATTTCCTAATATCCAGCCTGAATCTTCCCTGGCGCAGCTTGAAACCATTCCCTCTAGTCCTATCACCAGTTACACGAGAGAAGAGGCCGACCCCCAGCTCACTACAACCTCCCTTTAGGTAGTTATAGAGAGCAATAAGGTCTCCCCTGAGCCTCCTCTTCTCCAGACTGAACAATCCCAGCTCCCTCAGCCGCTCCTCATAAGGTCTGTGCTCCAGACCCCTTACCAGCTTTGTTGCCCTTCTTTGAACACGTTCCAGGGCCTCAATGTCTTTCCTGCAGTGAGGGGCCCAGAACTGGACACAGTACTCAAGGTGCGGCCCCACCAGAGCTGAGTACAGGGGGACAATTACTTCCCTGCTCCTGCTGGTCACACTACTTCTGATACAAGCCAGGATGCCATTGGCCTTCTTGGCCACCCAGGCACACTGCTGGCTCATGTTCAGCCGAGCGTCAACCAACACCCCCAGGTCCATTTCCTCTACACAGTCTTCTAGCCACTCCGCCCCAAGCCTGTAGCGTTGCTTGGGGTTGTTGTGGCCAAAGTGTAGGACCCGGCATTTGGTCTTATTAAACCTCATCCCATTGGCTTCAGCCCAGCTATCCAGCCTGTCCAGATCCCTCTGTAGGGCCTCGCTACCCCCAGGCAGATCGACACTTCCAGCCAGCTTGGTGTCATCTGCAAACTTACTGAGGGTGCACTCAATGCCCTCATCCAGGTCATCAATAAAGATATTGAAGAGGACAGGCCCCAGCACTGACCCCTGCGGAACACCACTCGTGACCAGTCGCCAGCTGGATTTAGCTCCATTGACCACCACTCTCTGGGCCCGGCCCTCCAGCCAGTTCCTTACCCAGCCAAGAGTGTACCTGTCCAAGCCACGGACTGCCAGCTTCTGCAGGAGAATAGTGTGGGAGACAGTGTCAAAGGCTTTGCTGAAGTCTAGGTAAACTACATCAACAGCCTTTCCCTCATCCACCAGGCGGGTCACTAGATCATAGAAGGAGATCAGGTTGGTCAAGCAGGACCTGCCCTTTGTGAACCCATGCTGGCTGGGCCTGATCCCCCAGTTGTTCCGCACTTGCCACTTGATCTCCCTCAAGACAATCTGTTCCATAACCTTCCCTGGCACCGAGGTCAGGCTAACAGGCCTGTAGTTCCCCGGGTCCTCCTTACAGCCCTTCTTGTAGATGGGAGTCACATTGGCAAGCCTCCAGTCTTCTGGTACTTCACCAGTCAACAAGGAGCGCTGATAGATGATGGAAAGCGGCTCGGCTATCACCTCTGCCAGTTCCCTCAGCACTCTCGGGTGAATCTCATCCGGCCCCATGGACTTGTGACAGTCCAGTTGGAGTAGCAGGTCTCTGACTGTTTCCTCCTGAATCGTGGGTGGTTTAGTCTGCTCCCCAGCCGAGACTACCAGGTCAAAAAGTGGAGTACCCTGAGGATAACTGGTCTGACCTTTAAAGACAGACGTAAAGAAGGCATTCAGGACCTCTGCCTTTTCCTTATCCTCAGTAGTCATATTCCCAGCCTCATCCAGTAAAGAATGGAGATTCTCCTTAGTCCTCCTCTTACTGTTGATATATTTGCAAAAGGGTTTCTTGTTTCTTTTTATCCCAGTGGCCAGGTTGAGTTCGAGCTGGGCTTTCGCCTTTCTGATTTTCTCCCTGCACATCTTAACAACTTCTTATTCAGATACGTAATAGCGATCTTCTGAATTTCTCTTCTCTATATTTTTGCTCTTTCATATGATCCCATTGGCAAAATAATTAAATTCTGGAAATACCAATTTTCAGTATTGACAACTTCAAGCTCACCAATGCAATTGCATTCTGTTTCCTCTTGACTTCCATCGACATTTACAAACATAAGGGGGGAAGATTTCATGATATGCTGAATAAAGTCTAGTAGCATTACAGAACTTGGCTGCGAATCTGATTTCTTAATGAGTTCCAAAGCAACTTCAAAAAAGAAAAAAAAGACAATTCTGAATTAGTATTACAGTGAAATCAACCTCCATAATTCTGGTCATATCTAAAACAAGGATATCATACATTTATTATATAAAATATTATGATTTGGTATCAAACTTGCATAGCTATCAATTCTGAGTATACCTTATTACTCAATGAAAAAGATTTTATGGTTACCATAAACCCTGTACAGGAAGCCAAAAAGTATGAAGAAAAATATAAAATTACTCAGCGTATTATCCATTAACACTACATCCATTAATTTAGTACTATATTATTTGATTATTGAAAAACAGCAAAAAGATAACAATTTTCAATTGGTTCTCCCTAGATTTATGATCTAGAAAAAAAATTAAGCATTGTTTACAAAGCGGCAAGTAAAAGTTTCAGTGTAAGTTTACAGAATCAAAGAATTTAAAGTGCTGCTATACTGCGCTCCTAAAACGGATAACTGAATCACTTCAGAGTTACCCAGTTTTCACACAGTTATATAAAGAGCACAAGGAGAAAGCTATCTGAAATTTAGATAGGAATTAAGGGAAAAAGTTACATAGTAAAGATAAAATACTTGCATATTTAAAAGCAATACCTAACATAGTCTGGCTTTTCATTTTTATTCTTCTCTCTCAGGAACAGAAGAGAATTAACAAATATCTTATCTGAACAGTAACATAATAGTTAAAATGATCAATTCACTAGATAAAATGCATCTTAGAGAGACAGCTACATGAAAATACCCCTTGGAAACAGTGTATAATAAATATTTCTGTATATATGTAATATAATAAAATACGTTTTAATATAGATATGAAAGATCACCTTACAATGAGTCTCCTTAAAGCAAATGTACAAATAATTCTAAATGCCAGACTTCTAGAGTCTATATTTCACAGTCAATCAAAATACTGTTAAACTACTGCAATAATTGGAACTTTAACATGATTGAAGGACTAATTACCACCCTAAAATTAAAAATCAAGGTTTTTATATCGAAGTGTTTCAATTCTTGAAGACCTTGTGAATATTAAGAATTACAAGCTACATTACTCAGTGAGCAAACACTTTACATAAAAAGAATTCTGAGCATTTATATTCACTTTTTTTTTTTTTTTTTTTTTTTTACAATTATACATTTGTCTTAAGTTACTTCACAGCAAATATTTAAACACGGAGGTTATAAAAAAAATAAGACATAAATGGTACTGCATTCAAGTACTAATCTTTGTTGAAATGAGTTCTAACTTAGGTCTGTGCTGAATTACTTAAAACATGCATCAGATTATCATTTGAGATACTAGATATGCAATACTCACCCACATCTACATCTGTAAGAATTCTGTCAATGAATTGGCAGAGTATTTGTCTTGGTTTCTGAACAACTGTATTATATTCTTCTGGACTAGCACTAAAATTAAAAGCATGATATTTTATCTATTTTAAAATACAAAATAATTAACATCCATCTCAACAACACAGCATTAAACACCAAAATGGATTATTTTCTTCTAGAAGTTTTCAAAAAGAAATGCCACTGGTTTTCTTGTTTTAGTGACCAGTGTATTTCAAGCTCTTGTCTTCCCTACTTCTCCTAAGTAAAAAGCTATATGAAATGCTGAAGGCCATTTAATTTTGTTATGCAATTATGTTTGATATACATTACACACAATTCTGACCTATTAAGGTCACACACTGCTACAAAGCAAAGCAGATTTAGTGCAGAAAAATAAAATTAAGAGCGTGTTTTTCTTTTGGAATTAACAAAATTATTCAACAGACCAGCAACAGGTATGCAGGGTAAGAGGTGCCAGCAGCACTTCCCAGGTGACTAAGATGTCAGTACCTTCATTAGCTCAAAATGTCAACATATATTCACACCTCCACGTCACCTAGTTGCCTAGCACAGAACAAAGCTGTAGTCTTGATGGTGCCATTAAAACTTTAGAGCCAAACATTTATTCTCTCCACACAGATGGAGAAGATACACGCCCCAGTTGTGAAAAGCTCCTATGCTGCTTTCACCTTAACCTAGAGCAACTTCAGTCAACTGAGCTAGATAACAGGAAATTCCTATCTGTGAGAATGTGTGTAGTAAATGACTGCAGTACCTAGAAGCCTCAGGTATGAAAGTTCATTCCACCTTCCACAATGCAGATTGGAGCCAGAGCAGGAACTATGAATGGCTCCAGAGAAGCCATGCTGGTTTGATGCCTAGCATGCTTGTGAGAAACCTGTACATCCATCTAACACTACAATCAATCTTTCCTAGAAGCTGAACAACAGTGAACTAAAGCAGTAACTTGCATGTGTTCTACCAATACACCACAGAAGATCAACTTTGCTTAGTGCATTGCCTCCAGAAGAAAAGAATGCTAGCTTCAGCCCTTTCCCCTCCCCCCAAGAATGTGGCATCTGTGCAATGGTACCGGTGCTACTTCCAGGTGAAGACACTTTAACTGTCAGCAAAACCTCGCCATAAGCAGCACGGAGGGCCCCGGCACGCCGGGCGCTGTGCCTCAGCAAACCCCCCCACGGCCCAGAAGGGAGGCAGTGCCCCAGGCAGGCAGCGGGGGCGAGAAGGCGACAGAAGGAGAGGACGACGCGGGCCCAGCCCCAGAGCCCTCACAGAGTAGCAGGGAAGAACCCTGCCCCCCCCAGAACTAGGCCTTCCCCTGAGGTCCCCGCGCCTATAAGGGGGCCGGGCCGGGGCGGGCCGGGCCTACCTAGCGAGCTCCCGCAGCGCCGGGATCATAGAGGCCATCTCCAGGCCCTGCTCGGCCATGGCTCCGGCTTTGAACCGCGCCGCCGAGACAGGAACGGCGGGAACCGCGGGACGGCGGCCGGCACGGCCCAAACCGCCTCCGTCAAACGCGCGGTGCTCCTCCACGCCACCCCGCGGCTCTGACGCGTTTAACCGCCTCGTCCCCAAGCTGCACCCCGCCACCCCCAGGGCCTGGCCAGGCTACCCGTGGCACCGCTACCCTCAAGCGCCCAGATTCCTGCCGCGCGGCAAGGCAAGGCAAGGCAAGGCACCGACCCCCACGCCCCCCATCCCCTCAGGCGGGAGGTGCCAGGCCGTGGCCCCGCCCCTCCGCCCCGCCATTGGCCGCCCGCCCGCCCCGCCCCGCCTCGCGCCGCGGGCAGCAGGTGGCCGTGCTGAGGGAGGTGGTAGCTGTAGGTGAGTAGCGGGGCGTTCGCCTATGTGTGTGGGCGCGAGGCGGGAGTGTCTGGCGGCACAGGATTCTGTGCTTACCATTCCTGACGGCAGCGGTGGGGAGCGTGTGTAAGACGCTGTTATCTTTTATTCCTAGCGTTTGTTACTCTCTGTGCGCAGTCCTTTGAGAGCGGTTCGGTGTCTTGGGCCTGCGGGTCCCCGGCGTGCTCTGTGGGCCGTGTGTGGGGCTGCGAGCAGGGCAGCCCGAGCGGACTCGGGATGAGCCCCGTTCTTCTCTGCGAGCTGTTCAAGTCCTCCGTGTGTGTGTCAGCTTCTCCTTTTGTTGCTTCGGGGCTGAAATAAAATCTTCTCAGAGGGTTCTGGTTCTGCTGCCTGCTTGCGCTGGGATGTGGCCGAGTCTTGCGTGTGAAAGGGTTTGGGAAATTGTTTGTAGGTGTTATGGTTATGATTCGTTACTGATGAGTGTCTTTAGGGAACTTTTTCTCTAATAAACAGTAGTTTTTAACCTGAAAACCATATGTATGGTTATATGGTATAGGCTATTTCATAAAACTATTCTGATGGTGTTTCTAAGGTGACTAACGTAAGAAGGACCTATTTGGAATGCTTTAAGAAAATTTACAGAACGTATTTGAGTTTTATCTTTGTTTTCCAGCAAATATTTCCAACGAATATTTTTTCTTCATAAAGTTCTGAGAGTCTTTTGGGAACAGTTGCTAGCCAGGAAGCAAATGCTCCACAGCTGTGTGTGGTCTGGTAAAAGGAGCTGTGATGGCCCAGGAGGACCGGGCATTGTCTGGGTTTTATTGTTCTTATTTAGAACCAAGAGTTTCCTACCCAGTTTAAATAAAAAACCTTTGTGTTGTTACTCTGAAAATAGCTTTCTGAATAGCAACTTTCAAGTTTGAGACAGCAGTGACATGAAGAAAGTTGTGAACTGCACTGCTTCTTAATTTGCTGAATTAAATCCCAGTGATACCATAGCTGATAAACTTAGGAAAGATAGTAAGGTGCCTGTTGGGATTGTAGAGGAACCTGAACAGGGTATATTTCTTCAGATTTAAATCTAAAGAAATAATACGATAAACTTACTGAATTATATAGTGACGTTTCTTTGTTTATAAAGCATATTTTGGGTACACGTGGAGCTTAATGAAAAAACTAGAAGTATGTTTGTCTTTAAGTGTTCCGGGTTGTCAGTGAGATCTTACTAATAAAGATATTGTGACAGCATTTCTATTTGTCGTAGGTAAAATGCTATATAAATTCATGGTGCATTTACTTCAAGCATTTACCAAAGTGGTAATTCAGACTACTTCTTTCCAGTTGCAGTAAGTACTCAGCAATTCCCTAAAGAGAAATCTCTGTTTCTCACCTCTCGTTGGAGAGGGTCTGAGAGCTTTTGCTTATTTGCAAAGCTCCATTGGCTGTTTTCTGACAAATATTGCCAAGTTTCTCCTTCTGACTGACTTGTTGTGGACACTGGAGAGTCTTATAGGACTGACTGTATTTTGCTGTAAAGATGTAAGAAGTCTTCTGGGTGCACCCTATGAGATACTCTGCTAGGTATTAGTGTAACTTAACAATCTTCAACCCTCCGAGCACTCAGCCTTCCTCCTCGCTTTGCTGGAGCACACAGTGAGTAGCTCAATAAACTCTTAATTCGTCTTCCTTATCCCATTATTTTATGGTGCTTATGTTGTCTTTGCTCTCAGGAGAAGTGGAAGGTGTTTTTTTTTTTCCAGCAGCAGAGTGACTCACTACTATTGAAAACAGTGTGCCTTTTAGATCATTCTGTGCCTTCTCTTCCAATGTAGCATTCATGTTGGCGAAATGAGCCTTACGTGTGCTGAGCTCGCAGCTTGCAGAACTCAGGGAATCCATGCAGGAAGGCAGTTAAGTATTGAACCAGTGTGTGTGACACTGACAAGCTTCATGCCTGGCTGACTTCCCCTCACCCTTGGACTGCCCAGTCACTTGTTAGTTGCATGGTACTTCCACACCCAGGCTTCTTTATGGCTTTCATTTTCAATTTATCAGGTACCTCTGTAGGTCACTACAGCATCTTAGTTTAAGACACCAAGTGATGCTGACTTTGCCTTGGAGCAGGTGATCCCAGAGCACAAAAGCGTGTTCACTGCACTTTCATTCCCTCTGTTAATCAAATTCTGATGTAGATTTACAGTTCATCTTGGGGCTCATCTGTGGTTGTATGAGATGTTTCTGATGTTGTTGTAGAGATTGCAGTTAAATCTCATCTGTCTCTTGCAGACAGATATAAATGGTTATATTAAGACTTTTAAACACCTACACATATTTAATGCTGCCTCCATGAACTGTGAAACTTGAACACTACCTAGGCTGTGTGTGGTGGTCAGAGGAAGTGTGGCAAGCTGTGCACTGAGCTCCTCTTGAGCTGGGCTGAGTGATTTCGTGCAATATCAAGGTGTGCTTATGGCTTATCACATGTGTGGCTGCTGTAATTGCACCTGACTGTATGATTACTTGAAGACAGATTTCCATATATAGTCATGGAGGTGGTTGTCAGAGTGGATGGCTGACCTTTGAACATATTGCCTAGTTTCTGCACACCATAAAGATGAGTATTCTGGAAAGCCCTGCTTTTAATATGTGCCTGTGCTGAACAATCAACTTGTCTAGAGTGAAGGGGCACAGGTTAGAAGTACATCCAGGCCTCAATATTGATGTGACAACTTTTATTTTAAAAAAGAATTGCAATCACAAATGCTGCTAAGGACTAGGCTGGACAGATTCTAGTCCTGCAAGCGCTTTTTGTGGCATGGATAAACGTCCTTATGTACTTAAGACTGTTAGTGTAGCAAAATTAAACATTGGTGTAATTTGGAAAGAATATGTTAGGTTACACATTCTTTGGTAATCTGGTCATATAAGAAAGCAGCAGTGACTGTGCTTTTCCATTATATGCAACCACCGCTACCACTAAAAGCTAGCTGCACGTATATCTGTTATTTATATCTTGCTTTGTATTGGAAAAGCATTATTCTTGAAGTTAGCAAGTGAGAGGAAACGCATGAGAATGTGTTTATTCCTGTACCAGTGGTATAACGTTGAGACTTTGGGATCTGATAGTTGTTAATGAAAGCAAGATGCCTGGAATTCACTTCTGGAGGGCAGAATTTGCAGAATCTCAAATGCCATTTAAAAAACAACAACAACAACAAAAAACAAAACAAAACCCCAGAACGAGAGAATGTAAGTGCTGTAATAATTGCTTGGGAATTTTTTTTCCGTGGTTTAACTGTCTGTGCAAGTTAAATCTTTAAACGCGTAGCTGTAGCGATGCTTAAAAATACGTTAATAATGTGCAAAAATCTGTGCTAGTCCTGCTAGGAGGAACCTGCAGTGTTTTAATTTGAAATGTGATTTAAACTAAATCTGTATGAGAATATTGACATTCTGCAGTACCGTGGACGGCTTTTGTCAACTTTCAGCAATTCTCTTTCCATAACTTAGTACAGGAACCAACCAAATGGAAGAGGGGGAAGGGGAGTCGCCCTTCTTCACTGTAACTGTCTGTATTATTTTTAAGTCAAATAACTGATGCCTGTTTATCTTGGAACTCTGTTCCTTTTGGAGAAGCTTGTGTTCCTTGCTGAGTATTGTAGTACTTAGAGCTTTTGCTGCTCTGTGGGTCAACAGAATGGACAAGAATTTGGCAGCATGTAATATGGAAACATATAAACCAAAAAGGTCGTACCAGTTACCCTTACATTCAATGCTTCGTGTAAATTTAAAATGTGTAATATTTAATTGCCTCCCATTTTACTGCAGTTAAATGAAATATATTCATGGCATACACCAGGATGTGTGGGATGCTCCATTTCTGTGATAATTTTCCCAAGGAAACTCTAAAAAAATTGCTAGGTCTACATAAATGGATTAAACAAATGTAGAGCAGGAGTATGGTGAGTAAAAGGATCTGATCCTAGCAAACAGGATTATTACTGCAGAAGGCTCTAAGTGCTGTGCTGGACAATAAGGAAACAATTGATGGTAAATGTAGTGCTGGAAACGATACTTAGCTAAGTGACTCCAGCTGCTACAGCTAAGCAGAACCTCTCATCTAAAGATTACTTTTGAAGGTATTCTGTGTAGGATGCCATATCATGGGCTAATTTCAGCCTGGACATTCAGTGAATGAACAGCTGACTGATGGTTGCAATGTGGTATGCAAAGGGTATTAGCAAGAAACCCAACAGACTATGGTTAGTCAGACCAAGTTGAATAGGGATCAGGGGTTCTAGGTTACTGGTAAAACCAGTTCTGCATTGTAGTCATTAAAAAGAATGGATGCAAAATTAAATGGCAAGGGTGACTTCTCTGTTATCCAGTGGATTGCGTTTGTGGTAAAATGGCTAATTACATGACTCCAGCTTTGATTCATACTAAATGTCACTTAGGACCTCATTACACACCTTATTATTTGTTTCATTTCTTCAAAATGTCAATTAGTAGATGAATTTCTGGATGGTTTTGGACGTGTGTGCTTGATTACTGCTATTAGTAGAGGTTTCTGAGGAGAATTAAGGCAGTACCTCACAGCAGCTCATCACTGAGACTGGTATTGCTCAGCCTTGGAAATAAATAATGCATAAAGCAGGTTGTGTGCTTGGACGTGCATGCTTTTGGTGGAAAAGGGATTATCAGCCTACTTATGGGGTTCCTTCAGAGGTATGTTGTTAATAGATAGTAGCAAAAAAAAAAAAGTGCTGGATCCAGTATAATCCAATTTGATTTGCTGAAAATGTATTCGTCTTTTCATTTTGTTAATAATCCTTCATACGTTTCAGAATGTACTGTTACAATTATTGATAGCGTCAATGCTTTCATCTTGTTCTAAGAATGAAGCAGATTTGGGGCTAAACAAGACTTGATGCAAACAGGAAAACTGCATTCATCTTTTTGCACGTGTGTCACGCTCTTACTCTTTTTATCGTCAAATAGTACTGATGGATCAGTAACAGCTTTTCTGCCCGGTGTATTTTTTCAGTTGCCTTCTTTTTACTAAGTAAATTAAGATCAAGGCACTTAAACTCAGGAGGATTAATCCACTTCAACTAATGCTTTCTCAACAAACTAAGCATATGTTGCATGAGCAATTGGGTACTGCTGTAGTCTGTGCTCCCCCAGAAATGCTTGCTCAGGTGTTACTGAGAGCGGTGTGGCTTCCAGCTGGATCCTCAGCCACAGGACAGAGTGGTGGGAGAGCAGGAAGGCTTCTCCCTCAGTATGTGAGTGAGAAGTAATAACAGTAAATATTTCTGTGCCATGTTTTGCAATTTAAAAATAGGATTTAAGGACAGGTTGCTATTTAATGTTGGAGCATTAATTTGGGGGAGCTTAAAAAAATGAGTTATTGTCATGTGCTCATGCTGTGCAATGTGCCAGTGAAAAACATGATAGGCTTGTACAGCTTTTGTGAGGGTCACGGGGAGGAGAAGCCGCTCAGTGCAGATCTGCAGCTGATTTAAAATCCTGAATGTTTGCTTATTTAGCTAAAATATGGATAAAATAAAAATTATATCTTGAAAGCTCTTTTCTAGAGACATGTTTTGCCACTGTAAAAGAACTGATTGGTTCATACAAGGCAATGTATCTGAGAGTTGATCACAATGAAGTTTTTAGCTACTATTTTCCTTTTCTGTGGAAATTTGCTCTCCGTGTGCTAACAAAAGCATTGCAATAAAGGAAATATTGAATATTTCACTTGGGAAGCATCAATCACAGTTTGAAAAGACTGAACCATTATCTGGCAGTTGTGGAGAACAGTGCAGCATTCAGTTGTTCTTGCTGGACGGTAACTTAAAATGCCTAACAACCTAATTATGAATACGTCGGCGGGTGTTAAGTTTGTATTCTGCTGTATGAGGTAAATGGTACATGCTTAAAGGTTTGCAGAGGCTTTTATCTGTCTGTTAAGTGTATCCTACGTTAAACTGGAATGGGGAAGGTGTTAGAATTTTTCTTGTTCCTGTCGGATTCCCACAAGGCCTGTTGTTTTGCCAGCCTCGGGTTAATGTAGGCTTCCACATGATACCCTATGGGACTTGCAAGTCAGAGACAAACTTTCTTCTGTATTAGAGAAATACGATACCAAATACCAAGAGGAAAGCCCTGGAAATAGAGTAGAGCTTAGAAGGAAAAGTGGCGTCCTACCAACCTTTTCCTCTCTCAAACACCCATCCTAAAGCTGGCCAGGTTGGAAAAGCACTCTTAATCCTGAGAAGTGGATAGGTACCTTTTAAAAAATTCCAAGCATTTGTTTTGGAATACAGATGTATCTTGGAGTTCAGTTTATTCAGCTTGGGTCAGAGATAGGTGCTTGGGAGTGTTTGCTTATGTTGCCAGCCCAAACTATTGAAAAACAATTTGAGAATTTCTCTAAGCCCAAGAAAAAGAAGTTTTTACCCGAGCATCAGAAAGAAATCCCTATTCTTAAATGAGAACTCCCCTAAGCATACGGATCCTGCGGCTTTGGTTCTGAATAATTTAGTTACACATACTTTGCAGAGAAATATCTTTCTTTTTCTCCTCCAAATGTGACTTCAGATGACAGTTGTATGTTTTCCTCTGGGCTAATTAAGAACAAAAGTAAGAGTGAACAAACTTCATCTGCTTCGGATACTCTTCTAGTTTAGAAGCTAAGGCAAAGCTCTGTTCAGTTCTGGTCACTCCGATTTTCTGCCTTGCTCCTTTTATCCCCTGCACTTCAGCAGCACAGCTCTGTAAGACTGTGAGCTCACACGCATCCGTGGCCTCTGCAGCAACTGGGAGGCTTTAAATGGCTGCTGGTTGCTTTTGGCACATACTGCAGAAGACCCTCCTTTTCTCTCCAGCTCGGCCAATGATGAAAGAAAAGCAAAAATAACCTATGAATTTTCCATGACAGAAAATCCTGGTGTGGTTGTGGTGTAGTAGCTGATCAGTCTAATCTTCTAATAATCTTTTGAACCATGTAGAGTAGAACAAGGAATTAGCAGGTAACAGAGCTGTTTTGCCCTCTGACAATTAACGAAATGAATACTCTAGAAACACAGAATAGTTTGGTGCTGTTGAGTGACTGCAATTAACTGACATCTAAAACATACTGGGATGGAAATGGAATTGCTGAGGAGAATGAATATGCATTTGTTGTTATGCTTAATGATCTTTACATGATTAACTTCTGGGGTGACCTTAAGACTAAGTTCATTAGTAAGAGTTAGCCAGTGTCTCTCTGCTGGGTTTCTGGCATTTGTAGCAGCTGAAGGGTTGTGCTGCAGAGCCTGGCAGGGCACACGCTGAGAGATAAAGGCGGCGGTTTTCTATAGGGTGCTGCAGCTGCACCATTTTAAGATCTCCTCTCCTTCTGCCTCTTGGGCTGTTTGTTCATTGGTAGATTTGTTCATAAGTTTGCATTATAAATTAGGTGCTAACTCCAATGTTATTTTAACACTTGGAGAGGAGAAAAATGATCCATAATATTCCAGCTGGCCTGAGAAAAAGATGTGTTGCTTTAAGTTATGATTAGTGGAGGAGAAGAAATTACTAAATTACAGTGAGTATCTTTTATTTCACCTCTTAAACAGCACCAAGTCTTGAAGAAACAGAGCCTTGGGAACACTGGCAGCCTTGTAAGAGACATCGTGAAATATTACAAGATTAAACAGCTGAAGGTGAGTACTTGTTGGTTGTAACTATTGGAATGCAAAAACCAGCAAACTGACGAACTGAGGCATGTAATGTGGGGAACTGGAACATAACATTAGTAAAAGGATTTTGCCTGTGAAACTGAGGGTGACAATTGCTGTGCTAGAATCTGGTACCTAGCTCAGAAAAACTGTGCTACTTGTTACATTTTAATGTTTCTGACTGCCTTTATTTCCTCACTTACAAATGCTGGGCATCACCTTGAAGTTGCAGCTGATTGCCTATAGCAGTACTATCCCTTTCATAAGGGTAGTACTTCAATTGTAATTTAAAGGGAGACTACAAGACTGAGTCAGTGACTTCCACAGTATTATCAGCTCTCCTATTTTGACGGAGCTTTTCAGTACTCCTCCCATTTCCATGGAATGACCCTCTTGTCAACACATGGTGAGTTCTGAGCACCCCTTTGGTTGCCTGCATAGACAAAGGTCTTACTGATACAATTGTTTCGGCAAGAATTTCAGCTTTTGCTTCCTAGACAAGACATGTACTGCAGAATATTTATGCAGGAATTTCTTATAAAATGGGACTAAAATTATCAGTAAAAACAGCAGTATGTTAGCAAAAGCTGTATGTGCATAAACATAGCCAGAAAAGAAGAGATTAAGTATCACTAACTGGTGTGTGTTTTAACTCTCTTCCTTTTGCTGTTGTAAACTTGATATGTAATGCCAGCCTAGGCACAAAAGAATACCTTCAGGATGGAGTGCCTGAATTACCTTGCTTTGTTAGCGTAGCCTTTCCCTTTATATTTCAGTGAGGTTTGCTTCAGGGAAATGTAACAGTTAAATCAAATTTGGATTTTTAAAAAGTAAATCTATTCATCCTAGCTGTGAATGGCAATCAAACGGGCGTAATCACAAACTGTTTCCTAATTTTTTTTTGCCAAATTTTCTCTATGTTGGTGATGGATACTTTGCATCTGACATGCATTTGCATGGAAAAGCTGCTGTGCTACTTTGATGCATCTTGCCAAAGTGTCTGTGCTGGACAGTGTGTGGATTTACACCCTGTGCTGTGGGACTGTGTTGCTGGATCAGCCCACTGCATTTTCTTGCTCTTGGTGGCACCACCTGAGGTGCCAGCTTCCCTCTCCAAGGGTCATTTTTGCCTTTCTGTTAATTACTGCAGCTTTATTTTTACTCCTTTCTGTTGGTTGTGCTTTCTGAGTTCTCAGCACAGCCCCTGTTCTCCCTGGTTAGCAGAGGACTGCACAGACATTCTTACCACATGCTGTGTCATTTTGTTAATCTCCTAATTAGAAAGTATGATCTTTGCCAATTCTGGCCTTCTGGAGATGTGCATTTGCCTGGTGGATTACTGGGTGGGTTCTCTGAGGAGTGCTGTGCAAGCAGAGAAGTTCTCATGGTGTAAGACAGTACAGGGATGAGGCCAGTGAGGTAAGACGGGGTGTAGGAAGAGCTGGAGAGTGACTGGGGCCTGCAGTAAGTGGGGCCTGGCACGTCTGTGTGCTGGAATCCAGGCGAGTAGTCAGCCTGCGACATAAGTTTCAGTATAATAAAGTAGTTTTTGGAGAGAATCCAATGATCTATCTATGTGGTGGATGATATCACAGGAGGTAACAGTGGAAGTCATACGAACTGCAATAATATATTAAATTGAACTTCTTGTAAGAGAGACATACATGCTTTCTGTTCAGGAATCAGTCTAATGCTTCCCTGAACCAGTGTAAATATGACTTTGGTTATGCTTTGTAAACAGCTTAATGGTGGTGCTGATAGTGAGGCAGTTTCTTCCACCAAGTCACCTTAATCTACTTTGACCCACATGCAAACTGCCCTGCTAATTAACTTGAAGCCAGCTCTGCAGTCGTGGATTACTTTAAATACATACATTGCCACCTGTAAAATAGTGAAACAAGTTTTTGGCTTTATAAACAGTGCCTTTAAATGTTTAATTTGTATTTAAAAAAAGCAAACAAATCTTCATACTCTTGGATAAAAAGATGAGCTAAATGGGGATAGCTCCACTTCTGCTAATGTCATTTTGAGTTACAGTGGAAGAATTGGCAGTGTTCTAGTGATTCTGAAACAAAAGGATGCTCTTCTGCATGAGCTCCTATTTGCCAAGGGATTTCTCTAGTCTCAGTTTTCTAATGCGATTTTTGCCCATTCTTCCCTGTCCCTTTTTGTAGCTGTGGCATGCAGATTTTATCAATGGGTGCAAGAGTGTCTTATCTGAAAATCCTAATATCTATTTTAAAATGCAGTATTGAATGTCTCTGATTCTTCCATGGGTATAATGAAGTGTGTAACTGAAGCCTCGAGATACATTTGTGTTTTCACTAACAATGGCACATCTACAGCAGCAGTAAATAAGAGCTGATTCCTTTTCTCTTGGGGGGGGGGGGAGAATCACTAGAAACAAGTAGTCTAAACACAATTTTGTTCAGTAGTTTGTGATGAATTTATGGTGTGATTGTCAGAGGCTCTGAAAATCGGCAAATTCAGCCGATAGCAGTTGTAGCTGATGGTATTCCCAAGCCTGAACAACTTGTCCTTAGTAACTCTGGTACCTCTGTTGTGGGTGATACCTGAGTGATCCTCTGGAAGACGTTCCCTAGGCATGCGTGGCAGTAACCGATCTTTAGTCCAACTGCGAGGCTCAGATAGGGCGTTTCAGAGCTTGAAGCTGTACACCACAGGCACATTTTTGTATCTGGTAAAGCCATGAAGACACTTAACCTTGCATACCTCCAGCTCAGTGTCCAAACTTTCTATCTGGAGATAAAAGAATCAAATGTCTTAAAAGGGCAAAATAGAGCTATCCTTTTCTTCTGCAGATTCTAGCAATTCTGTTCTTGTTTTTTATTTCATTTTCTTGAGAACATAAGCTTATTTTATTTATAAGACCTAAAAATATTCTTAGTGAAAGCAGTATCTTGCGAGTGGATAGTTGCTATGTTGATGTGAAATATGAAGTCCTTATGTTTTCTGTAATGGTTTCCCAATCAAATACTGATGTTGTTGAGGAATGAAGCAAATATGTAAAAATATTTGAAACTGAGCATGAGAGAGGCTTAGATAACACGAAAGGTAACTGAGATTTATGGTTTGAGTGCATTCAAATCCCCACAGTGCTTTCATTTTCCTTATGTACGTGTGCTTGTCCTGGCAAAACCTGAATACTGCGTGCGTGCAAAAGTTAATGAACCTTCACCAAGACAAAGGTTATGTGTAATAAATCTCAGAGCAAGTGCCACTTTAGCAGAGTCACTGTGTCCAACCTTTGGTTTGGATCAGAGTTCTTTGAGTTTAACCATGTCAGAGATTCTGAACGGAATTTATTTTGACGTCCCTTCATTTGTTGCTTATTACAACACAGCTGTTGAGTATTTTGTTAGATACTGTACTTTGATTCTCTTCATTCTAATTTATTGGAAAGCTGATGTATTTCTATTACATATGACATGCAGACAGCTGAGAATTCCTAATCTGGAAGCTTTGATAAAATCAAATCTGAAGTGCAGTTCCTGTATCTTCTCAAAACTGTGACTTTGCTTCAGGTGAGGGATGTCTTGTTTTGGAAGACAATCGATTTCTGTATTCTGAAAAACAGGAGTGTTGCTGCTTTTTCAGAGGACCTATGGAAAATCTTTTTGTATTTCCAGTCATTGCTGACACACTCGTTACTTTCAAGTACTAAACAAAACCTCCTTGTTTGCTTAGAAGCAAAGTTGTGCATGTATATATTTCTTCATGACCTGGAGATGGCTTGTTAGCAGGTAGGGAGCCCAGGATGCGCTCCACTGGAGATGCACAGGTTCAACTTCCTTACTGTTCTGTGCTACTTGTACTCTAACTGAAACTAGCATGTTTTCAGTGATAGTATTTCCTCAACGTGAGGAAATACTGTTAGCAACTAGTGTTAACATCAGAAAATCCTTGTTAATGTGCACACAAGTCTGTGGGGCCAGCGGCATTGATCTGTATTATTTCAGTATCCCAGTTTCACAGAGTTTAGATTTGCTGTTGGGGATGATGTGCTCATTAAAAGCACAGTTTGCTGTAGTTAAGCAGCTGATACGAGGAAAAGGCAGAGTGTTGGTTTGCAGGCTGTTGTGGGACTGCACAGCCAGGGGATCACCTCCCTGCTCAGCTTGGAGCCTTTGGAGCTAGAGGGGCAGGTGTGCAGAGCAGTGGCAGAGGGCATTCCTGCTTGCCACCCTCTGTTCTGTGCTACAGCGTGCTTACTGCAGGTGAAACGGAGGAGTGCAGCCTCGAGGAAACCTTGACACAACATGCTGAAGCAGGAATTGTAAGGAGTTTTATATATTAGACTGCATCTGGGTTAGTGTTGGATGAGCAGATGTTGCGTGGCCTGTGAGTATGGGGTAGGCATGTTTCAAGCCCCTGTTCCAGAACATAAGGGATAAAATGCTTCCAGTTTTTTGCTGGGTGCAGATGAAACATGTCAGACTTCTAGGAAAATTGCCAAAGCAGAACAGGTCACTCATGGCCTGAGACAGTCTGGGCAAATTCAGCCCAAACTGTTTTTGTAGCTAAACTGCAAACACCTGAGGGTTTCCAGAATGTTTCAGGGAAGCTGTTTCTATGACCTCAGCGTGCAATAGCACTGTTTCAGAACTACTTTTTCAGAGGTGGTCCTTCTGGCATAGGTAAGTTTTCCATTGATGTTTTTTATTAGTGCTGAATGCAGCAATACAAAGCCCAGGCAGGCTGAGATGGTGTTGAATGATGTATGTGAAGGAAACGGGGTGAAACTGATAGCGTGGATGAATTTGCATGGCTGTCCTGTGCACTCGGCAGCCAAAGGAAGCCGGGGGCGTTCTGTTTGGTTGGAAAGGTAGCACTCTAAACTAAACCTATCTGCCTTGTAAGAAACTGTTTTTCACCCTGATTTAAGTCGCACAAAATTATTCTGCTAAGTGAAATTATTTTTTATTTATTTCTATAATAATTGAATTCACATAAACTTACAGTAATTACTGAATACTTTTGATGACCATAAATGTCCAATCTAGTGGTGTTTATAGACCAAGGCAGAAAAGACACATCCTCAGACCATTTGATATAATGAAGGTTCACACTGACTGTATGATGTTTAAAGAACTATTTTGCTTGTGTAGTTTGATTTTTATGTAACAAAATAGAAGTTCAAAAAAGCACTTTCTAGTTCACGTTACTCTGTTAATGACTGTACCAATAAGTGATACACTGCCTCTTCTTTTCTTTGAAAAATCAGCATCGTTCTGCAGTAGATGTTCTTTTTTTTTTACATGTAGGAACATCTATTTATGTTTGTTTCCAGAACTAATCACTTTTGTCTTTCTGTTGTCTCCTGTTTTGAAGTTATGCAAGCTTTCTCTGCTGCATGGAAATGGATATATATATTCTTTCTAAGGCCCAGTGCTGATAGCCCATTGTTCTGCAGGTGTATTAGATTCCCTCATTCTACCCTGAGAGGACAGTTAAGTCATCTTTCACTTTAGAGGGCACTGTGCATAATTTACATCTTTCTCCTGCAAATCTTTCCTCTGATACAAGACAAACTATCTTTCTGTATCCTACACAAATTTAAACTCTAACAATATAAAAATAATGACATCATTGAACACTACTGATTGACTGTTCATTTTCTCATCAAGATTAAAAGACCAGATTAAAAAGTTTTATGGGCTTCTACTGAAACACCTAAAATAAATTGCCCTCTTACACTGTTGAATGATTAATTTAGTTGGCCCCTAATCAGCTTTATATTTGAAGATCAAGAATAATCTTGGCGTAAGTAAAAAGATCTTTCAGTGTGAGATGTGAAGAAAGATTGGACAGGAGTTTTAAATTATTGAAAAGAGATGTGTGCGTATGTATTTATATGTTCATACAAAGCTGAAATTGGCAGTTAATGCTAATGCTTGCTATTTACACAAGTCTTTTCCTTGGTTCCAATATATTTGCAATTCTTTTCCTCCCTGACAATATACAGTTTTCTCTCCATACTGAATAAGGAGAATATCTGATGCATATCCTCATTATAAAGTTCCTTTTTGTTGTCTTATACCTTTGTATCTCGCTGAAGCAGGACTAAACTTCTAATTTAATCTGACAAGAGCTTAAAACTTGGTTTTAGGAATCCTAGATAAACTAAACTTTGCACTAAACTGTAAATCATCTTGAGTCAAAGCCTGATGAGAAAAGAATTTGAATACCTTGTAATTGAGATAATAATTGGTTATTGGCATGTACTGTTATAAAAGCAGTAATTCTTCTGCACAGTGTGTATTTGGTAACTACAGTAGCTTAGCTGCTATTAGAAACTACAGATCTAAGGATGATGCAGAAAGAGGGTAGTATTTGCACCGGGGACAGAGGAAGTGTGTTTTTAATACCAGATAAAAAGAACAGTAACAAAAGAAAATAAGCTCTCGAGTCAGCTTTTGTAATGTCTGTTGTGGTTGTGGAAGCAGCTGCAGCATGAGAACGGAGCAAATAGAATCTGAAATGAAGAGGTGGAAAAGAAATTGCCAATTGCCTGCAGGGATGAAGGAAACCATTGGGCCTGATTTTCGTATCAGCTGGTCTTTTTTTTTTTTCTGACAGCTTTGGTAATAGGTAAGAAAGAGAAGAGAATTGCAGTTTGGGCTGCTCGCTTTACCCCTGGCTTTTGCACAGCTGCAAATGCTCCTCCATGCACAAAGAGATAGCGTGATGATACCAGCAGTAGTTTGTATTAGTGTTGGATGTGGAATGTTCCCAGACTCCGTTGTATTGTCTTCAGAAAGCCTTCCAGGAGGAGTAGAAAGTAGGCTAGGGACAGAAGGATATTGGCAGTTCATGCTAAGCAAGTTGGCTAAGGCTTAGAAAAGCATCAAGGATCCTTTCCCCCAGGAAAACAGGGCTTGTACCTACCCTGTCCTGGGGCAGCAAGAGATGATTTAATATAAGCAAAGGCTACAGAGAGTTTTAATGTCATGTGAACACTATCGGGGTATAGATAAATGTTATCTGTAAATGGATATATTTTATTAGCAGGTGGCCACAGTTCCAGTAGATGTGTACTTTTGTATTCTATTTAGTGTACTTTTGTAGACTTGACGTTGTCTTGTCAGAATTGCCCTGGGTGGTGATACATGTGTGCAAGGGATTTGCTAGCATGGCTTCAGTAGCTTCCTGGTTCGATATCGAAATCATCTGATACGTCTAAAAATTCTGAGCACTGCCTTTGCTTGCTCAAACTAGGTCTCTTCTGGGTGCCTGGGCAGTAATTGCAGCACTTCTGCCATTTAATTGACCAGCTAATTTACACGGTAATTATGTAATAGGGTATTTAAGACTGTCTCTTTAAAGCGGAGGTATTAGCTTTATTTATCTGCTTCCTAGTAGTACTGATGTTGCTGTAGTGTTACTGAAACAGCCAGTATCATGGAAATCCAAGACTGCTGTTTTCTGAAATAGAGTGTGATGGGAAATCTAAGTTAGTAATCATAATAGGTGAAGAGAGAAATAAACTGTATTGCATCTTTTGAAAAACTGTTTGATAGATTTGGACTTGCAGTGAAAATAAGCAATTTAAAATGTGAGCAGTGTGACAGAAATGTTGTCTTTTGCATCTGGGTGGCTAAATATTTCACTTAGGTTTTGACATCTTGTTTTTGTATGTTAAAGTACTGTCTTCTATGTCCCTGCAGCTTCAGCCCTTTACGTTTCCTTAGTAACTTAGATTTCAATGTTTGCATTTTTTCCGATTCATTCTTTGTTTCTTCGTTCTTAATTGCCCCATCAGATTTCTGTTTGAGGTATTTGCACTTCCAAAAACACCTGTACAAAGCTTTCATTTGTTTGTTGCTTTAGTACCAAGACCGGTGTGTGCTGCCAGTAAGCTGAGCAAAATGGATGAGCGGGATTTTAAATCAAGTACTTAAATAAGATGGAGTGGCATGAAGGAAAAAGACTTAACTCGCCACCCACACTCACGGCCATATCCGGTGTGACTCACAAGAGCAGACTTGGCGATGACAGAAAATATTAACATAGGTGAAGCAGACAGGATTTAGTTAAAATAGCTCATGTGTTTAAGAACTCTTTATTTAGCATCATAGGAGAAAACTAAACTAGTGTGGGTTTACTTTTTAAAAAAAAAAAAAAAAAGGCAAAAAATAAAGCAGGAACTTTAGCTGAGGTAACATCAGTTGGGTGGTACTTGACTTTCTTGTTCTTTTATACAGCAGTGTAAGTGGAGATAAAGAAATGCCTATGCTGCAGATAGGGCCCAAATGAATATTTCACTTTCGTACTTTGAGACAGTCGCTCACTGTTGTGACAAATGTTTTCTGAAGTTATTTGCTTGAGTGGTCTGGCAATGCAGCTGCTACGTTAAAAGCTTTCTTCAGTCTCTTGATTCTTGTTTTCCTTTACATCAAGGCCTTCAGTTGAAGTTGTTACATGAGAATCTCAACTTCCAAGCCATTTTCTTTTAGAAGAAAATGAGCGTAAACTTTAAAACATGAACTCCTAAGATCATAATTTGGAAGTCAAGGGACAGTCCAGTGGCTGTTGAAGTGAAGCAATGTTACACTTATTTGTCAGACCACAGAAGCGTATCTTGTATTGAAATTGATTTCCCAGTAGAGTAGGTGTAATTCACATCAGCAGCACTGTAAGCATTTGTCCACAGTGTCAAGTAGAGCTCCAGGAAACCCATCAGAATCCAGGCCCACCAGTGCACCTCAGCTGCGTGCGCCCCACCACCGCCTCTCCTATGTGCTGCTGCTCTGCCATCGCTCCAGTGGGATTGTTTCTTGCTGTCAGGTGGTGAAGGATTGAAAGAGAACTGATGCAGCTGGAACAGAGAAGGAATTGTTTTCAAACAAAAAATCAGACTGATAATAATTTTACTCTGAACAAATTCTGATTCCACTGTTCTGGTCTGACACAACAGAAGGAAGGAAGCGCACAACTGGGCAACTTTGACCAGGATATTAATGTTGTTGTCAGTGTTCGATTATAAAATAAAAGCTAAGGCAAAGCTCCCGTGAAGTCCTAGTTACAGCACCATCTGTAGCAGGCTGTCCACCAGCCCAGTGCCATGCGCTGCTCTGCCATGCTAAGATGAGTGACACAGTAGGCGTAATTGTATGCACACATAGCATGCGCATAGTGGAAAAAGACTAATGCAGTTATAACCTTGCACATTAAAGTAATGGAGTGCAACTTCTGTTCAGACTTGTACTGGCTAACCAAAGGCTGAATCACTCTGTTGTAGAGAGTATAGATAAGAGGAAACAAGTAAGTATTTGTCATAGGGTGTTATTGTCAGCCCTTGGGCAAGTGTTTTCAGTTTGGATTTGCATTTTTTATGGAGTTGGGTGGAGAGAGTAGCTTCATATTGAGCGTGCTGTCACTGAGCTAAGTTAAGGTCCTTTATTCCCTTCTTTGAGGGTATTACAAGGTCGTGCGCTTGTCAGGAGATGGTAACTTCTGTAGCAGCTATGGAAGGGTGTACCGGTGTTCACTGCTGCTAGGCATCAACTTGAATGTGTCCCACTGAGGATTACTGTGCAAATGCTTAGTGCTTTGCAGGACTAGATCTTAATGCTAACCACTAATTAGCAATGATACCGCATTGTACTTAAAAATTAATTTCTTTAAAACCTGTATTTTGAAATGTGAGGTGATGGTTTTCTTGTTGGAAGAATGCTCAAATATTGGGAATTGATTGTTGGTTAATACTTACTTTATTTGAATGAAATCATCCAGAGTATGAAGGTTGGTGTTGCTACTGTAAATTCTCACTTGCTGTTACAGAGAGAATTCCTGGGTATTTAATGTGTGTCAGACCTGGAGCTGCCATTCAGATCTGGTGCCTCATACTGAAAATTTGAGTCACTTGTGTTTGTATGTATTTGGAACTGATATCATGTAGTATTTTCTATCCATTATTGTTAGGTATAAGCAACTGTGGACAACACTTCTTGCTGCTAGAAGATGGAGAACAACGTAACTACTATCTCTCGTGAAGAGCTAGAAGAACTAAGAGAAGCATTCAATAAGATAGGTATGTTTTGACTAAGAAAATCATAAGGTTGCCAGTAACACTGCAGAGCCATGTGTGCTTTTGCAGAAGAAATCTTTGTGGATCAGTTTATTTTGATGGCAACAGGAAAAAAACCAGTGCTAATAATGACTAAGAAAATAGAAATGCTTACTTTAAAATTTCTTCTTTTCATTGAAACTGTAAGTTTGTTCACATCTTTGAATTTCAGCAATTAAATCACATAAATTAATTTAACTTTTCATGCTGAGCAATTGCAATGTTTATGCTATTGTATTTGCAGCATTGTGGGTCTCAAAATTCAGTTTTTGGAACTTGTTACGTCTGAAGAAAATTTTGCTTTGATTGAAACTGTTAAATGTTTTCATCTTTATTATTGATGTGGATAACTGACTCTCAGTTTCTGCTTTGCTTGCATTCCTTCAAATAGTAATTTCTCTTCTAGTTTGGATGTGATTTTACGTTTTAAGTTAGCTAAAATAAATAAAAACAATAGTTGTCTTAGCAGCAGCCTAAATCGGTGTCAGTACCTCCAAAATGTACTTGAAAAGAAAATTATCTTACTTCAAGCAAGAGAAAAGTTTATTGTAGGGTTAAGGCATGGGAATCGCTTGATTAAAAATTGTGGAACAGCTTAAGCCAAAAAGTCTTTGGTATTAGATCTCTCCAGTTCAGTAAAGAGACTACTAGAAAGCTGTATGTTAGAAATGTATGACTTTGTGAGTAGTATGGAAAGGATAAAATGGGTAGTATTCTGTTTCTGTAAACGCATGTGTCAGGTGGTATGCAGTAAAGCACGAGGAAGTTTAAAACAAGAAGCAGTGACTTTTACTCATGACAAATAATAAAAGTGTGAACAGATTGACACTGTTTTTGAGGGCAAGAATGTCTAGAAATGCTAAAGGAGTAAGATGTCTCCTTCGAAGATAATTTGTGAGTTTGTCATAAACATAATGATCCTGATGCAGTCTGTAGCTCGGGATAGCTACAGCCTCCAGGAGCTGGAAGGACAGACCGAAAAAAGACCTTTGTGTACGTCTGTCAGTACAGGGGCAGCTGTTCAGGTAGGTAGCTGCTCACTGGGGGTGCTGGTGTGAAACAAGCTGTCCAGCTGCATTCTACTTGCCAAAAAGCATTTCTTTCCTTACTGTAACATATGCTTTCTGTCAAACATAATAAATGTACTGTAGCTTTTCTTTCATCATTTCAGTATCTTTGTGAATGAATTGCTTGTAGCAGCGTTGGCAAGCTAAAAGAAAATGAATGTATTTATGTCTCTGCTTGTCACCATGGAAACTTACCCTCAGTGAAAGATGAACTCAGAGAACTAACATGGCCAGTAATCCGAGTGAGATCGGAGCATGTCCTCTGCTCTTTACACCACACTTGTTATTGTGTGTGTTATGTGCCTGATGGGTAAGCCAGACAGTGGATGGATTAGCACATACACACAAAGCTTCACTGTACAGTGGTGAACTGTGGATTGTATCCAAAATAAAAAAAATGTGGTGGTTATTACATTTTTTTTAACCTTTTGTTAGCACTGAAACGTGACTTCCTTATGAAGCAGTGCAGAAGCTAGTTAGTTAGTTTGGATTGCATGGAGATTAGTGAATAACAGTTAGCTTTGGCCAGAGATCAAAGTGTAGTTCTCTACTTGATCTTCTTTAATATTCTTTCACTCTGGTATTACTGGCTGAGTTCTGATATTAGAAAAAAGTGAGAGCCATTTTTTCTAGTGAACCCAAAAACAAAGGTGGAAGCACAGACTATTTGAAGAGTGGCCAGTTCACCTTCAGTCTGTTTCTGACTCATGTTACTTGTGGCACTCCCTTCAGTTACTTGGATCATTCGGGGATATGCTATTAATTCACATTTTTTTGAGAGCTTTAATGTGTTGATGAGACTGAAAACAGTTAAACATGAAAAAAATGGACATTATATCCAGCACTAATTACGCTGGTTATGATTTCTGATACTTCTCTGAACTTTGTAGTCAATGGACAATAACTTTGCTGCTTGTAAATGTATTTCTTTCCATTGAGTAGACCTTGAACTACAGGTAGGATTATTTTAATAGACATACTCAAACTCTGCTTTTATAGGTACATGTTTACAGATACATGTGTTAAAAAAACCCAAAACTTAAAATGTGTTTATTTGTGCAATACATTGGACAAGAATATTTTAGGTCTTTAAAATGGTGCTTTATTGTATTAAGAATTCAACAGCTTTCTGTACTCAGATTGGCCTAAGATCAGAGAATTTTTAATATTTCTGCTCTTCGGTTGTATTGTCCATTGTGAGTAATACAAATTACACTGAATTTGTGTTTTTATGTGATGTGGTACAGCTCCACAATTGTATAAAAAGGGAATGGCCACATGTCTTGCTGAAAAAAGCATTCTGATCCTGTCTGTATGTGGACATTATTGCTGTGGTTTTGGGAGCCCAGTGTAAGCGAAGGAAGCAGCACAGATTGCTCCCAACAGAGCTGGTCAATAGATTAAGCAAGGTCACCTTTAATAAATAAATACAGATCATCCTGGATTTATTCTTCACAATTAAGCCTTATCACATCAAAAGTTGTCAAGACAGAACATCTCTATCAGGTATTAGGATAAGAAACAAAGCCTAGAGTCATGTAGAGTTTTTGTGAGTATGTTTTAACAAACATTTGCGTCAGACCTGAATTTGCTAATTGCAGGTAGAATAATACTGACAGTAAGAATATAATAATTGATCTTTCTTTCACTTTAAGGTTCTCTTGTGAACTTTGTTAGTCTTAAAAAAAAAAAAAAAAAAA